>CM038680.1:297624057-298202434 GCA_021605205.1 Aegilops longissima
GGGATGAAGCGGCCCGACCAACCTTACGTGACGCTTACGTGAGACCGGTTCCACCGACTAACATGCACTAGTTGCATAATGTGGCTGGCGGGTGTCTGCTCTCCTACTTTAGTTGGAGCGGATTCGATGAAAAGGGTCCTTATGAAGGGTAAATAGAAGTTGACAAGATCACGTTGTGGTTATTCGTAGGTAAGAAAACGTTCTTGCTAGAACCCAATTGCAGCCACGTAAAAGATGCAACAACAATTAGAGGACGCCTAACTTGTTTTTGCAGCAATTGACATGTGATGTGATATGGCCAAGTTGTGATGAATGATGAATGACATATTGTGATGTATGAGATCATGTTCTTGTAATAGGAATCACGACTTGCATGTCGATGAGTATGACAACCGCAGGAGCCATAGGAGTTGTCTTTATTTTTGTATGACCTGCGTGTCATTGAAGAACGCCATGTAAATTACTTTACTTTATTGCTAAACGCGTTAGCTATAGAAGTAGAAGTAGTCGTTGGCGTGACAACTTCATGGAGGCACAATGATGGAGATCATGATGATGGAGATCATGGTGTCATGCGGTGACAAGATGATCATGGAGCCCCAAGATGGAGATCAATGGAGCTTTATGATATTGGCCATATCATGTCACTACTATATAATTGCATGTGATGTTTATTATGTTTATACATCTTGTTTACTTAGAACGACGGTAGTAAATAAGATGATCCTTACAACAATTTCAAGAAGTGTTTCCCTAACGTGCACCGCTGCCAAAGTTCGTCGTTTCTAAGCACCACGTGATGATCGGGTGTGATGGATTCTTACGCTCACATACAACGGGTGTAAGACAGATTTACACACGCGAAAACACTTAGGGTTTACTTGACGAGCCTAGCATGTACAGACATGGCCTCGGAACACGGACACCGAAAGGTCGAACACGAGTCGTATGGAAGATACGATCAACATGAGAATGTTCACCGACGAGACTAGTCCGTCTCACGTGATGATCGGACACGGGCTAGTCGACTCGGATCGTGTAACACTTAGATGACTAGAGGGATGTCTAATCTGAGTGGGAGTTCATTTAAATAATTTGATTAGATGAACTTAATTATCATGAACTTAGTCTAAAACTTTTGAATGATATGTCTTGTAGATCAAATGGCCAACGCTCATGTCAACTTGAACTTCAACGCGTTCCTAGAGAAAACCAAGCTGAAAGATGATGGCAGCAACTATACGGACTGGGTCCGGAACTTGAGGATCATCCTCATAGCTGCCAGGAAACAATATGTCCTAGAAGGACCGCTAGGTGACGCTCCGTCCCAGAGAACCAAGACATTATGAATGCTTGGCAGTCTCGTGCCGATGATTACTCCCTCGTTCAGTGCGGCATGCTTTACAGCTTAGAACCGGGGCTCCAAAAGCGTTTTGAGCACCACGGAGCATATGAGATGTTCGAGGAGCTGAAACTTGTTTTCCAAGCTCACGCCCGGGTCGAGAGATATGACATCTCCGACAAGTTCTATAGTTGTAAGATGGAGGAAAATAGTTCTGTCAGTGAGCACATATCAAGATGTCCAGGTTGCACAACCGTATGACCCAGTGAACATTAACCTCCCGATGAGGCGGTCATTGACAGAATCCTCGATCGCTCCCACCAAGCTACAAGAGCTTTGTGATGAACTACAACATGCGGGGATGGTAAAGACCATTCTGAAGTGTTCTCTATCTGAAGTCACCGAGGTTGAGATCAAGAAAGAACATCAAGTGTTGATGGTCAATAAGACCACTAAGTTCAAGAAGGGCAAGGGTAAGAAGAACTTCAAAAAGGACGGCAAGGAGGTTGCCGCACCCGGTAAACAAGTTGCCGGGAAGAAGTCAAAGAATGGACCCAAACCCGAGACTGAGTGCTTTTATTGCAAGGGGAGAGGTCACTGGAAGCGGAACTGCCCCAAATACTTAGCGGACAAGAAGGCCGGCAACACCAAAGGTATATTTGATATACATGTAATTGATGTGTACTTTGCCGAGACTCGTAGTAACTCCCGGTATTTGATACGGTGCCGTTGCTCATATTTGTAACTCACGCAGAGCTGCGGAATAAGCGGAAGCTGGCGAAGGACGAGGTGACGATCGCGCGTCGGGAATGGTTCGAGTCGATGTGATCGCCGTCGCACGCTACCTCTTCATTTACCTACGGGATTAGTTATGAACCTTAATAATTGTTATTTGGTGCCAAGTTTGAGCATGAATATTGTATCCGGATCTCGTTTAATGCGAGATGGCTACTCATTTAAATCCGAGAATAATGGTTGTTCTATTTATATGAGAGATATGTATTATGGTCATGCTCCGATGGTCAATGGTTTATTCTTAATGAATCTCGGCGTAGTATTACACATGTTTATAGCGTGAATACCAAAAGATGTAAAGTTGATAACGATAGTCCCACATACTTGTGGCATCGCCGCCTTGGTCACATTGGTGTCAAGCGCATGAAAAACTCCATGCTGATGGACTTTTGGAGTCTTTAGATTATGAATCATTTGACACATGCGAACCATGCCTCATGGGCAAGATGACCAAGACTCCGTTCTCGGAACAATGGAGCGAGCAACCAACTTGTTGGAAATCATACATACCGATGTGTGCGGTCCAATGAGCGTTGAGGCTCATGGAGGGTATCGTTATGTTCTCACTCTCACGAGATGACTTGAGTAGATATGGGTATGTCTACTTGATGAAACACAAGTCTGAGACCTTTGAAAAGTTCAAGGAATTTCAGAATGAAGTAGAGAATCAACGTGACCGAAAGATAAAATTCTTACGATCAGATCGTGGAGGAGAATATTTAAGTCACGAATTTGGTACACACTTAAGAAAATGTGGAATCGTTTCACAACTAACGCGCTGGAACACCTCGGCAGTAATGGTGTGTCCGAACGTCGAATCGCACTCTATTGGATATGGTGCGGTCTATGATGTCTCTTACTGATTTACCGCTATCATTTTGGGGATACGCTCTAGAGATAGCTACATTCACTTTAAATAGGGCACCGTCTAAGTCCGTTGAGACGACACCGTATGAATTATGGTTTGGGAAGAAACCTAAGCTATCGTTTCTAAAAGTTTGGGGATGCAATGCTTATGTCAAGAAACTACAACCTGAAAAGCTCGAACCCAAGTCGGAAAAATGCGTCTTCATAGGATACCCTAAAGAAACCATTGGGTATACCTTCTACTTAAGATCCGAGGGCAAGATCTTTGTTGCCAAGAACGGAACCTTTCTGGAAAAGGAGTTTCTCTCGAAAGAAGTAAGTGGGAGGAAAGTAGAACTCGATGAAGTACTACCTCTTGAGCAGGAGAGTGGTGCAGCTCAGAAAATGTTCTGTGATGCCTACACCAAGCAAGAGGAAATTCATGATGATGATCAAGGTACTTCGGATCAAGTTGCTCTTGAACTTCAGAGGTCCACTAGGACACGCTCCGCACTGCAGTGGTACGGCAACCCTGTCACGGAAATCATGTTGTTAGACAACAATGAACCTTGAACTATGAAGAAGCGATGGCGGGCCCAGATTCCAACAAATGGCTAGAAGCCATGAAGTCCGAGATAGAATCCATGTATGAAAACAAAGTGTGGACTTTGGTGACTTGCCCGATGATCGGCGAGCGATAGAAAACAAATGGATCTTTAAGAGGAAGACGGACGCGGATGGTAATGTCACCATTTATAAAGCTCGACTTGTCGCTAAGGGTTATCGGCAAGTTCAAGGGATTGACTACGATGAGACTTTCTCTCCGTGGCGAAGCTTAAGTCCGTCCGAATCATGTTAGCAATTGCCGCATACTATGATTATGAGATATGGCGATGGACGTCAAAACAGCGTCCTTAACGGTTATCTTAAGGAAGAGCTGTATATGATACAGCCGAAGGTTTTGTCGATCCTAAGAATGTCGACAAAGTATGCAAGCTCCAGCGATCCATTTATGGGCTGGTGCAAGCATCTCGGAGTTGGAACATTCGCTTTGATGAGATGATCAAAGCGTTTGGGTTTATCTGAGACTTATGGAGAAGCTGCGTTTACAAGAAAGTGAGTGGGAGCTCAGTAGCATTTCTCATATTATATGTAGATGACATACTTTTGATGGGAAATGATATAGAATTCTTGGACAGCATTAAGGCCTACTTGAATAAGTGTTTTTCAATGAAGGACCTTGGAGAAGCTGCTTATATATTAGGCATCAAGATCTATAGAGATAGATCGAGGCGCCTCATAGGTCTTTCACAAAGCACATACCTTGATAAGATTTTGAAGAAGTTCAAAATGGACCAGTCCAAGAAGGGTTCTTGCTCAGATTGCAAGGTGTGAGATTGAGCTCAGCTCAATGCCCCGACCACGGCAAAAGATAAAGAAGAGATGAGTGTCATCCCTATGCCTCAGCCATAGGATCTATTATGTATGCCATGCTGTGTACTGACCTGATGTAAACCTTGCCGTAAGTTTGGTAGGAAGGTACCAAAGTAATCCCGCAAGGAACACCGGACAGCGGTCAAGAATATCCTGAAGTACCGAAAAGGACAAAGGACATGTTTCTCGTTTATGGAGGTGACGAAGAGCTCGTCAGTAACAGGTTACGTCGACGCTAGCTTTGACACAGATCTGGATGACTCTAAGTCACAAACCGGATACGTGTATATGTTGAATGGTGGAGCGAGAAGCTGGTGCAGCTGCAAGCGAGCGTCGTGGCGGGATCTACATGTGAAGCGGAGTACATGGCAGCCTCGGAGGCAGCGCATGAAGCAATTTGGGTGAAGGAGTTCATCACCGACCTAGAGTCATACCCAATGCGTCGGGCCGATCAAACTCTTCTCGTGACAACACTGGAGCTATTGCACTTGCCAAGGAGCCAGGTTTCACAAGAAGACTATGCACATCAAGCGTCGCTTCAACTCCATCCGTGAAAATGTTCGGGATGGAGACATAGAAATTTGTAAAGTGCATACGGATCTGAATGTCGCAGATCCGCTGACTAAACTTCTCTTCATGGGCAAAACATGATCAACACGAGAACTCTATGGGTGTTCGATTCATCACAATGTAAACTAGATTATTGACTCTAGTGCAAGTGGGAGATTGTTGGAAATATGCCCTAGAGGCAATAATAAAAGCATTATTATTATATTTCCTTGTTCATGACAATTGTCTTTTATTCATGCTATAACTGTATCATACGGAAATCGTGATACACGTGTGAATACATAGACCACAATACGTCCCTAGTGAGCCTCTAGTTGACTAGCTCGTCGACAGATAGTCATGGTTTCCTGACTATGGACATCAGATGTCATTGACAACGGGATCACCTCATTAGGAGAATGACGTGATGGACAAGACCAATCTTGAGCATAGCACAAAGGTCGTGTAGTTCGTTTTGCTAGAGCTTTTCCAATGTCAAGTATCTCTTCCTTAGACCGTGAGATCGTGTAACTCCCGGATACCGTAGGAATGCTTTGGGTGTACCAAACGTCCACAACGAATCGGGTGACTATAAAGGTGCATTACGGTATCTCTCGAAAGTGTCATTGGGTTGACACGGATCGAGACAGGATTTGTCACTCCGTATGACGGAGAGGTATCACGGGCCCACTCGATAGTGCATCATCATAATGAGCTCAAAGTGACCAAGTGTATGGTCACGGATCATGCATTACGGTACGAGTAAAGTGACTTGCCGTAACGAGACTAAACGAGGTATTGGGATACCGACGATCGAGTCTCGGGCAAGTAACATACCGTCGACAAAGGGAATAGCATACGGGTTGCTTGAACCCTAGACATCGTGGTTCATCCGATGACATCATCGAGGAGCATGTGGGAGCCAACATGGGTATCCAGATCCGCTGTTGGTTATTGACCGGAGAGCGTCTCGGTCATGTTCAGATGTCTCCCGAACCCGTAGGGTCTACACTTAAGGTTCGGTGGCGCTAGGGTTAATAGGAAGACTTGTATGTGATTACCGAATGTTGTTGAGTCCGGATGAGATCCCGGACGTCACGAGGAGTTCCGGAATGGTCCGGAGGTAAAGATTTATATATGGAAGTCATCAAACGGACACCGGAAAAGTTTGGTCATATCGGTTTTATGGAGGGTCCACCGGAAGGGTTCCGGAGGACCACGGAGGGGCCACCCTTTGGGGGGCCACTTGGGCTGCGTGGGGCAGCCAGCCCCTCATGGGCTGGGCGCACCCCTCCCTTGGCCCATGCGCCTAGGGTTGAGGGGAAACCTAAAGGGGCGCCCCCTTGCTTGGGGGGCAAGCCCCCCTCCCCTTGGCCGCCGCCCCCCCCTCTAGATGGATCTAGAGGGGGCCGGCCCCCTCCTCCTTTCCCCTATAAATAGAGGGGTAGAGGGAGGGCTGCACACACCATTGAAGGCGCAGCCCTCCCTCCCAACACCTCTCCTCCTCCGCACACGCTTGGCGAAGCCTGCCGAGAATCTGATCCCTCCATCTCGCATCACGCCGTCGTGCTGCCATTGGAGTGATCTTCCTCAACCTCTCCTTCCTCCTTGCTGGATCAAGACGAAGGAGACGCCGTCGTCCCGCACGTGTGTTGGCGCGGAGGTGCTGTCCGCTCAGCACTTGGTCATCGGTGATCGGAATCACGTTGGGAACGTCTTCATCATCACCACTCCCTCGAACGCTTCCGTACTCGATCTACAAGTGGTATGTAGATGAAAACTCTCTCCCTTGACTCGTTGCTTAGTAGAACTCATAGATGGATCTTGGTGAAACCGTAGGAAAAATTTTAATTTACTGCAACGTTCCCCATCAGTATCTTGTTTCCCTTTGATTGTTCATGTACCTTGTGGATCTTGTGTGTTTGTTGGTCTAGTGGATGTGTGATTGGACTTGTTCTTGAGTGTTCCTCTTGTTTTCCCTCCTTGTGTTCATCTTGTTCTTGGGGATTCCCCCTCCAATTCATGAAAGATCTCTCCATAGGGTTCCACCCTACAACACCTTCTCTATCCTCTCCCAAGCTCAGTCGTTGCCGCTTGCCTCCTTGACGGCAACATATCAGAGCTCCCCATCATCTGTGTAGAGGCACTATAGCATGACAAACTTGTCTCAGCACCATTCCCATACACGATGCTAAGGAGGGAGACACACACCATCATAAACCCTTCGAAGTTGTCCATTTTCCCAATGCGGCAGGACACTCGCACACACACACACGACAAGGTCAGTTTGATGTGGGAAGGGTAGCACAGGGTTATGACGTCGTCCTCTTCGGCTGTTAAGAGGATGCATAACGCCGCACCATTGTCGAAGACCTTGAGCCGTTCATTTGCCTCATGCGGCTGCCGCTCACCACATGTGTTGATGTGGAAGGAGTGGCATGAGGTCATGCCGATGTCCTAATCAGTGTTAAGAGGATGGACAACATCACACCATATTCTGCTCTCCTAAGCCGCTCATTTGCCACATGTGCATGCCGCACACCCGTGTGTTAATGTGGAAGGAGTAGCACGGGGTCACACACATTTGCCCCATGCGGTGGCACAATCACACATGATGAGTTAGGTTTGATGTGGAAAGGTTAGTGTAGGGTCATGCCCTAAGCGTGTCATGTTGTCCTCCTGTTCGGTGTTAAAATCATGAATAGGATCGCACCATTGTTGACCCTCCTTAAGTCATTCATTTGCCTCATGAGCCGCCGGTCACTGCCTATGATGACGTGGAAGGAGTTGCATGATGCCACACACTAACCCGCCAAATTATAGTCCTCTTTGTTTTGAAAAAGGAAAGTTGGTGTCACACCATCGTCGACGCCCTTGGGATATCCATTTGTCTCATGCAATGACACACTTACACATGATGCGACCAGTCTAATTTGGTATGACTAGCGTACACCCTTAGCCTGTCATATTGTCATCCTCTTCAATGTTAAAAGGATTGCCAACATCACACCATTTGTCGATACTCCTAAGCCTTTCATTTGTCTCATGCGGTCTACGCTCACAAGTGATAGCCCTATGTTGATGTGGAAGGAGTACCATGGGATCACGTGTTAAGCCCTTCATATTGTAGTCCTCTTTACTATCATTTGTATCATACCATCATTGACGCTCTAGAGCGGCGGTCGCACTCTCACACGAGATTGGGCGCGAGACCGATGTGGAAGGAGTAGTTTGTGGTTACAGATCACAATGGGAATAAGTAGTGTGGTGTCACATGTTGAGGTCATTGCGATACAGTCCTCTTTTAACGCTAACAGGAAAGCCAACATGACACCATTTTCACGCCCTTTAGCAATCCATTTGTCTCCTTTAGCTGCATGGTCGTAGGTGACGGATCATGAGTTCGTGAAAGGAGTAGCGTGGATTCACGTTATAACCTCATAGTGATGTATCCGTACGGTCACACCATCGTTGATGCTCTCAAGATGTTCATTTGCCTCACATGGGGTCACACGCTAAGCCCGTGCACAATCCTCTTTAGTGTTAGAAGGAAGCGAATGTCACACAATGATTTTTTGGTAGCCACTCGAAATCTCCCTAAACCTTCTCTATCCTCTCTCAAACTCAGCCGCTGCCGCCCGCCTCCTCGACGACAACATATTTGAGCTCCCCATCCGTGCTAAGGCACCATAGCATGACAAACTTGGCTTCACATCATTCTCATACTCGATGCTAAGGAGGGAGACACGCACCATCATAGACCCTTTTGAGCCATCCAATTTCCCCATGTGGTAGCACACTCACAAAAGACACACGACGAGGTCGGTTTTATGTGGGAAGGGTAGTGCAGGGTTATGACATCGTCCTCTTAGGATGTTAAGAGGATGCATAATGTCACACCATTGTCGACGATCTTGAGCCGTTCATTTGCCTCATCCGGCGGATGCTCACCCTTTGTGGTTATGTGGAAGGAGTAGCATGAGGTCATGCCATTTTCCTCATCGGTGTTAAGAGGATGGACAACATCACCCCATTTTTGACTCTCCCGAGCCGCTCATTTGCCACATGTGCCCGCCGCTCAACCGCATTGATGTGAAAGGAGTAGCGCGGGGTCACACACATTTGCCCCACGTGGTGGCACAATCACACATGATGAGTTTAGGATGATGTGGAAAGGGCAGCGTAGGGTCACACCCTAAGCGGGTCATGTTGTCGTCCTCTTCCATGTTAAAATCATGAATAGGATAGCACCATTCTTGACCCTCCTTAAGTCATGCATTCGCCTCATGCGGACGCTGGTCACTTCCTATGATGACCTGGGAAGGAGAAGCATGGTGCCACATGCTAATTCCGCCAAATTATAGTCCTCTTCGTTATGAAAAGGAAGGTTGGTGTTACACCATCGTCGGCACTCTTGGGATATTGATACATCTCCAACATATCTATAATTTTTTATTGTTCCATGCTGTTATATTATCAATCTTGGATGTTTTATAATCATTTATAGTCATTTTATATCATGTTATATCATTTTTTGGTACTAACCTATTGACATAGTGCCAAGTGCCAGTTGTTGTTTTTTCCACGTTTTTTACATCGCATAAAATCAATATCAGACGGAGTCCAAATGCCCCGAAACTTTACGAAGAATTTTTATGGGCCAGAAGGAACACAACGGGCCCTGGATGCGCCTAGGGGGTGCCCCGAGGGAGGAACAACCCACCAGGGCGCGCCCTGGTGGGTTATGCCCACCTCAGGTACCCCCCGAACCGCCTATTTGCTCTATAAATACCCCAATATTTCCAGAACCCTAGGGGAGTCGACGAAATATTCATCCAGCCGCCGCAGAGTCCAGAACCACTAGATCCAATCTAGACACCATCTCCATTGGTGCCTCTCTGATGATGCGTGAGTAGTTCTTTGTAGACCTTCGGGTCTGTAGTTAGTAGCTAGATGGCTTCATCTCTCTCTCTCTGAATTCTCAATACAATGGTCTCTTGGAGATCCATATGATGTAACTCTTTTGCGGTGTGTTTGTTGGGATTGATGAACTTTGAGTTTATGATAAGATTTATCTTTTTATATCGATGAAAGTATTTTAGTTTCTTTGATCTCTTTTATGCATGATCTATTATAGCCTCATATTTCTTCTCCAATATTTTGGTTTTTTGGCTAACTTGATCTATTTGTCTTGCAATGGGAAGAAGTGCTTTGTAGTGGGTTCGATCTTACGGTGCTTGATCCCAGTGACAGAAAGGGAACCGAGACGTATGTATTATTGCTCCTAAGGATAAAACGATGGGGTCTATCTCTACATAGATAGATCTTGTCTACATCATGTCATTGTTCTTATTGCATTACTCCATTTTTCCATGAACTTAATACACTAGATGCATGCTGGATAGCAGTCGATGTGTGGAGTAATAGTAGTAGATGCAGGCAGGAGTTGGTCTACTAATCTTGGACGTGATGCCTATATAATGATCATTGCCTGGATATTGTCATGAGTATTTGAAGTTCTATCGATTGCCCAATAGTAATTTGTTCACGCACTGTTTGATATTTTTCTCGAGAGAAGCCACTAGTGAAACCTACGGCCCCCGGGTCTCTTTCTCATATATTTGCCTTTGCGATCGACTTTTTTCTTGCATTTATTTTTAGATCTATTAAACTAAAAATATAAAAATACCTTTCTGCAATTTATTCTTTTTTATTTTATTTGGCGTCCGATCTATCAGTTTACTACAAATTTATCTCACGTCCGTTGCCTATCTTGAGGCGTCGTACCCAGGAAGGGATTGACAACCCCTTTAACACGTCGGGTTGCGAGGATTTGTTATCTGTGTGCAGGAGCTATTTACGTTGTGTTGCTTGGTTCTCCTATTGGTTCGATAACCTTGGTTTCATATTTAAGGGAAATACCTACCGCCGTTGTGCTGCATCATCCCTTCCTCTTTGGGGAAATACCGACGTAGCTTCAAGCGACATCAAAAGGAATTTCTGGCGCCGTTGCCGGGGAGGATCTTCAACATATACCAGGTTCCTAATCCAAAATCTCATCTCCTCGCAATTTACATTATTTGCCATTTACCTCTCGTTTTCCTCTCCTCCACTTCACAAAAAATTGCCTTTTTATTCGCCTTTTTTTGTTTGCCTTTTTTTCGTTCGATTTTCTGTTTGCTTGTGTTGCCATGGGCTTTCTATTTGCTTGCATCTTCGCTTGCTAAAAATATATTGTTATGGATCCTCATCCACTTGCTAATCTTTTTAAAAGATCCAATTATGAGGAACCAATTGCTAGTGAATTGAGTTCACTAGATTATCTTTATGAAGTTTTGCTTGAGATTCATGAATCTAAAAATTGCGATGAAGAAATTTATGAAGTGATTCATGATAGCTCCTTGAATGAAAAGCATGATTGCAATGATTTTAATATAAATTCTATTAATGTCAATTGTGCTAATAATATGCAAAACCCCAAGCTTGGGGATGCTAGTTTTGCTATGTCCACTACTTGTTGCAATGATCATGATTGGGGTGATTCTTCTTATGATCTTGAAAATTTAATTAAGCCTCTTGATGAATATGCTTGCAATAGTATTGAAAGTGGGTTTGGAAGAGTGTCAACTTTAGGTGAAAATAATCCCACATATTTGGAGAGTGTTCAATCTTGTGAAATTTTAGATAAAAGTGGGCTTGGAGAGGTCATGACTTTATTTGATGATAATCCCACTATTTTGGAAGAGTGTCAACTTTGCATACATTTGGATCATGAAGAGAATATTTTATGTGATGGTTATATTGTTGAATTTGATTATGGTCCTACATGGACTTATTATGGGAGAGGAAAATATGGTTGTAGAAATTTTCATGTTACTAAATTACCTCTCATTATGTTGAGATTGCTATCGTTTCTTCTTCCTTGCATATGTTACATGTTTATTGTCTTGATAAATTGTTTGCTTATAAAATTCCTATGCATAGGAAGTATGTTAGACTTTAATGTGTTTTTCACGTGCTACATGATGCTCTCTTCGTGTTTCAATTACTGTCTTTCATGTGAGCATCATTGAAATCTTATGCCTAGCTAAGGGCGTAGAACTATAGCGCTTGTTGGGAGGCAACCCAATGAATAAAATTTATTTTTGCTTTTTGCTTTATGTTCTTGAGTGTTTGCACAATTATTCTACTATTATGATTGTGTTTTTTGTGTTTTAATTAGTTTTTGTGCCAAGTAAAGCCTTTAGGATCTTCTTGGGTGATAGTTGTTTGATCTTGCTGAAAAATAGAAACTTTTGCGCTCACGAAAACAATTCTAATTTTTTACCAGAGCGTGATAAAATACCAATTCCAATTGAAGTAGATCAATATACAAATTGTTCAGGTCTTCCTAATTTTTCAGAATTTTTAGAGTTCCAGAAGTTTTCGAAATAGTCAGATTGCTACAGACTGTTCTGTTTTGACAGATTCTGTTTTCTTTGTGTTGTGTGCTTATTTTGATGACTCTATGGTTTTCTTTGATGAGATTTTGCCATAGAAAAGTTGGAATATAGTAGATACAATGCAAAAACAAAATATGAATTGTTTTGTTACATTACTTATAGTAGTGATTTGCTTTCTTACACTAACGGATCTCACGAAGGTTTTGTTGAGTTTTGTGTGATTGAAGTTTTCAAGTTTTGGGTTGTCTTAGGATGGATGAAGGAATAAGGATAGAAGAGCCTAAGCTTGGGGATGCCCCGGCATCCCAAGCTATTATACAAAGATGAGCAACCAACTAAGCTTGGGGATGCCCCCGAGTGGCATCCCCTCTTTCTTCTAACGACCATCGGTATTTTACTCGAAGCTATATTTTTATTTGTCACATAATATGTGTTTTGCTTGGAGCGTCTTGTATGATGTGAGTCTTTGATTGTTTTATTTTGTGTTTTAAGTCTTGATCTCTTGCTGGACACACCTATTTGAGAGAGCCAAAATTATGTCATGACTTGTTAGAATTGCTCTCTATGCTTCACTTAAATTTTTATGAGCAATGGACTTGCTCTAGTGCTTCACTTATATCTTTTTGAGCACGGTGTGCTTAATTATTTTACTCTCTTGCTTAACTTAGATTTATCTGAGAGTTAGTAAAATTTTCAATAAATTCTCTCTTGCTTCACTAAAATTAATTTGAGAGAAAGAAAAAAAATTATGCTCATGATCTTCACTTATATTTGTTGAGCTTATGAAAAGCAACACATGAAAATTAGTCCCAAAGTGATAGATATCCAAGAAGGATATAACAAAAACTTTCATGAAGATCATTGGACAAAATAAACTTTATTCTTAGTAATAGTTTTGAGATATGATGATGTGATATGTGAGTTATGTTGATGAGTAATTATGCTTTAGTAAGAATATTGGTGTTAAGGTTTGTGATTCCCTATGCAAGTACGAAAGTCAATAGTCATGCAATGAAATTATATTCTACTTGTGGTGCATTATTCGGTGTTATTTATGCTTAATGCTTGCTTATGAGATTATTCGTTTCTTGGTTGGTCGCTTCTCAATCTTTTGCTAGCCTTCATTTTGCACTAAGTATGATCTCTACTTGTGCATCCTAAAACCCTTAAACCGGTTTTGCCATATGAGTCCACTATATCTACTTATGTGCGGTATTCTTTTGCCGTTCTAAGCAAATTTGTATGTGCCATCTCTAATTTTCAAAATAAACTTCTCTTTTGTGTGTTTGTTTTGCTCGCGGAGCGGGGTGGCTAATATTTTCCATGCTAGATGTGTTATTCTCAAGATGAGTGTTTATTCACTTGTCATTGCACGGGAGTAAGGCAAAGGTATTAGAGATGCCCAGTCCTGAAATGAAAAATGAATTTACTTTATGTTATCAAATAATAAATTCCTTGGAAAGTGTTGGTATGGAGGGCAACCGTGGATACAACTAGCCATGGAAAGTGAAAGTATGGTTGAAAAAGGAATAAACTTTATTTTCTATTTGGCAACCGCCTATGATATATCTAGCATGGAAAGTGTTGGGAACTCTAAGTCGTTTTCGTTGGTGGGATGGATACACCTCCCAAAATGTTTTTATCACTAAGTTTTTCGCTTTGAGCTCTGACACCTCTACAAATCCCTACTTCCCTCTGTGAAGGGCCTTTCTTTTACTTTATGCAATTTTTATTTTTGAATTTGAGTCTCCATCTTCTCTTACAAAAGCACCAACTAGGAGGCAATATGATCGTACTTAAGTATTGGGTGTGTTTCATAAATGGATCAATGGTTGAGCATGATGGGCTAGGGATAACTTATTTTAGTGTTGATATTTCGAAAGACATGGTTGCTTGTTGAATTGCTTGAGTATTTAAATTATCATGTAAAAACTAGACTATTGCTTTGAAAAATATAAAAGTCCAAATGTCCATGCTATAAAGAAAAGAAATATGATATGACATCATAGGCAATATTCCCCATCAAAAATTCTGTTTTTATCACTTCCCTACTCGAGGACGAGTAGGAGTTAAGCTTGGAGATGCTGATACGTCTCCAACGTATTTATAATTTTTCATTGTTCCATGCTATTATATTATAAATCTTGGATGTTTTAAAATCATTTTATAGTCATTTTATATCATTTTTTGGTACTAACCTATTGACATAGTGCCAAGTGCGAGTTGTTATTTTTCCATGTTTTTTACATCGCAGAAAAAATATCAGACGGCGTCCAAATGCCCCGAAACTTTACAGAGAATTTTTATGGGCCAAAAGGAACACAACAGGCCCTGGCTGCACCTCGGGGGTGCCTCGAGGGAGGCACAACCCACCAGTGCGCGCCAGGAGGCCCAGGCGCGCCCTGGTGGGTTGTGCCCACCTCGGGTGTCCCCCGGACCACCTGTTTGCTCTATAAATACCCCAATATTTCCAGAACCCTAGGGGAGTCAAAGAAATATTCATCCAGCCGCCGCAGAGTCCAGAACCACCAGATCCAATCTAGACACCATCTCGGATGGGGTTCACCACCTCCATTGGTGCCTCTTCGATGATGCATGAGTAGTTCTTTGTAGACCTTCGGGTCCGTAGTTAGTAGCTAGATGGCTTCATCTCTCTCTCTCTGAATTCTCAATATAATAATCTCTTGGAGATCCATATGATGTAACTCTTTTGCGGTGTGTTTGTTGGGATCGACGAACTTTGAGTTTATGATCAGATCTATCTTTTTATATCCATGAAAGTATTTGAGTTTCTTTGATCTCTTTTATGCATTATCTCTTATAGCCTCGTATTTCTTCTCTGATATTTGGGTTTTGTTGGGCCAACTTGATCTATTTATCTTGCAATGGGAAGAGGTGCTTTATAGTGGGTTCGATTTTACGGTGCTTGATCCCAGTGACAGAAAGGGAACCAACACGTATGTATCGTTGCTACTAAGGATAAAACGATGGGGTCTATCTCTACACAAATAGATCTTGTCTACATCATGTCATCTTTCTTATTGCATTACTCCGTTTTTCCATGAACTTAATACACTAGATGCATGCTGGATAACGTCGATGTGTGGAGTAATAGTAGTAGATGCAGGCAGGAGTCGGTCTACTAATCTTGGACGTGATGCCTATATAATGATCATTGCCTGGATATCGTCATGAGTATTTGAAGTTCTATCAATTTCCCAACAGTAATTTGTTCACCCACTGTTTGCTATTTTTCTCGAGAGAAGCCACTAGTGAAACCTACGGCCCCCGGGTCTCTTTCTCATATATTTGCCTTTGCGATCTACTTTTTCCTTGCATTTATTTTTAGATCTATTGAACTAAAAATACAAAAATACCTTGTTGTAATTTATTCTTGTTTATTTTATTTGGCGTAAGATCTATCAATTTACTACAAATTTATCTCACGTTTGTTGCCTATCTTGAGGCGCCGTACCCCGGAAGGGATTGACAACCCCTTTAACACGTGGGTTGCGAGGATTTGTTATCTATGTGCAGGAGCTGTTTACGTTGTGTTGCTTGGTTCTCCTACTGGTTCGATAACCTTGGTTTCATATTTGAAGGAAATACCTACCGCCGCTGTGCTGCATCATCCCTTCCTCTTTGGGGAAATACCGACGTAGCTTCAAGCGACATCAGATATCCACTTGTCTCATGAGGTGATACACTTACACACTATGAGATTAGTCTAATTAATGACTAGCATAGGGTCATACCCTCCACCTGTCGTTTGTCGTCCTCTTCAATGTTAAAAGTATGGCCAACATCACACCATTTGGCAATGCTCCTAAGCCATTCATTTGTCGCATGCAGTCGCCGCCTCACAAGTGATTGCCCTAGGTTGATGGGGAAGGAGTACCGTGGGATCACGTGCTAAGCCCTTCATAACTATTAAATGGAACTTGTCTCATGCCATCATTGACACTCTAAAGACGTGGTCGCACATCCACACGTTATTGGGGCGAGTCCGATGTGGAAGGACTAGTTTGCGGTTACATATCCCAATGTCATAATGTTATACTCATCGATGTTAAAAGGATGACCTAGGCCACACAATTTGTCGATGCTCCTAAGTCATTCATTTGTCTCATGCAGTCGCCGCTCATAAGTGATATCCCCTGGCTGATGTTCAATGATTAGCGAGGGGTCACGTGATAAGCTCTTCATATTATAGTCCTCTTTGTTATTAATAGAAAGGCTTGTCTTATGAGATTATCTACATCAAGAGTTGTACATTTGCGTCACACGGTCGCACACTCACATGTGGTGAGGAAAGGCCGGCATGGAAAGAGTAATTTGGGGTTACACTAAGCCCATTGAATTGTAGTCCTCTTTGATATTAAAAGAAAGATTGGTGACATGCAATCATTGATGCTCTTGAGTCGTCTGTTTGCCTCCCGCGGTCACATGCTTACATGTGATGGGGTTAAACATACATGGGAATGAGTAGTATGGGGTCAGATGTTGGGGTCTTCGCGATGCAGTCCTCTTTGAGCGCTAACAAGAAGGCCAACATGACACCATTTTGACGCCCTTTAGCTATCTATTTGTCTCCTTTAGCCACACCCATAGGTGATGGATAACATGGAAGGAGTAGCGTGGAGTCACGTGATAACCACATAGAAACGTATCCTTATGGTCACACCGTGTCGATGCTCTCAAGCTGTTCATTTGCCTCACATGGGGTCACACGCTAAGCCCGTGCACAGTCCTCTTTAGTGTTAGAAGGAAGCGAATGTCACATAATGATTTTTCGGTATGTAAAACCATGGTTAAAAGCATTGCAAGTGAACCCTATGTGGTTTGTGAAGGGAGAAAGATAGAAAAGGAAAATATCTAGATTACACTTTGAGAGACAAATTGACTTTCACTAGCAACAAAGATACCCATGTTATCCATGCACAATTACTGTGTAATCAATTGGTGGAGAATGATTAAATACGGCACTCACTGATCAGACTGTTATGCTATATAAGTGGTTTGGTTCCATTATGAGGAATACAATCTCGAGAAAGGAATTAAGAGGATCTCTAATGCTTCCCTCAAATCTATTTAACTCTAATAAAACTCTAGTTTGAGGAGTTATATATACCCGATCTAGCACTTCCCTCATATCTTTAATTTCTCAAAATTTTAAGGAGCTACCCCCCAAATAGTCCGCGCTTAAACTTAAGCAACCACTCAAAATATCCCTAAGCCTACTGTACCCTCTCTCAAACTCAGCCGACGCCGCCCGCCTCCTCGACGATAACATATTGGATCTCCCCATCATCTGTGCCGAGGCACTATAGCATGACAAACTTGGCTTCACACCGTTCTAATACTCGATGCTAAGAAGGAGGGAGACACACACCATCATAGACCCTCTTGAACCATCCATTTGCCCCATGCAGTAGCACACTCACACACGACACATGAAGAGGTCGGTTTGATGTGGGAATGGTAGCGCAGGGTCATGACGTCATCATCTTCGGATGTTAAGAGGATGGATACTATCACACTTTTGTCGAACACCTTGAGCCATTCATTTGCCTCATGCGGTGGCCACTCACCCCATGTGTTGATGTGGAAGGAGTAGCGTGGGGTCATGTCATTGTCCTCATCAGCGTTAAGAGGATGGACAACATCTCACCATTTTCGACTCTCCTGAGCCACTCATTTTCCACATGTGCCCGTCGCCCACCCATGTGTTGATGTAGAAGCAGAAGCGCGGGGTCACATACATTTGCCCCATGCGGTGGCACAATCACATATGATGAGTTCGGGATGATGTGGAAATGGTAGTGTAGGGTCACGCTCTAAGCGTGTCATGCCGTCGTCCTCTTCAGTGTTAAAATCATGAATAGGGTGACATCATTGTTGACCCTCCTTAAGTCATTCATTTGCCTCATGCGGCCGCCGATCACCGCTTACGATGACGTGGAAGGAGTTTCATGGTTCCACATGCTAATCCCGCCAAATTATAGTCCTCTTCACTGTGAAAAGGAAGCTTGGTGTCACACCATCGTCCACGCCCCTGGGATATCCATTTGGTTCATGCGGTGACACACTTACATGCGGTGAGATGAATCCAATTTGGAATGACTAGCATAGGGACACCCTCAGCCTGTCATATTGTCTTCCTATTTGATGTTAAAAGGATGGCCAACATCACACCACTTTGTCGATGCTCCTAAGCCATTCATTTGTCTCATGTAGTCGCCGCTCACAAGTGATAGCCCTAGGTTGTTGTGGAAGGAGTAGCATGGGATCATGTGATGAGACCTTCATATTGTAGTCCTCTTTACTATTAAAAGGAAGGCTTGTCTCATACCATCATTGACACTCTAGAGCCGCGGTCGCACACTCACACGTGATTGGGGCGAGGCTGATGTGGAAGGAGTAGTTTGCGGTTACACTAAGCCCATCGACTTATAGTCCTCTCAGATGTTAAAAACAAAGATTGGTGACATGACATCGTCGATGCTCTTGATTTGTACATTTGCCTCACGCGGTCGCATGCTTACGCATGTTGGGGCCGAACCAACATGGGAATGAGTAGTTTGGATTCGTGTTGAGCCCTCGCAATGTATTCCTCTTTTAGTTTTAACAGGAAGGCCGACATGACACCCTTTTCGACGCTCTCAAGTTTTCCATTTACCTCCCTTAGCCGCTTACTCATAGGTGATGGAGCATGATGTAGTGGAAGGAGAGCGTGGAGACATGTGACAAACACATAACTCTATAGCCCTAAGGTCACACCATTGTCGATGCTGTCAAGCTCTCTAGTTAGCTCACATGGGGTCAGATACTAAGCCGGTGCATAGTCCTTTTCGATGTTAGAAGAAAGTGAATGTCACACCACTTTTCTTAGTATGTCAAACCATGGTTAAAAATCATTGAACACCAAACATAGTTTCTAAAAGAAGAGAGATAGAAGGAAAGTATCTGAGTTACGCACGAGACAAATTGCCTTTCACTAGCCACGAATATACTCATGTCATCCATGCACAATTACTTTGTAATCAATTGGTAGAGGAAGATTAAATGAAGCACTCATTGATCGTACTGTTATGCTATATCAGTGGATTGGTTTTGTTGCAAAAATCGGTAAAACAATCTTGAGAATGGAATTAAGAATATCTTTAGTACTTCCTTGAAATATCTTGAACTATATAAAAAAACTTAAGTATGTACCCGATCTAGCCCTTCCCTCATATCTTTAGTGTCTCAAAAGTTTAAGGAGTTACCCCTCAAACATCCACCTGCTTAAATTTAAGTAGCCACTCAAAATCTTCATAAAGCTTTTCTATCCTCTCTCAAACTCAGTCATTGCCCACCTCCTCGACGACAACGTCTTAGAGTTCCCTCATCCATGTCGACTACGCGTGGCACGTCGAACCCCCCATGCTTTCTCCCTCCTCAGCGATCACCCTGCTCCCGTAATCGCCGTCGCCTTCCACCATTGCTACAACAAAGAAGAACAAAACGATCGAGATGACTCACACATAACTTTTCGGGAGCTACTGGCCTCTTGGGAGAGAACATCATTGAGGAGGCGCAGCTATCAAAGGGCCCCACCATGCCGCATGCACTATTCATCTCTATTGTCGGGATCCTTCGTCGGAGGCCGATATGGTGGCAGAGGTGGTGACATGGGTGAAGACGAGGCTTTGGCTCTCGTTGATCAGCGTGGGAAGGATATGTCGGGGTGGATGCGCGGGAGGTCGACACGGTTGAGACTCTATCACGAAAACACGCATGACCAACACCATGCAGCCGTGGCTCCTGTTGTTGTAGAGCTTGAGGTGGGAGACCTTGACACCGTTAGTGTAGATCCTGGCATAGTAGATACCAAAGGGGGCCCACTCGATGAATACCTTGATGCACAAGCGAACAGAGGCAGAGAGACATGGTCTATCTCGGTGGATTTTGGTCACGGGGATGTCGATTTGGAGAAGAAATGAGAGGGAGGGAGATGGGCTTCTATGAGGGACCCAAGGTGTAGAAGGAGAAGAAAGGAGAGCGGGAGAGATGGGCTTTCTGTCTTCTTGAGAATGGAATTAAGAACATCTTTACTCCTTCCTTCAAATCTCTTAACTATGTAAAAAACTTCAGTTTGAGGACTTATACCCGATCTAGTCCTTCCCTCATATCTATAATTTCTCAAAAGTTTAAGGAGTTGCCCCTCAAAACATCCCTCCTTGCTTAAATTTAAGCAGCCACTCGAAATCTCCCTAAAGCTTCTCTCTACCCTCTCAGACTTAGTCACCGCCAACCTCCTCGACGGCGACGTCTTGGAGCTCCCCATTGTTCGTGTCGACTACGTGCGGCCTCATCGACCCCCTCCCATGCTTTCTCCCTCCTCATGATCGCCTTGTTCCCGAAATCGCCACTGTCGCTCTCCACCATGGCTAGAAACATAGAAGAACAAACGATCGAGATGGCTCACACATAACTCGTCGAAAGCTATTGGCTTCTCGGGAGAGGTCATGGCTCAGGAGGAGGAGTCGAAGAGTCCCACGATATTCGATAGTCGTGCTCCTTCATCGGAGGCCTAGCTGGTGGAAGAGGTGGTGATGAGGCTCTGACCCTTGCCGGCTGGTGTGGGGGAGGATCATGGTGGGGTGAAGGAGGTCAGCGGGGGTGAGG
This sequence comes from Aegilops longissima, assembly GCA_021605205.1. NCBI lineage: Eukaryota > Viridiplantae > Streptophyta > Magnoliopsida > Poales > Poaceae > Aegilops > Aegilops longissima. The sequence goes on from CM038680.1 coordinate 297,645,136, forward strand.
CCCTGTCGGGAAGACACACATAGACAACACAATGAAGTCATAGCCCCTGTCGTTTTAGAGCTCGGGGCAGGACACCTCGACACCATTGGTGTAGATCCTGTCGCAGTAGACACCAAAGGGGCCACACCCGGTGAATACCTTGACGCGCAAGCCGACAGAGGCAAAGGGGATATGGTGTATCTCAATGGATTCAGTCACGAGGATGTCGGTTTTGGATAATAAAGGAGAGGAAGAGAGACATGCTTCCATGCGGGACCCGTGTGTAGTGGGAGTTAACTGAGGGAAGGGCAAGGTGCAACCAGATTTAAGTCCTCAAAATCTAAATAGCTAAGGTTTTAGAGTTGTTTGAGAAATGAAAATTTAGAGGAATGGCTAGAGATGCTCAGCCCCCCTTGCCTTTTAACCATGGCGAGCTGTCACCGGTGCATGTTTTTTCTGCTTTAAAGCAAATGAGCCCTTATGTGCAACATTACAACAAGCAAGGTGTCATGTGAAACTAATGCCTGCTGGCGCTTAATGAAAACAATTAAGAAATAAAATAAAACCATCGAGCAGAGTACCAGGCCGCACAGCCTTCTCCCTCTATAAAACCCCTGCCTACTTTCTTTCTTCCACCTTGACTCCCCACTCTCGCTCGGCCCACCACCATTGACACAGCACAGAGATCATGAAGAGATCCCCTCCTCCTCCTCCTCCTCCTCAGCCATCTCCTTCTTCTTCGCCGGCATGCTCGCTGTCGCCGTCGCCGTCATCTCCTTCCTCCTCCGACTCGTCCTCGATCGCCATTCCCCGCAAGCGAGCGCGGACGCAGAAGGCCGGGAGCGCCAAGGCCAAGGCGGCGCCCAAGCGGGCCAAGAAAGACGCGAGCAGGAGCAGCAAGGAGCCCGACGCCTCCGCCAATGGCGCCGCCGCGTCTGGGAAGAGGAGCTCCATATACAGAGGGGTCACAAGGTACGGATCATGCCTGTATTCCGTGGATTGATTCCGATCTCTGCCCGCAAAATAACCAATCAATTGCGCATTGCCGCTGATTAATCAGTGGCCACATAATTGGTTGGTCCCCAACCTTGGCCTGCATGTCAAAAGTCTGCACCCTTTTTTCCTTCCTGATCTCTCGGAGAGCCTGTTAAGCATGATCCCGGTGGAGTTCTTGAATTCGGCCAGCGGATTTTCTTGCCGTGCTCCATTTGAATAATTCAGTCAACTGCTGTTAGTTGTTAGGAAGTAGGAGGGCTGGTTGATCTGCAATCTGCATTACTGCTGCCTGCTCATTTAATCCGGTCAATCAGTTTTTTCCTTACTTTTTTATCTCTTTGAAAGGCAAGTGCTTATATTGATCAGCTGCATCCATGCCAATATGTACTCAGGCACAGGTGGACAGGCAGATTCGAGGCACACCTCTGGGACAAGAACTGCTTCACTTCCATCCAGAACAAGAAGAAAGGGAGGCAAGGTAGATTTTTTTCTTAACTTCTTCTGATTTTCAGATTTAAATCGCATTAATGTTTCAGATTTATAGAATTGTTTTTTTAAGCATCGAGGGGAAAATAGAGATGCAATACGAGGATGGTACCTAATACTCCCTCCGTCCGGAAATACTTGTCCTTTGATGACAAGTATTTCCGGACGGAGGAAGTACTGAATAAAAAACTGCAAGGTCCTTGTGACCGAGGGCTGCTCTGGATCCTGATATTACATCTGCTATTAGCACAAAGCATATTTTTTCTTGCGTAAAGCGAAACGAATTTATTAAGGCTGACATTCTGATTATACTTTTTTATCTCTTTGTTTTCTGTTATCTTTTGTGGGGGTCCTTGTCTGGTGATCTGCATGTGACTGCGATCTACTTCTGCTTGATGCTGTGTTGGCTCAATAGTCTATCTGGGTAAGTCCCACAAGCATATTTGTAGACACACATCTAGCCTACCTGTTTTTGGCAGATTCATGTCACTTGTCAATTTTTTCTTCAATTTTCCTTTAGAATCAAAATAATTATAATCTGCTTGTTGACGATTTGGTTGTCAATTCTGCAGGGGCTTATGATACAGAGGAGGCAGCTGCCCGTGCGTACGACCTTGCGGCTCTCAAATATTGGGGCCCTGAAACCACACTGAATTTCACGGTACGTTTGCTCCTCTTGGAAATAGAAAAAGGAAAGCATTGGTGTGTGTGTACGTACATATACATCCAAGTTGCTGCGTCAGTTCCTGTTTGGTACAAGCAGGAGCCAGGTTGTGTCTTGGCAAACACCGCCATTGACTCGAGAGTTAAGGAGGTGACAGCAGAGAGAGTAGTAACGCCTTGACAGCCCATGTCGCCTTGTGTTTTGGTAGCACTAGACTAGATGAGCAACACATAAAAAGACGGCCTTGAATGTGCTGGTTGTATAACAACTGTTTGCTGTTTTTCTCAACAAAATAAACACTGTTAACATGAGAAATTATATTAATTCATGAACGGACGCATGCTGCAGGTGGATGAGTACGCGAAAGAGAGGTCGGAGATGGAGGGGGTGTCGCGGGAGGAGTACCTCGCCGCCCTCCGCCGTCGGAGCAGCGGCTTCTCAAGGGGGGTCTCCAAGTACAGGGGCGTCGCCAGGTACTACTGCTAATACTCCATTGATTAGCAGCTCCTGTTTTGGTTAGCCAGAAAACGATGGTACTATTCCGAGACATGCAAAATTCATGATGAAAGAAAGAGACACGTGGCATGCAAGTGCCAAGTGTATGCTACGTGGGATCCAGAGATGGTGCTGACTCGGGAGGAGAGACCTTTCTGGTGGACTGACAAAATAGGGGTACGTAGGCAGCTAGGATCCATCTGCACCGTGGAGTCAGTGGCAGGCGTCAGCTGGCTGGCAGAAAGTGCAACGTCATACCCCAGCCAGCCATGTCATCTGGGGAGAGTGGCCACAGATGGCTCACCTACCTACCTCTTTCTCCCGTCAGCTTCGTGTGTCGAAAAAAGTCCAACCTGGCCGACAACAGGCCGCCTATTTGGAAATTCGACTGGAATTCACAGAAACGGTTCAACAATATTCATCCAACTTTTTCTTGCGACTAATTATGACAAAACACAGGAATTGATATTGCTGAAATTTCAGAGAGAAACAGTTGGATTCGTTGTGTCTGAATATATGTAAATGTTTGTCATTTTGGGTGCAGGCACCACCACAATGGGCGGTGGGAGGCGCGAATCGGGCGGGTGCTGGGGAACAAGTACCTATACCTGGGAACCTTTGGTGAGCAGCACCTCCTCCTCCTCCTTTGAGCAAGAAAACAGTTTTAATTAATCGGCATTGAAAGGCTACCATTGTTCGTTGTAGAACCGTCCTGCTTAACATTCCGCAAGAGCAGAGCAGCTGCCCACCTAACTTTTACCAGAATTTTATGATCAAACCTAACACCCACATATATTCAATGGCATGCACTTGTTGTTTCCCTCCCTTCAATGCACCACACCCGGCCTTACCTTAATGCTGCTACCATAATCTCTACTCCTCCTATGTTAATTACTAGTTATTCTCGCTTTATTTCTACTTTTTTCTAATTTTCTATGAATCTGAAAAAGAAAGAAAGAAAGAAAGAAAAGGGGGGCAGTGGCAGGGTCAAGATTCAGGACCATGAGACAGACCAAGATACCATCCTGTGTGCAATCCCAAGAGGATTGCTCAACTTGCCCTAAGAATAACATTAAGCACAGACAAAGCGTTGGATCAGATCATACGCAATGCCCTGCCCTGCACTGTCAATTACCAGTAAATACTGCAGGCATGTGAGCAGCACGTGGTGGGAGTGGTAATGCCACCGGCTGGTGCATAGGGATCTTCAATCTCTCCCTGTCTTCTTTTCACTTGCCTCTCTGACTCAGCAGTGAGTGGTCGCCTCATGTGCATGGGGCATGCCCTCCTCTCTGTCAAAAACAAACTAGATCAAGATTCAGGATCCAAATCACCGCACAAATGATATGATTCACCACACTAACATCAGAGATAAAAAAGAAAAAAAATCCCCAAAGGCCGAGAAGATCGCCACTAAAGGGCAGGTTGCCACAAGAGTTCTCTAGTTAATTACTGCAGTAGCAAAACACCACAATCAACTCTAGTGACCAGCACATGTGAAAGTAGCAAGCATCCCATCCACATCCACTGTCGTCTTTCAGGCAACTAGGATGTGAAATTCAGCATCTTCTGCTATAGATCATTTACTGATATCACTAAACAACTCTGGTGAGCCCAACTGTAGTCCTGGTCCTGTGCGAGAACAATGGAGCCAATTTGACACAAGTTGGTAAACTCTGTGATTTAGCTCAATAGTGCATCTACTTTCTTCCTGCAGATACCCAAGAGGAAGCAGCCAGGGCCTATGATCTTGCGGCCATCGAATACCGAGGCGCTAACGCTGTAACCAACTTCGACATTAGCCGCTACCTGGACCAGCCGCAGTTACTGGCACAACTGGAGCAGGGGCCACAGGTGGTGCCAGCATTGCAAGAGGAGCTTCAACATGATCAACAAAGTGACAACGCAGTCCAAGAGCTCAACTCAGGTGAAGCGCAGAAGCCGGGTAGCGTCAACGAGCCGATTGCAGTGGATGACACAGACAGCGCCGGAGACATCGGTGCGCCCCTTGTGTTTGACAGCAGCGTCGAGGAGAACCTGTGGAGCCCTTGCATGGATTATGATTTGGACCCCATCTTTGGACGCGACATCAGCAACTCGATGAATCTGAGCGAGTTCTTCAACGACCCCACCTTCGAGAGCAACATCGGGTACCTGTTCGAAGGATGTCCCGACATCGATGACTGCAGCACCAGGCATGGCGCAGGCCTGGCGGCGCTCGGTTTTCTCAAGGAAGGTGACGATAATATGAAGGATGTTCCAGACATGGATGCAGAAATAACTCCTCAAGCAAACGATGTCTCCTGCCCTCCAAAAATGATCACTGTGTGTAATTGAGTATCTCTGTGCTCTCATGTCCAAGGAAGGTTTCAGGTTTTCATGTTGGGTATACTTCTTAGCTAGCTTCTTGTAGGCTGTCTGTCTGTCTGATCAGGTCGGTGAAATTCATGTGTTCATCCCCATCCTTTGAGAAAAACCCAAAGGCATTCTACTTGGTATGGTATGAGTGCCAATGTTCCTTTTTCTTCTCCTTGAAAGTTACCCAGAAGGCTAATATACTAACCTCAACGAGATGTGCTCACTTAACCTCGGTTTAACCAATCATATTGTGATAGCTTACAAGTTTGATTCATGTATTTACCCTTTATTTTTTGAGTTGGATTCATGTATTTACTTGTTCCTATAGAAGTCACATTTTGTGATCCTAATATACTACTCCCTCTGTAAAACATCTTATATTTGTTTGAGGACGTATTACAATATAGCTTTGCTTGATTTGAAATTCCCAGAAGAAAAAAAAAATCTTGATGGAAGAATCTTAACTTTCATTCAACACAAATTTCATCTGTGGTGAAAAAAAAACAAATGACAAGTACTTAGAAGCAACGTTCTTGCAACGAGTTTTCGCCGCAGAAATAGTTTAATAAAAGTTCCTTTTCTAATCAGAAAAAACAGAGGCAGAACCTCAGGATATATAGAGCGTGTTTCCTTGTAAACGGAATGTTTATTTGGCGAATTGTCATGTTATACAGTATGTCCCGCCAACCAAATAGTGGAAATGACATACGTATTAAACTTAACAAGGGGCTGCATAACATTTCCTCTTGTTCTTCTCGAGATGACATGAAATGTATAAGAGGGAGCCTGTGACCGATGGTTTTCTCTACACGGCAAGGTGGGAGACAAGGAATGGATCATCAGTCATCAAGCCAACCGCAGGAGCCTGGCTGTGGACGCGGGAACAAGTGCTTCGGCGCAAATGAATCGATGGGCTTCACCCTACCGCGGCCTGTTTCTGCTGGCTGAGGGGACTGAGATGGATTGCAGGACGCTAGGCGGTCGAGTAGCTCGTCTTCGTCGGGTATATTGTGCCTCTGAGGTGCACCTCTATGCCTTTCTGCTGCACCAGGATTTCTCACATCTGGAAAGACAATATGGTCCCTCTTGGGAGTTCCCAGCTCTTCTTGAATCTCATGCTTCCTGAAAACATTTACAGAAATTCACAGAGGGTGCCAGAAACCAAGACAAATGGAAAACAGGAGAAATTATGTGACTGATCAAAGTAGGAGAATCAACAGACCTGCAGTAGATTAAAATTTGATCAGGTAGAATGCCATCCCATGCCCTTTGCGGAGTAGCCTCTTCCTCGTCCTCTATCAAGGAAATATCCCTGGACAACAAGTAAAGGTGAGGACCAGAAATTCTTATTTTCTGCAATGGGACATAACATAAGAGACCGGGTTGAGGATGGCAATGCAAAGGCAAACCTTGGCAAGCACTTCCGGTGGTATGCAGTTGGACAGCGCCTGCATACTGCGAATTGCATTTCCTTGTCATGCTTGTTCTCTGCTTCCTTACACCGCTTACATTTATGCACGGGACAACTGAATTCCAGTCCACCAGCAACACATTGCTCAAAGCATGTTGCCTTGGCTTTGTTATCAGGGTAGAGTATTTTAGCAACACATCCCGGGTGGTAAAAGTGCCCACACTTTTGCTCCTTACATTGGAATACCTGAAAAGCCATCAAGAAGTTGGTACGAAAAGTAAGTATTTTAAGATGAGAACACACAAGCATTATACTCCCTCTATTTTTATTTACTTCGCATCTTAGCTTTGACCTAAGTAAAACTTTATAAAGTTTGACTAAATTTATAGAAAACAATATAAACTTTCACAATAAAAAATATATATGATGCGAAAATATATCCAATGATGATTCTAATGGTATTGATTTGGTATTGTAGATGTTAATATTTTTTCGTATAAATTTAGTCAAAGTTTACAAAGTTTGACTTGAGACAATGCTAATACACAGAGTAAATAAAAATGGAGGGAGTAATTATTACTCGTATAGATGTGCAGCACACAAAGTCAAACGCCTTCTAAGATTTAATTTCACTGCTAAGCTCTGACACGGTCCTGACATACGCGCATATCCCAATACAAGCTGGCGGATGAGATAAGAAGGTATAAGACCGAACTCAACAACACCTTTCCCGACAGATAGGCAAATAAGCACATCATCATCGACTGCGGTGTTGGTGTGCTCGATGTCAATTTGTGGTGGCAGTCCATCCAGCTTTGAATACACCGGGTGATAGGTTTGACACAGATGGTTTGCATGCGAGGGGATATGTATATTTTTGATTCGGCACGATCGTCAAAATTTCTTATACATGCAGTATATAGTTTTTTATTAATTCACAGCAACACATTGGTGTTGCACTACTTTCTAACATCTTAGAAAATACTATAATGAAAAAGGCATCTTGAGATGCTTCCTATTTCTTATAACTTTTGAGCAATATACTTAATTCCATTTCTTCATCTCTTCTGACATAAACAAAGACAGAAAGTATCGATGAAAGATAATGAAATGTATCTGTTCTGCATACCTCAGGACCTGCTGTTAAGTTTGAAGACCCCAATAATCCACAAGCAAAACATTGATGCTGCTTATGCTTGCAGTTCTCACAGAAATATAACCCCTTTTCCTGAATTACCATTCAAAATATGAAGCAAAATGTCAACTCCTATACATAAATAGAAGTGCAAAATGAAAAACGAGTAAAATATATCATATACCCCTAGTGCTTTATGCTTTTGCCACTTTGCTTCATTTAGCCCAAGGGTTGTGCACATAGATCTTTCACCATGTTCTTTGGTTGGGTGGAAGGATCTCAGACATCCACCATCACAGCTAAAAAAACATAATGTAAGAAGGAAAATTGAGATAAAGCAAGGAATATGGTTCGTTCAAAGCAACAGGAAATTCAACAAACTTGCATCTATAACACTGGAAACCATAACTCAGTGTTGTGTTACAAACACATTTGATGACAATATTGAAGAAGATCCATATATTTCATTTCAAACATGATGCCTATCACAATATTGGTGGGGCTGAATCACGGAACAACTTCTGGACATAGTGAGCGTGCTATCTATTTGGAAACAACTATCATGTGAATGTCAGCTATCCGAGTAGAAAAGTACAGCATTCCTAGTTTCATTAGTTTGGTTGAAGAAACATGGAATCTGTTGCTTAAAGAACACTAATTAACTAGTACAACATTACACAACCAATACCTGTGTTATGTGTAAAGAAACTAAATTGCTCTATAGAGTAGGTCAAAGTTTCAGTGGAGAACGATTCTCGAGGAAAGAAAGTGAATTCACGATCACAACTGGACATTCATTAAAGATGATGCCGCTGAAACTTGATTGTAGATAAACCTACCAGATCAATTCACCACCATCATCGCAAAATGCACAAACTTCCCTCTGCACAAAAATTAGATATGTTAGCTTCGCAAAATCGGGCTTAAGTAGACCAGCAGAAAACAAACACAAAATCTCGGAACTAGTTAAGAAAAGGAAAATATGGTAATATGCTAGGCATATGGGTGGAAAAATTCAACTGAATCAAGAAAATGGTTAATGTACTTGCCTCCAGAGAAGTCAATGGTTAAGAGCTTAAGGCTACTTGTGTCAAAAATCTGGGAACATGAGTACATCACTGCTAACTTCATTTATAGCTTTTTAATGGCATTTTTTGAAAGTTGTTTTCTGTAGTCACATTTTTTATTATGCTAAGTTGGCAGTGACATATTTCAAATTAACCAAGTTCAAAAAGAGTCAAACTTGTTTAAGTTTGACCAACACTGTACAAAAATGTGGTAAGATCTAAAACACCAAATACACATGGTACAAAAAAATATATTTCATAAATAAATAATCTCATGAGACTAATTTGGTGTTATAGGTGTTAATATATTTTTCTATAAACTTGGTCAAACTTAAACAAGTTTGCCTTAGGACAAACCTAGAATTTGAATTATTTTAGAACAGAGGTATAGTATGCGGTACTTGTTGAGGCTCAACTGGTGCCTCGCCATTGGCCCTCTTTGGGTTGCTGCTCTGGCCTTCCTTTGGCTCGCGACTGGCACTCTTGTGCCTGCTATCCTCAACACTCTTTGCCTTGCGGAGTTTGCTCACTCGCACCTTTATCACGGCCATGATCTCCCCCAAGGATCGGGCAAGGCAGATCTGCTGCCAAGACGCAAACTTGTTTAGTTTTTCTTAGGGTCCCAAACATAAAAAGAAAAGTAAAAAAACCGTCAATCTCCCTCCCACCCTCCGCGGAGAAGTGCGGCGACCGAGCCGACAGACCGGACGCGGGCAGAAGTAAGAATCGCTCACCTCGAATCCTCTGGACCTACTCCTCTAGCGGATGCTGCAAAATCTCAGTCGCCGAAACCGCCATAAGGACGATCCCTGGAATTTATGGAGCCTGGGACGCGTGATGGCGAAATCAGACTCGGATAGGTAACAATTACGGAGCCTGACACGCGTGATTGCAAAAATCAGATTCGGCATAAACGTTATGATGCATAAATCATCTACCGCGTTGGACCCACCAACTAAAATCGCCGACCAGAAAAACAGTCCAACCAACAACTAAACGACCAACATCTCCAAAGACAGCACCGAGGATGTCGCGAGAATACAAGACATCGCCTACATGAAGAAGAACGACACTAAGACACCTCGTCTTCCGATCCGGAATACCAAACCTAGAGTTACCCCTGATGCTCGAAGAGGGGCACAGATAACGACCATGGCAGCGCCTCCAAGAAGGAAACAACACCCATGGATGTCTCCGCTGCCAGCACAAGATGCAGGGATTTCGCTCTGGCCAAATCCCGAGCAATCCCAAGCCGTCAGAGAACAAGTCGAAGAAGAGGAAGTCGAGCCTAGGACGGAACTGCGACTACAGTAAGGGGAGCCATGCCCGATGTCAAAGGAGGCACCGGTCGTTGCCGGACGTGTGAGCTTTAGAGGAGGGCAAGGCTGCGTGGCTGGGCGAAATGAGAAGCAACAGGGATGCGACGGTGGCTGGAGGCCCAAATGAGCAAGGATCTAGAAGGAAGTGCAGATCCAGGCTACCGGGACCGGAGCAGCAGGGGCGCCAGCGGGCCAAAGGAGTTGGAAGGGGACGCGACTCCTGGAGCGTGCCGGAGCCAAAGATGTGCCTAGATGGACGCCCAACCAAGGGCACCCGCAGGGTGTTGGGTGCAGAGATGCCAAGGAGCAAGCGAGGCATAGGAGCACCAAAATAGTGCACCTCCCAGGGTGCACCGGATCTGAAGTCACGCAGGCCGGCCATGGACGCAGGTCCTTGGCCGTCGGGTCAAAGTCGCCCTTGCGGGGCAGGGGTGGATGATGAAGGAGGCTCGCACGCAGCCAAACTCTCGGTCGGCGCGCTACAGGAAGCAGCAGCAGCCGGTCACAACCTTGCGCCTCCATGGCCGCCTCCGAAAGAGGCTGACCCGAGCAGAGGGACGAGTGGTGGGGGCCGGGGCGTAGCAAGGAGGGCACGCCCAGTTGCACCAGGAGGAGTCGCAGTCGGGGAGACCAAACACTCCAGCTGCGGGCCGGGACAGCACCAGGGGAGGCCGCTCCCACTGCCAGTGAAGGCAGTCGGAGCCGATGGGGGACATATCTGGGGGAGTGGTGAAGCGGAAGGGCAGGAGCGAGGGGGAGAATGGCCCCGCCGCCGCCATCCCTAGGTCCGGCGCAGCTTCGCCGGCCGGCCCTCCGACGGCAGCCGTCGACGCGGGGATGGGCGGGAGGAATGGCGGCCGGCGGTGGGTTCCCCGAGGCACCGGTGCGGCGATGTGAGGTCGAGAGGGTCTAACTTTCGTATTAACACAATTTTTAGCATGCATAGATGAACAGAACATCATAAACTACAACATCAAATGCAAAATGTGTTGGGAAACGTAGCATGCAATTTAAAAAAATATCCTACGCTCATGCAAGATCTATCTAGGAGATGCATAGCAACGAGAGGGGGAGAGTGTGTCCACGTACCCTCGTAGACCAAAAGCGGAAGCGTTTGACAACGCGATTGATGTAGTCGAACTTCTTCTAGATCCGACCGATCAAGCACCGAACGTACGACACCTTCGAGTTCTGCACACGTTCAGCTCGATGACGTCCCTCGTCCTCTTGATTCAGCAAAGGTGTCGAGGAAGAAGATGAGTTCCGTCAGCATGACGGCGTGGTGACGGTGATGGTGAAGTGATCCGCGCAGGGCTTCGCCTAAGCACTACAAAGATATGACTGGAGGTGTAAACTGTGGAGGGGGGCGCAACACACAGCTAACAATTGTTGGTGTGTGTTCTAGCGGTACCCCCCCCCCCCCATATATATAGGAATCCTACTTGGGGTCCTTCCCAATTCGGCCTCCCCCCTTCCCTTTTTACTGGAGGGCAAAAGGGAAGGGAGAAGAGAGAAAGGAAGGGGCGAACCCCCCCCCTTCCTTTTCCAATTCAGCCAGCTTCCATAGGGGGGCGCGCCACCCCTTGTGGGCTGGTGTGCTCCCCTCTCATGGCCCATATGGCACATATCTTTCCCTCGGGGTTCCCGTAACCCCCCGGTACTCCGATAAATATCCCGATACAATCCGGAACACTTTCGGTGCCCGAATACTATCATCCTATATATCAATCTTTACCTCTCGACCATTTCGAGACTCGTCGTCTTGTCTGTGATCTCATCTGGGACTCCGAACAACATTCGGTCACCAAATCACATAACTCATATAATACTAAAGCGTCATCGGACGTTAAGCGTGTGGACCCTACGGGTTCGAGAACTATGTAGACATGACCGAGACACCTCTCTGGTCAATAACCAACAACGGAACCTGGATGCTCATATTGGTTCCTACATATTCTACAAAGATCTTTATCGGTTGAACCGTAATGACAACATATGTTATTCCCTTTGTCATCGGTGTGTTACTTAACCGAGATTTGATCGTGGGTATCTTCATACCTAGTTCAATCTCGTTACCGGCAAGTCTCTTTACTCTTTCCGTAATACATCATCCTGCAACTAAATCATTAGTCACGTTGCTTGCAAGGCTTCTTATGATGTGCATTACCGAGAGGGCCCAGAGATACCTCTCCGATACTCGGAGTGACAAATCCTAATCTCGATCTATGCCTACCCAACAAACACCTTCGGAGATACCTGTAGAGAAACTATATAATCACCCAGTTACGTTGTGACATTAGATAGCACAGAAGGTATTCCTCTGGTATCCGGGAGATGCATAATCTCATAGTCGAAGGAATATGTATTTGACATGAAGAAAGCAATAGCAATAAAACTGAATGATCAATATGCTAAGCTAACGGGTGGGTCTTGTCCATCACATCATTCTCCTAATGATGTGATCATGTTCATCAAATGACAACACACGTGTATGGTTAGGAAACTTAACCATCTTTGATTAACGAGCTAGTCTAGTAGAGGCTTACTAGGGACACTGTGTTTTGTCTATGCATCCACATATGTATCAAGTTTCCGGTTAATACAATTCTTAGCATGAATAATAAACATTTATCATGATATAAGGAAATATAAAATAACAACTTTTTATTGCCTCTAGGGCATATTTCCTTCAGTCTCCCACTTGCACTAGAGTCAATAACCTAGTTCACACTACCATGTGATTTAACACCAATAGTTCACATATTTATGTGATTAACACCCATAGTTAACATCGCCATGTGACCAACACCCAAAGGGTTTACTAGAGTCAATAATCTAGTTCACATCGCTATGTGATTAACATCCAACGAGTACTAAGGTGTGATCATGTTTTGCTTGTGAGAGAAGAGCTACTCTAGCTAATTTCTCCTACGTTCAAAACGTATCTAGATTGAGACTTAGAGTCATCTAGATCAGTGTCAAAGCTTGCATCGACGTAACTCTTTACAACGAACTCTTTATCACCTCCATAACCGAGAAACATTTCTTTAGTCCTCTTTAAGGTAACTAAGGATAATTTTGACCGATGTCCAGTGATCTAGTCCTAGATCACTATTTGACCCCCTTGCCAAACTTATGGCAAGGTACACAACAGGTTTGGTACACAGCATGGCATACTTTATAGAACCTATGGCTGAGGCATAGGGAATGACTTTCATTCTCTCTTTATCTTCTGTCGTGGTCGGGTTTTGAGTCTTTACTCAACTTCACACCTTACAATACATGCAAGAACTCCTTATTTGACTGATCCATTTTGAACTCCTTCAAAATCTTGTCAAGGTATGTACTCATTGAAAGTCTTATCAAGCATGATCTATCTCTATAGATCTTGATGCCCAATATGTAAGCAGCTTCACCGAGGTCTCTCATTGAAAAACTTTTATTCAAATATCCTTTTATGCTATCTAGAAATTCTACATCATTTCCAATCAACAATATGTCATCCACATATAATATCAGAAATGCTACAGAGCTCCCACTCACTTTTTGTAAATACAGGCTTCACCATAAGTCTGTATAAAACCATATGCTTTGATCACCTCATCAAAGCATATATTCCAACTCCGAGATGCTTGCACCAGTCCATAGATGGATCGCTGGAGCTTGTACACTTTGTTAGCACCTTTAGGATCGACAAAACCTTCTGGTTGCATCATATACAACTCTTCTTTAAGAAGTCCGTTAAGGAATGCAGCTTTGACATCCATTTGCTAGATTTCATAATCATAAAATGTGGCAATTGCTAACATGATTCAGACAGACTTAAGCATCGCTACGGGTGAGAAAGTCTCATCGTAGTCAACTCCTTGAACTTGTAGAAAACACTTTTTTGACAAGTCGAGCTTTGTAAATAGTGACATGACCATCAGCGTCAATCTTCTTCTTGAAGATCCATTTATTCTCAATGGCTTGCCGATCATCGGGCAAGTCCACCAAAGTCCATACTTTGTTCTCATACATGGATCCTATCTCAGATTTCATGGCCTTAAGCCATCTGTTGGAATCTGGGCTCATCATAGCTTCTTCATAGTTCGTAGGTTCGTCATGGTCTAGTAACATGACTTCCAGAGCAGGATTACCGTACCACTCTGGTGCGGAACGTGCTCTGTTCGACCTACGATGTCTAGTAGTAACTTGATATGAAGTTTCATGATCATCATCATTAACTTCCTCTCTAGTTGTTGTAGGCATCACGGGAATAGATTTCTTTGATGTGCTACTGTCCAATTTGAGAGAAGGTACAATTACCTCATCAAGTTCTATTTTCCTCCCACTCACTTCTTTCGAGAGAAACTCCTTCTCTAGAAATGTTCCATTCTTGGCAACAAAGATCTTGCCTTCGGATCTGTGGTATAAGGTGTACCCAATTGTTTTCTTAGGGTATCCTCTGAAGACGCACTTCTCCAATTTGGGTTCGCGCTTATCAGGCTGAAGCCTTTTGACATAAGTGTCGCAACCTCAAACTTTAAGAAACGACAGCTTAGGTTTCTTGCCAAACCACAATTCATACGACGTCGTCTCAACGGATTTAGATGGTGCCCTATTTAACATGAATGCAGCTGTCTCTAATGCATAACCCCAAAACGATAGTGGTAAATCGGCAAGAGACATCATAGATCGCACCATATCCAATAAAGTACGGTTACGACGTTCGGGCACACCATTACGCTGTGGTGCTCCAAGTGGCGTGAGTTGTGAAACTATTCCACATTGTTTTAAATTAAGGCCAAACTCGTAACTCAAATATTCGCCTCCGCATTCAGATCGTAGAAACTTTATTTTCTTGTTACGATGATTTTCCACTTCACTCAGTAATTCTTTGAACTTTTCAAATATTTCAGACTTGTGTTTCATTAAGTAGATATACCCATATCTGCTCAAATCATCTGTGAAGGTCAGAAAATAACGATACCCGCCACGTGCCTCAATACTCATCGGACCACATACATCGGTATGTATTATTTCCGATAAGTCATTGGCTTGCTCCATTGTTCTGGAGAACGGAGTTTTAGTCATCTTACCCATGAGGCATGGTTCGCAAGTATCAAATGATTCATAATCAAGTGATTCCAAAAGCCCATCTGCATGGAGTTTCTTCATGCGCTTTACACCAATATGACCTAAACAACAGTGCCACAAATATGTTGCACTATCATTATCAACTTTGCATATTTTGGCATCAATTTTATGAATATGTATATCACTACGATCGAGATTCAATAAACCATTTACATTGGGTGTATGACCATAGAAGGTTTTATTCATGTAAACTGAACAACAATTATTCTCTTACTTAAATGAATAACCATATCGCAATAAACATGATCCAATCATATTCATGCTGAACGCAAACACCAAATAACATTTATTTAGGTCCAACACTATTCCCGAAGGTAGAGGGAGTGTGCCATGGTGATCTTATCAACCTTGGAATCACTTCCAACACACATCGTCACCTCACCCTTAACTAGTCTCTGTTCATTTTGCAACTCCTGTTTCAAGTTACTAATCTTAGCAACTGAACCGATATCAAATACCCTGGGGTTACTATCAACACTAGTAAAGTACACATCAATAACATGTGAGAGCCAAATGAATCGAAAGATTCATGTTTGGTTCGGGAAGAGATCATAAAAGTTGTAAACATCAAATATACCTTTGTTCACTTTGCCATCCTTCTTATCCGCCAAGTATTTGGGGTAGTTCCGCTTCCAGTGACCATTTCCTTTGTAGTAGAAGCACTCAGTTTCAGGCTTAGGTAGCTTTGGGCTTCTTCACGGGAGTGGCAACTTGCTTGTCATTCTTCTTGAAGTTCCCTTTATTTTCCTTTGCCCTTTTTCTTGAAACTAGTGGTCTTGTTAACCATCAACACTTGATACTCTTTCTTGATTTCTACCTTCGCTAGTTTCAGCATCACGAAGAGCTTGGGAATCATTTTCGTTATCCCTTGCATATTATAGCTCATCACGAAGTTCTAGTAACTTGGTGATAGTGACTAGAGAACTATGTCAATCACTATATTATCTGGAACATTAACTCCCACTTGATTCAAGCGATTGTAGTACCACATTCTGAGCACATGCTCACTAGCTGAGCTATTCTCCTCCATCTTGTAGGCAAAGTATTTGTCAGAGGTCTCATACCTCCCGACATTGGCAGGAGTCTGAAATACCAATTTCAGCTCTTGGAACATCTCATATGCTCCATGGCGTTCAATACGTTTTGCATCCCCGATTCTAATCCGTAAAGCATGGCGCACTAAACTATCAAGTAGTCATCATACCGAGCTTGCCAAAACGTTCATAACGTCTGCATTTTCTCCTGCAATAGGTTTGTCACCTAGCAGTGCATCAAGGACATAATTCTTCTGTGCAGCAATGAGGATAATCCTCAGATCACGGACCCAGTCCGCATCATTGCTACTAACATCTTTCAACTTAGTTTTCTCTAGGAACATATAAAAAACATAGGGGAGCTACAACGCGAGCTATTGATCTACAACATAATTTGCAAATACTATCAGGACTAAGTTCATGATAAATTAAGTTCAATTAATCAAATTACTTAAGAACTCCCACTTAGATAGACATCCCTTAAGTCATCTAAATGATACGTGATCCAAATCAACTAAACCATGTCCGATCATCACGTGAGATGGAGTAGTCATCGATGGTGAACATCTCTATGTTGATCATGTCTACTATATGATTCACATTCGACTTTTCGGTCTCCAGTGTTTCAAGGCCATGTCTGTACATGCCAGGCTCGTCAAGTTTAACCCAAGTATTCCGCATGTGCAAAACTGTCTTGCGCCCGTTGTATGTGAACATACAGTCTATCACACCCGATCATCACGTGGTGTCTCAACACGACAAACTGTCGCAACGGTGCATACTCGGGGAGAACACTTATACCTTGAAATTTTAGTTAAGGGATCATCTTATAATGCTACCGCCGTACTAAGCAAAATAAGATGCATAAAAGATGAACATCACATGCAATCAAAATATGTGACATGATATGGTCATCATCATCATCTTGATCTCCATATCCAAAGTATCGTCATGATCTCCATCGTCACCGCCTCGACACCTTGATCTCCATCGTAGTGTCGTGGCCATCTCGCTAACTATTGCTTCTACAACTATCGCTAACGCATAGTGATAAAGTAAAGCAATTACATGGCGTTTGCATTTCATACAATAAAGAGACAACCATAAGGCTCCTGCCGGTTGTCAGATGTCTTACAAAACATGATCATCTCATACAATAATGTTTATCACATCATGTCTTGACCAGATCACATCACAACATGCCCTGCGAAAACAAGTTAGACGTCCTCTAATTTGTTGTTGCAAGTTTTACGTGGCTGCTACAGGCTTCTAGCAAGAACCGTTCTTACCTACGCATCAAAACCACAACGGTGATTTATCAAGTTTGTTGTTTTTACCTTCAACAAGGACCGGCCTGATGCGTCCATTTTGCATCATTTCATAAGGGACCGATTGGATCCAAAAGTTTAATGCAATGGTTAGAATTTATTCTTAATACTTTTCTCGTAGTTGCGGATGCTTGTGGGAGGGTTAATGATAAGTAGGAGGTTTGTTCAAGTAAGAACAACACCTAAGCACCGGTCCACCCACATATCAAGTTATCAAAGTAGCGAACACAAATCAAACCAACATGATGAAAGTGACTAGATGAAATTCCCGTGTACCCTCAAGAACGCTTTGCTTATCATAAGAGACCGTTTTGGCCTGTCCTTTGCCTCAAAAGGATTGGGTTACCTTGCTGCACTTTTGTTACTGTTATCGTTACTTGATCGTTACAAATTATCTTGCTATCAAACTACTTCGCTACTTACAATTTCAGCACTTGCAGACATTACCTTACTGAAAACTACTTGTCCTTTCCTTTTGCTCCTCGTTGGGTTCGACACTCTTACTTATTGAAAAGAGCTACAATTGATCCCCTATACTTGTGGGTCATCAAGGCTATCTTCTGGCATCGTTGCCGGGGAGTGAAGCACCTTTGGTAAGTGGAATTTGGTAAGGAAACATTTATATAGTGTGCTGAAATTTATTTTCACTTGTTACTATGG
This sequence comes from Aegilops longissima, assembly GCA_021605205.1. NCBI lineage: Eukaryota > Viridiplantae > Streptophyta > Magnoliopsida > Poales > Poaceae > Aegilops > Aegilops longissima. The sequence goes on from CM038680.1 coordinate 297,663,207, forward strand.
AAAACAATCCTTTGAGGGGTTTGTTCGGGGTATCTTCACCTCGTCCGGAACCACAACTAACTACCCCTCAACCTACTGCACCTACTGAAAATATTTAATATGAAATTCCTTCGGGTATGATTGAACAACTGGTAGCTAATCCTTATGAAGGAGATGGAACTGAACATCCTGATATGCACTTGATATACGTGGAACAAATTTGCGGATTGTTTAAGCTTGCAGGTTTACCCAGGGATGAAGTGATGAAAAAGGTTTTCCCTTTATCTTTCAAGGGAAAAGCATTGGCATGGTATAGGCTTTGCGATGATATTGGATCATGGAATTGGAATCGTTTGAAATTGGAGTTCCACCAAAAAATTTATCCTATGCATCTAGTTCATCGTGATCGGAATTATATATATAATTTTTGACCTCGTGAAGGAGAAAGTATCGCTCTATCTTGGGGGAGGCTTAAGTCAATGTTATATTCATGCCCCAATCATGAGCTCTCAAGAGAAATTATTATTCATAATTGTTATGCTCGGTTTTCTCGTAATGATCAAACCATGCTTGATACTTCTTGTGCTGGTTCATTTATGAAGAAGACTATTGAATTCCGGTGGGATCTTTTGGAAAGAATTAAACGCAACTCTGAAGATTGGGAACTCGACGAAGGTAAAGAGTCAGGTATTAAACTTAAGTATGATTGTGCTAAATCTTTTATGGATACTGATGCTTTTCAAAAGTTTAGCACTAAATATGGACTTGACTCTGAGATAGTAGCCTCCTTTTGTGAATCATTTGCTACTCATGTTGAACTCCCTAAGGAGAAGTGGTTTAAATATCACCCACCTATTAAAGAAGAAATTAAAGAACCAGTATCAGTTAAAGAAGAAACTATACTTTATAATGTTGATCCAGTTGTTCCTTCTGCTTATATAGAGAAACCACCTTTCCCTGTTAGGATAAAGGAACATGCTAAAGTTTCAACTGTGGTTAACAAAAGCTATATTAGAACACCTAAACCTGATGAACAAATTAAAGTTGAACCTAGTATTGCTATGGTTAAAGATCTCTTGGAAGAAGATATGGATGGGCATGTTATTTACTTCTGTGAAGAAGCTGCTAGAATTGCTAAACCTGATAAAAGAGATAAACATAGACCTGTTGTTGGCATGCCTTTCATTTAGTTAAAATAGGAGATCACTGTTATCATGGTTTATGTGACATGGGTGCTAGTGTGAGTGCTATGCCTTACAATTTATATGAAGAAATTATGAAAGACATAGCACCTGCTGAGATAGAAGAAATAGATGTTACTATTAAACTTGCTAATAGAGACACCATATCACCAGTTGGGATTATTAGAGATGTTGAAGTCTTGTGTGGGAAAATTAAATACCCTGCTGATTTTCTTGTTCTTGGTTCCCCACAAGACAACTTTTGTCCCATTATCTTTGGTAGACCTTTCTTGAATATAGTTAATGCTAAGATAGATTGTAAGAAACAAACTGTTGGTGTTAGCTTTGGTGATGAGTCTCATGAGTTTAATTTTTTCAAGTTTGGTAGAAAATATCATGAAAAAGATTTGCCTAGTAAGGATGAATTAATTGGTCTTGCTTCTATTGTTGTTCCACCTACTGATCCTTTAGAACAATATTTGCTAGACCATGAAAATGATTTACATATGCATGAAAGAAATGAAATAGATAAAGATTTCTTTGAACAACGTCCTCTGCTTAAACACAATTTTCCTATTGAAACTCTAGGAGGTCCTCCTCCACCTAAAGGTGATCCTGTGTTTGAATTAAAACAATTGCCAGACACTTTGAAATATGCTTATCTTGATGAAAAGAAAATATATCCTGTTATTATTAGTGCTAACCTTTCAGAACATGAAGAAGAAAGATTGTTGAAAGTTCTAAGGAAGCACCGGGCTGCTATTGGATATACTCTTCATGATTTAAAGGGCATTAGCCCCACTCTATGTCAGCACAAAATTAACATGGAACCTGATGCTAAACCCGTTGTTGATCACCAACGTCGGTTGAATCCAAAAATGAAGGAAGTGGTAAGAACGGAAATCTCAAAACTTCTGGAAGCAGGTATAATCTATCCTATAGCTGAAAGTAGATGGGTAAGTCTTGTTCATTGTTTTCCTAAGAAAGGAGATATTACTGTTGTTCCTAATGATAGGAATGAACTTATTCCACAAAGAATTGTTACAGGCTATAGAATGGTAATTGATTACAGAAAGTTAAACAAAGCAACTAGAAAAGACCATTACCCTTTGCCTTTTATTGATCAAATGCTTGAAAGATTATCTAAGCACACACACTTTTGCTTCCTAGATGGATACTCTGGCTTTTCACAAATACCTGTTTCTCAACCTGATCAAGAAAAGACCACTTTTACTTGTCCCTTTGGAACTTATGCTTAGAGACGTATGCCTTTTGGTTTATGTAATGCACCTGCTACCTTTCAAAGATGCATGACTGCTATATTCTCTGATTTTTGTGAAAAGATTGTTGAGGTTTTCATGGATGACTTTTCTGTTTATGGGAAGTCTTTTGATGACTGTTTAAGCAATCTTGAGCGAGTTTTGCAGAGATGCGAACAAACAAATCTTGTCTTGAATTGGGAGAAGTGCCACTTTACGGTTAATGAAGGCATTGTCTTGGGTCATAAAATTTCTGAAAGAGGTATTGAAGTGGACCAAGCTAAGTTGATGCTATTGAGAAAATGCCATGTCCTAAGGACATCAAAGGTATTCATAGTTTCCTAGGTCATGCTGGTTTATATAGGAGATTTATCAAAGACTTTTCTAAAATTTCTGGGCCTCTCACTAATCTTTTGTAAAAGGATATTCCTTTTGTTTTTGATGATGATTGTCTTGAAGCCTTTGAAATACTCAAGAAAGCCTTAATATTTGCACCTATTGTTCAACCACCTGATTGGAACTTGCCTTTTTAAATTATGTGTGATGCTAGTGATTATGCTATTGGTATCGTTCTAGGAAAAAGAGTTGATAAGAAACTGAATGTTATTCATTATGCTAGTAAAACCCTAGACAGTGCTCAAAGAAATTATGCTACTACTAAAAAGGAATTCTTAGCAGTGGTGTTTGCTTGCGATAAATTTAGACCTTATATTGTTGATTCTAAAGTAACTATTCACACAGACCATGCTGCTATTAAATATCTTATGGAAAAGAAAGATGCTAAACCTAGAATTATTCATTGGTTTCTCTTGTTACAAGAATTTGATTTACACATCATTGATAGAAAAGGAGCTGAGAACCCAGTAGCTGATAACTTGTCTAGGCTTGAAAATGTGCTTGATAACCCACTACCTATTACCTATTGATGATAGTTTTCCTGATGAACAGTTAGCTGCAATAGATGTTTCTCATAGTACTCCTTGGTATGCTGACTATGCTAATTACATTGTTGCGAAATATTTACCACCTAGCTTTACATACCAACAAAAGAAAAATTCTTCTATGATTTAAGACATTACTTTTGGGATGACCACGTCTTTATAAAGAAGGAGTAGATGGTATTATTAGACGTTGTGTACCTGAGCATGAACAGGGACAAATCCTAAAGAAATGTCACTCCGAAGCTTATGGAGGGCATCATGCTGGAGATAGAACTGCTCACAAGGTATTGCAATCTGGATTTTATTGGCCTACTCTCTTCAAGGATGCCCGTAAGTTTGTCTCTTCTTGTGATGAATGTCAAATAATAGGTAATATCGGTAAGCGTCAAGAAATGCCTATGAATTATTCACTTGTTGTTGAACCATTTGATGTTTGGGGATTTGATTACATGGGACCTTTTCCTTCCTCTAATGGGTATACACATATTTTGGTTGCTTTGATTATGTTACTAAATGGGTAGAAGCTATTCCAACTAGTAGTGCTGATCACAACACCTTATTAAAATGCTTAAGGAAGTTATTTTCCCAAGGTTTGGAGTCCCTAGATATTTAATGACTGATGGTGGTTCACACTTTATTCATGGTGCTTTCCGTAAGATGCTTGTTAAGTATGATGTCAACCATAGGATTGCATCACCCTATCATCCTCAGTCTAGTGGTCAAGTTGAACTTAGCAATAGAGAAATAAAATTAATTTTGCAAAAGACTGTTAATAGGTCCAGGAAGAATTGGTCTAAGAAATTATATGATGCACTTTGGGCTTATAGAACAGCATATAAAAATACTATGGATATGTCTCCTTATAAAATGGTTTACGGAAAAGCTTATCATTTGCCTCTTGAGTTAGAACATAAAGCATATTGGGTAGTTAAAGGACTCAACTATGATTTCAAACTTGCTGGTGAAAAGAGGTTATTTGATATAAGCTCTTTAGTTGAATGGAGAACCCAAGCTTATGAAAATGCAAAGTTATTCAAAGAAAAAGTAAAAAGATAGCATGACAAAAAAATCCAAAAGCGTGAGTTTAAAGTTGGAGAATGTGTTCTTTTGTACAACTCTCATTTTAGATTTTTTGCAGGAAAGCTCCTCTCGAAATGGGAAGGACCATACATCATCAAGGAGGTTTACTGGTCTGGAGCCATCAAAATAAATAACTCCGAAGGTACTAACCCGAAGGTTGTCAATGGGCAACGAATAAAGCATTATATCTTAGGTACACCTATCAATGTTGAAAGTAATATTATCCAAACTTTGACACCGGAAGAACACATAAAAAAGTCCTTCCGGAACACTCTAGAATCGTGAAAATAAAGAGGTACGCGATACGGTAAGTAAACGGACTCCGAAAAATCCGCAAAAATATTTTTTACCAGTTTTGGAATATTTTAAAATTTTGGAAATAAATAAACTTCCAGGAAGCGTTCCCTGGTGGGCACAAGACAACAGGGCGTGCCTGGCTTGCCTGGCGCACCCAGGTGGGTTGTGCCCACCTGGGACACCTTCCGTACTCCGTTTTTCTTCTGTATGCTTGTCCCCCAAGATAAAAAATCTATATATACTTCCCGAACCTGCTAACCACCATATCGCGGAGAAATCCTCTATCCTCTTTTTCCCTTGCTGCTTTCTGTTAGATCCCATCTACCATGGCCTCTTCAAGCTCTTCCAAGGACAAGTTCTTCAAGAACGTCATCAACCCTTATCTGCGGGAGGTGGTGCAGCACCCTCAAACCATCCAGGTGCAGGAGGGGGTGTTGTACATCCGCGATGAGCAAGGTCCCAAGGGCACGGAAACTGTGGAGGCCAGGCTTGAAGCCATGGAGCAGGAAGTCTTCCGGTGCAAGGGGATGGTGGAGCGTGGGCTCAATGCTAATCACCTTATGATCGCGGACCTTTCCCGTGATCTCAAGGTGGATGGCAAGCCCATGAAGGACATCGTCTTCACCTACAACGAGCAAATCAACTTCCTCCAAAGCCAGATCTATGACCTCCAAAACCAAGTCTTTGAATATGAGGCGAGGTGCAAAGGTATGAGTTTGGCTGCTAGTTGCAGGACCCGTGAGACTCACTCCTCCTCTTATGATGGTGGACCACTGCCATGGAAGTCCGAGGACAAGATCTCTCCTTCATCACCACCATCATCTTCTTCACCACCAATGGAGAATTGAGTATCTGGTATGGGCACTCCCCTTGGCTTCCGCCAAGCTTGGGGGAGGTACCCCGGTATTGTATCATCCCACTATCCTTTTTGCTTTTACTTATCCTAGTTCGCTCATTTGCTTTTAGATGAAGTAAAGTTTAGTTTGATCCTTTCTTATTTGAGAGTTTTCTTAGTGATCTATAATTGTAATCGTGTGCAAGTTATATAATAAAGTTAGTTTGAGTTTTTGCTTTATTTACCTTCATGTTGCAAATAAAATAAATAAAAGAAATAAGGAAGAAAGAAAAAAGAGAAAAGAAAGTAAATAAAGGAAAGGAAAGAAATCAATAAGACCTATGGTAGGTGATAGCACCACCACATAAGGAAAAGTATAAGTAAGAAAATTTTATTAGGAATTGACAAACATAGCATTAGTCAATGATGCAACTCATGAAAGAATTAGTAAGGGAAGAGAAGATTCACATATAGATATACTATCCTAGAAATCTTTTGTGATTGTGAGCCCTCATCAAAATATTATATGCCAAAATTGTTGACGTTGGACAAGGAAGACAACTTAATGGTTTATGTTTGTTTATATTCACATAGAAGTCATATTGTCATAGATCCTTCAACATGTGATGTTTGCCCCCTATCTTTGCTAGCCAAAAATTCCGCACTAAGTAGAGATACTACTTGTGCATCCAAGAACCCTTAAACCCAAATCTTTTTCAAGTTCTTACCATACCTACATGCGGATTGAGCAAGATCCCTCAAGTAAGTTGTCATCGGTGCAAAAAGGCAATAAAAATTGCTTCTAAATATGTGAGATCATTTAGTGTAAGAGAAAATTGAGCGTTGTACGAACTTGGATGACAAAGAATAAAAGCAACAGAGTGCATAATAAAGGTTGTCATCTTAAGGGCCAATACAACGTGACGTTCTCTTGCACTAAGGGATTGAGCATGCAAACAAATAAGAGCATGGCAACCTCTGCTTCCCTCTGCGAAAGGCCTATCTTCTACTTCTATGTATTTACTTTTATGCAGAGAGTCAAAAGTTTTCCTTCTATTCCTTTTTATTTTCTCTTTTGGCAAGCATCATGTGGTGAGGAAAGATCTAGGCACATATGTCCAGTTGGATATAGATAGCATGAGTTATTATTGTTGACATCACCCTTGAGGTGAGTATGTTGGGAGGCAAAACTATAAGCCCCTATTTTTTTATGTGTCCGGTTGAAACGTTTTGCTCATAGGTACAAGGTGAATACGTGTTAGCAATCATAGAAGACTATATGATGGTTGAGTATGTGGACTTGCTTAAAATGCTCCGACACGTGACTCTTCGTGGAAAGATGATGAATTGTAGTTGCAAAGTTGACTGAGAACATAGTTTGTTGGTTTCTAATAGAGTTTTGCTTTATACTTCGATTATGTGATGAACTGTTACTTATTCATGGGAAGTATATGATGCAAGTTTTATGATAAAAGTCCTATGTTTAATTTTGTTGCTGTTATAATAATCAACATGATGCTTCTATGTCCGTATTTTGTTTTTATCGACACCTCTCTCTCAAAGCATGTGGACATGTTTTTCGATTTTGGTTTTCGCTTGAGGACAAGCGAGGTCTAAGCTTGGGGGAGTTGATACGTCCATTTTGCATCATGTTTCCTTACTGTTATTTATAATGTTTTTATCCATAATAATGCTTTTTGGAGTAATTCTAATGCCTTTCCTCTCATAATTTACAAGGAACACACCAAGAGGGAGAATTCTGGCAGCTGGAAATCTGGACCTGGAAAAGCTACATCTGGCCACCTATTCTGCACAACTCCAAATGAGCTGAAACTTTATAGAGATTTTTTATGAATTATTTGAGGAATATTGGAGCCAATAAACACCAGAGGGGGGCCACCAGGTGGGCACAACCCACCTGGGCGCGCCAGGCCCCCCAGGCGCGCCCTGGTGGGTTGTGGCCTCCTCGGCCCACCTTCGGTGCCCATCTTCTGGTATATAAGTCATTTTTACCTAGAAAAAATAAGGAGGAGACTTTCGGGACGGAGCGCCGCCATCTCGAGGTGGAACTTGGGCAGGAGCACTTTTGCCCTCCGACGGAGCGATTTCTCCGGGGGAACTTCCCTCCCGGAGGGGGAAATCATCGTCATCATCATCACCAACAATTCTCCCATCTTGGGGAGGGCAATCTCCATCAACATCTTCAACATCACCATCTCCTCTCAAACCCTAGTTCATCTCTTGTGTTCAATCTTGTTACCGGAACTATAGATTGGTGCTTGTGGGTGACTAGTAGTGTTGATTACATCTTGTAGTTGATTACTATATGGTTTATTTGGTGGAATATTATATGTTCAGATCCATTATGCTATTTAATACCCCTCTGATCATGAGCATGTTTATCATTTGTGAGTAGTTACTTTTTTTCTTGAGGTCACGGGAGAAATCATGTTGCAAGTAATCATGTGAACTTGATATGTGTTAGATATTTTGATAGTATGTATGTTGTTATTCCCTTAGTGGTGTCATGTGAACATCGACTACATGACACTTCACCATATTTGGGCCTAAGGGAATGCATTATTGAGTAGCAAATAGATGGTGGGTTGCGAGAGTGACAGAAGCTTAAACCCCAGTTTATGCGCTATTTCATAAGGGACCGATTGGATCCAAAAGTTTAATGCTATGGTTAGAATTTATTCTTAATACTTTGCTCGTAGTTGCGGATGCTTGCAAGAAGGTTAATCATAAGTAGGAGGTTTTTTCAAGTAAGAACAACACCTAAGCACCGGTCCACCCACATATCAAATTATCAAAGTAGCGAACACAAATCAAACCAACATTATGAAAGTGACTAGATGAAATTCCCGTGTACCCTGAAGAACTCTTTGCTTATCATAAGCGACTGTTTTGGCCTGTCCTTTGCCTCAAAAGGATTGTTCTACCTTGATGCACTTTTGTTACTGTTATCGTTACTTGCTCGTTACAAATTATCTTGCTATCAAACTACTTCGCTACTTACAATTTTAGCACTTGCAGACATTAGCTTACTGAAAACTACTTGTCATTTCCTTCTGCTCCTCGTTGGGTTCGACACTCTTACTTATTGAAAAGAGCTACAATTGATCCCCTATACTTGTGGGTCATCACGGCCGCAGTCGAATTCGACTCAACTAAAGTTGGAGAAACAGACACCCGCCAGCCACCTTTATGCAAAACTAGTTACATGTCTGTCGGTGGAACCGGTCTCATGAACGTGGTCATGTAAGGTTGGTCCGAGCCGGTTTATCCAACAATACCGCCGAATCAAAATAAGACATTGGTGGTAAGTAGTATGACGATCACCGCCCACAACTCTTTGTGTTCTACTCGTGCATATCATCTACGCATAAACCTAGCTCGGATACCACCGTTGGGAAACGTAGCATGCAATTTAAAAAAAATCCTATGCTCACTCAAGATTTATCTAGGAGATGCATAGCAAAGAGAGGGGGAGAGTGTGTCCACATACCATCGTAGACCGAAAGCGGAAGCGTTTGACAACACGGTTGATGTAGTCAAACTTCTTCTAGATCCGACCGATCAAGCACCGAACGTATGGCACCTCCGAGTTTTGCACACGTTCAGCTCGATGACGTCCCTTGTCCTCTTGATCTAGCAAACGTGTCGAGGAAGAAGATAAGTTCCGTCAGCACGACGGCGTGGTGATGGTGAAGTGATCCGCGCATGGCTCCGCCTAAGCACTACGAAGATATGACCGGAGGCGTAAACTGTCGAGGGGGGCGCCGCACACGGCTAGCAATTGTTGGTGTGTGTTCTAGCGGTGCCCCCCACATATATATATAGGTTGGAGGGGAGGAGGGGCAGCCAAGGGGGCGCCCCAAGTAGGAGAAATCCTACTTGGGGTCCTCCCCAATTCGGCCTCCCCCCTTTCCTTTTTACTAGAGGGGGAAAAGGGAAGGGAGAAGAGAGAAAGGAAGGGGGGCGGAACCCCCCTTTTCCTTTTCCAATTCGGCCAACTTCCATAGGGGGGTGCGCCACCCCTTGTGGGCTGGTGTGCTCCCCTCTCATGGCCCATATGGCCCATAACTTTCCCCCGGGGGTTCGGTAACCCCCCGGTACTCCGATAAATACCCGAGACAATCCGGAACACATCTCGTGTGCAAATACTATCATCCTATATAGAAATCTTTACCTCTCGACTATTTCGAGACTCCTCGTCATGTCCGTCATATCATCCGGGACGCCGAACAACATTCAGTCACCAAATCATATAACTCATATAATACTAAATCATCATCGAACGTTAAGCGTGCGGACCCTACGGGTTCGAGAACCATGTAGACATGACCGAGACACCTCTCCGGTCAATAACCAACAACTGAACTTGGATGCTCATATTGGTTCCTACATATTATACAAATATCTTTAACAGTCGAACTGTAATGACAATATACATTATTCCCTTTGTCATCGGTATGCTACTTGCCCGAGATTCGATCGTCGGTATCTTCATACCTAGTTCAATCTCGTTATCGGCAAGTCTCTTTACTCGTTTCGTAATACATCATGATATAAGGAAATATAAAATAATAACTTTATTATTGCCTCAAGGGCATATTTCCTTCAAAACGAAGCTAGTATAATAAAAGACTGGATCATATGAAGACATGCATACTGATCAACTGCAGATGAAGCTCCGGTGGTTGTTGGAGAGGCAATGTTGTTGGTGAAGACTAGCCGAAGCAGACGTTGATGAATATAGCACGCTGATGTCTACTACGCAACCTTCTTCTTGTAGACGTTGTTGGACCTCCAAGTGCAGAGGTTTGTAGAACAGTAGCAAATTTTCCTCAAGTGGATGACCTAAGGTTTATCAATCCGTGGGAGGCGTAGGATGAAGATGGTCTCTCTCAAGCAACCCTGCAACCAAATAGCAAAGAGTCTCTTGTGTCCCCAACACACCCAATACAATGGTAAATTGTATAGGTGCATTAGTTCGGCGAAGAGATGGTGATACAAGTGCAATATGGATGGTAGATAAAGGTTTTTGTAATCTGAAATTATAAAAACAGCAAGGTAATTAATGATAAAAGTGAGCACAAATGGTATTGCAATGCTAGGAAACAAGGCCTAGGGTTCGTACTTTCACTAATGCAAGTTCTCTCAACAATAATAACATAACTGGATCATATAACTATCCCTCAACATGCAACAAAGAGTCACTCCAAAGTCACTAATAGCGGAGAACAAGCGAAGAGATTATGGTAGATGCGAAACCACCTCAAAGTTATTCTTTCGGATCGATCTATTCAAGAGTTCGTACTAGAATAACACCTTAAGATACAAATCAACCAAAACCCTAATGTCACCTAGATACTCCAATGTCACCTCAAGTATCTGTGGGTATGATTATACGATATGCATCACACAATCTCTGATTCATCTATTCAAACCAACACAAAGTAATTCAAAGAGTGCCCCAAAGTTTCTACCGAAGAGTCAAGACGAAAACGTGTGCCAACCCCTATGCATAGATTCATGGGTGGAACCCGCAAGTTGATCACCAAAACATACATCAAGTGGATCAATAGAATACCCTATTGTCACCACGGGTATCCCACGCAAGACATACATCAAGTGTTCTCAAATCCTTAAAGACTCAATCCGATAATATAACTTCAAAGGGAAAACTCAATCCATTACAAGAGAGTAGAGGGGGAGAAACATCATAAGATCCAACTATAATAGCAAAGCTCGCGATACATCAAGATCGTACCACCTCAAGAACACGAGAGACAGAGAGATCAAACACATAGCTACTGGTACATACCCTCAGCCCCGAGGGTGAACTACTCCCTCCTCGTCATGGAGAGCGCCGGGATGATGAAGATGGGCACGGTGAGGTTCCCCTCTCCGCAAAGGTGTCTTGAGCAGGGTCCCAATTGGTTTTGGTAGCTCTGAGAGGCTTGCGTCGGCGGAACTCCCGATCTATTCTGTTCTCCGATGGTTTTAGGGTATATTTTATATATAGGCAAAATAAGTCGGTTAGGGGAGCCACGAGGGGCCCACGAGGGTGGAGGGCGCGCCTAGGGGGGGTGGGCGCGCCCCCTGCCTCGTGCTCTCCTCGTTGACTCTCTGACGTGCATTCAAGTCTCCGGATTGCTTTCTTTCCAAAATAACTCTCCCAAAGGTTTCATTCCGTTTGGACTCCTTTGATATTCCTTTTCTTGAAACTTGAAACAAGGAAAAACGAGGCCTTTGGGCTCTGGGTTAATAGGTTAGTCCCAAAAATAATATAAAAGTGTATAATAAAGCCCATAAACATCCAAAACAGATAATATAATAGCATGGAACAATAAAAAGTTATAGATACGTTGGAGACGTATCACACGCAACAACGCCTAATGTCGTGGAATTGTCACGTCAGATGTCCTCGTGCAAGGACTTAGTTGTGGAGCCATCGCAACTAGGAAGCTTAAAGGGGTTAATCGGGACAAAGGACACGAGAGGATTTTATACTAGTTCGGCTCCTTGCGGTGAAGGAAAGCCTACGTCTAGTTGGGTTGGTATTGCTTGATGTTTCGATGACCAGGGAGCGAGATACGCTATGCCCGGCTCTCGATGGGTTGTTTCTCGCCCTAAGCCATGACAGGTCGTCCCTTATATACTCGGGTTGGCATACAGGCTTACGAGTCCGTCCGGCTTATAAACAGTGTCCGACTCGGTGACTAGTTAAATCTACCTTATGGTACAAGTCATGCCATCATGGCGGTTTACTACAACGGGCCTTAAGCCCTCTATTGAACCGCCATCTTCATGTTTGATCTTGGGCTTCTCTTGGGTAATCTTCTTTGCGTAACCCGGCCCCTCCTGGGCGGCTTACACAAATAGTTATATCCCTAACATTAGGCCCCAGATTGATTTGAACCTGTTCATGTCAATCTAAAAAATACCTTTAAAGAATAAATCTTCAGCCTTCTGACTGTGCGGAAGGTTTCCTTTAACCCGCCATGACATCATCTCTTGGATCCGGGTTAAGCCGCTGTGACGTCATCCTTTTCTTAAATTCCTTTTCTTATTCTACTGTATCTTTCAACGGATCTCTGTTTTTATTGATTGTTCCGAAAATCGAGGCGTCGGGGCCGCTGGATAATAATTCTTATCTCCTCGTTTCCCGCGCCGTTCTCAGTTATCCCCTCCTTATAAATAGGTGCGACCTAGGTCTCCCATTCGCCTCCTTCCAGTCGTCTTCTTCCTCCTGCCTACTCTCGAACTCCGCCGCCGCCGCCGTCGAGCTTCCTATCTTCACCATCTCTGGCCGCTGCATCGACCTGGTTGGACCATAGAAACGCGACGCGCCTCCGCAGCCCATCCAGATCTGTAAGTTCCCTTCCCTTCCTTGCTTAGATCTGCATTAGAGCTTCCTCGAGTTCGTCGGAGTTCATCACCATTAGCTCCAAACTATTGTTAGCTTTCCTTCTTAGATGCTTCTTCTGTTGTGAGAATGACATAAAATGGCCGCAGTAGTTTGTTTCGCACTTGTTTTGGATAGAACACAGATCCCTTTCTCTCACTTAGAGGCCCTGTTCGAATCGTCGAACTTCATCTGTACTAGTTGTAGTTCTAGATAATTTTTCGGAACATCTGTTTGATCCAAAATAATAACAGCCACTGGTGAAACCTGTTTGTTTCATCCAGAAGTAAAAAACTGCCTCTGTTGAATATGTTTAACCACTCATTAACACCTGCGGCGGCTTAATATTTACGGCATAGTCATCCATATATCATTAGGCCCCTTCTTAAGCCGCCATTTAAATATTTACCTCCGGGTCAAATTTGAACCGGAATCTCTTATTTTGTCACAGGCTGCAACCTGTGTCATGGCACCTAAGGCGGCCAAGGCTCCTGTTACTTGCAATTGGGTCCCCTCTACGGTCACGAGGAGTAAACTGTCTGAATTTGTGAAGTCTAGCCATCTGCCTAAGAAAGAGGTCATGTCTTACCGCGCCCCTGACCCGTCTGAAGAAAGGCCTCTACCCAAAGAAGGGGAGGTCGTAATTTTTCCAGATCACATGAACCGGGGATTTGCTCCTCCCGGCTCAAAATTCTTCAGGGAGGTTTTGAATTTCTTTGACCTTAGACCTCAAGACATTGGACCCAACTCCGTGTCAAACATCTGTAATTTCCAAGTCTTCTGCGAGGTGTATCTGGGAGAGGAACCAAATCTGCTTTTGTTCAGAGAGCTTTTCTATTTGAATCGGCAGAATGAACGCGCCAACGGTCCCAGTCTTGAACTTGGTGGTATTTCCATTCAACAGCGGAGAGATTATCTTTTCCCTTACGCTGAACTACCGATTCATCCGAAAGATTGGAATCAGACGTGGTTCTATTGCCAGGATACTTCCCCGGCTAACGAGAGCCCTCTGCCCGGTTTTCGTGCTCTGCGCCTTGAGTCCAACCATCCGCTGGCGGACAAGCTTACTGCTGTTGAGCGTCTGCCTCTCAACCCTACCATCAGAAAGATCAAAGCTCTTTTGGGAAATGGCCTAAACGGCATTGATCTGGTTCGAGTTTGGATTGCTTGGCGAGTACTACCATTAAGCCGTCGTCCCGGCTTAATGTGTACTTATACTGGCAAAAAAGATGATGCACTGCATCACAGTCCTGACGACTTACCAGATGATGTGGTGGAAGCTACAACCCAGTCGCTGTTGAAGGAGGGCACAGTGACTAGTAACACCTTCGGTTTATTACCTTTCTGCAAGAAGAACCCGGCCCCGGCAGTAAGTTAACCATTTTTAATAAACACACCTAGCCTTGTCACACCTTACTTGTACTTATAATTTCTTATCTTTTCCCACAGGCCGATGACAATTTTTGGAAGGTTCAATATGACCATGAAGTTGCTAAGCAAGCCAGGGCGGCCAAGAAAACCGAAAGGAAAGCCGCCAAAACGGGAACTCCAAAGAAAAAGAAACCCAGCGCCTCCGACTTGTTTAAATTGGATGATTCTTCTTCAGATGATGAAGAGGTAATCCTTGATTCTCTTAATTCCTTTCTTTATTATTTTATTGACATTTCCGCCTTTCAGGATGATACGGGGAACAACCAAGCTCCTGGTGAAGAGGTAACTATAATATCCTCCGACTCAGAGCCTTTGCCAAGGCACAAAATCCGACGAGTGGCCCGAAAAGTAAGATTTTCACATCCTCTAGCTTATCAAGATCCTCAATTTCTTTTGAAGCAACAACAGCTTGAAAGCCGGAGGCAGACCCGGACCAGCAAGGATGCAGAACTCTTTTCCGGCTTACCCGACGTAAGCAGGAAGCGTCGGACTGAGGTCATCTCTGGTTTACGTTCTGTTTATCCTTTGGCGGCTTTAATTCGTCAACCTCTCAATTCATCTGACTCCAATTATCAGGATACCTCTCCTTCTTCCGGCGAGTCTATGCAATCCAATATGCCAGCCTTCAAGACTGCCCCTGGGTAATATACCTTTGTTATCCTTATGCTTTACCTTACTCATATTTTCATACTCACCCTTCTGTTTTGTTCACAGCGTGCAGGTGAAGCCCAGTAAGAGGACAAAAAAGAATAAGCCATCCGAAGACCCGGTAGCAACTGAGCCAGAACTCAGAACAGCTGCCCCTGATGCTTCCACTCATCAACCGCCGCCTGAACCATCAGATGAAATTCCAGCACCGTCTTCTGACCCGCCTGCCGAAGATACTTTCAACACCTCCGATAACCCAGAAATTCCTAGCCCTGTTAGGACGACTGACCCGGAAGTTGAAATCTTGAAAAGCCAGTTTGTTGAACGGGTGACCCTCATCCTGCCAAATGTTACGCTAAGGAGAACTTGCGAGCCGAAAGGCCAAACAGGACATCGCTGATTATACCCATTTAAGCATTGCTGATCTAGTCTCGGGCTACCTGAATCAAGTGCATAACAGCCGCGACCTGGAAATTGACATGGTGAAACAAATACAGCACAAATCGGAGGTATAACTCATACTATTTCCCTGAATCTTACTTGCTGTACCAGCCCCCAAGTCTACTGCTTATGAATAAATATGCTGTAGACTTAGAGATCTGCTTACTGTTAGTTCGTCCGGGTTTAAAAAGAATATATTTAACCTGGATATAGTACAATAATTTTAGACGTACGATACATTAGCCCCCAAGTGTCAAGTATCTTTACTTGTAAAGTGCTTGAGACTTTAAAATGTATAATCCAGCATGATAAATTAAAATTTTCTGCAGTATACATTAGCCCCCAAGTGTCAAGTATCTTTACTTGTAAAGTGCTTGAGACTTAATGATATCTTACCATAACCTTGATTATAACCCGGCATCAACACAGGCCTCCACCAGTCAATTTGAGTCGGAGATTGCTGGGCGAAGACTACTTTGGCAGCCAGGAACTTGAAATTCAAAAGGCCAACTCAAATTTGCATTCAGCGTCTCTGAGCAAGAGAAGTTGAAGAAAAATTTTGATGCGGAGAAGAAAATCTGGGCGGATGAAAAGGCCTCACTTGTGACCCGGGCCGAGACAGCAGAAGCATCACTTGCCGAAGCAACCGCCGAGCTGTCCGGCTTAAAGCGCCAGATATCTCAAATGGTCTCAGCAATCTTTGGTAAATTACTATTTATAATCTTGAATATCACAATGGTTCCTTTGATGATTATTTTAATTGTTAACTCCGGCTCACCTTATATGTGTAAATACAGGCCCCAGGAGCACAAACCTCAAGCAGAATATGATGATCAAGCTTAAGGCGGTGTATACTTTGGTGGAACAGCTATACACCGGGTCACAACGTGCTTTAGCCGTTGTGTCTTTATCAAATGATGCTCCCTATCTCCTGCAGGATGTGCTCAAGCGGCTTGCCGTGTTACCCTAGCGGATTCAGGAACTAAGACGGGCATCTGCTAGAACCGGGGCCATAGCCGCCTTAAGCCGGGCCAAAGCGTTGCTTCCAGAGTTAGACTGGCGAGCGTTGCTCTTGGATATCCCAGCTTGAAAGAAGGCGGCTCGTATTCGATGAATCGGACTTCACCGCTGTGTGAGTCGTGCGTCTGTGGCCACCATCGGCAATGATATTGATCTTACCAAGTATCGGCGGGTTATGACAGCGAGAACGGAGGATTCAACTCCTCACTATGATGACATCGACTGATTCCTCCAACTCGTAAGCACACCTTTGCTCCTGAAGTTGACCCAGCGGTTTAATAGATGATGAAGCTGAATTTGAAGCCTTAAGCGGCATTGGTGGATCTCGTCAACCTTCGAGACAGAAGCAGCGAGCGGAGGCGGAGAAGGATAACCGGAATCTTGAGCCCACCAAAGGAGTAACTCGCCTAGCGCTATGTCTTTGAAAAAACAATGCTTCATTATTCAGACTCGGGGAGTCTTGTAATAGGGTAGAAAAAACCTCTTAACTATGTCATGCCTTCGTGCATGTTTGTGGTGCTTAATATTGCCATAAGCCGGTATCGTTATATACCTCCTGCTTATGTTGATTTTCCTTGATGTCAAAAAACCTTCTTGCTTTATCCTGTGTATAAAACAAACAACAGAATTCCCTTGGCGATTTATCGCATCCAGGGTCATATAAAGTAACGATAACCCGCAGTATGAACCAAAACATCATATAAAAGCCGGTTTATGATTATGTCCACAATTAGCATACCTGCTATCTTATTTGGTATATATTTCACCGGCTTATACAACCCAAAAACAGAGAATTAGTTTAACACCTGAAAGTTGGCACATATAATGTTTACCTGGCCCTTAATATCCTTTATACTTACATAGTATAATGAATAATAAACTTAGTTTTCAAAGGTCTCTGATTCGAATACGATCAGTAAACCATTCCAAAGGGGTTAAGCTAAGATTCGGATACGATCATATAGCCCCCAGTGGCTTTGGCGATGCCGATCAAATGGGTATCGACAGCTATGTTCTCTTTAGTTGAATCGACCTATGTTTGAACGAGAAGCCCCAAGTGACCATGAGAGTTGTTTAATGACGCTGATTCGAATACGATCCACGTCAAACCCAAAGGGGTGAAGCTATGATTCAAATATGATCAAGAAGCCCCCAAGTGGGTTTGGCAGTATGCCGATCAAGTGGGTATTGACAGCTATGTTCTCTTTGGTTCGAATACGACCTATGTTTGAACAGGAAGCCCCCAAGTGACCATGGCTAGATTCAGATATGATCATAAGCCGGACCAAAGGAAAAACCGGATTCATATATGATCCGCTCCCTGTTGGTTGTTTCCATCACCTGATAAAGAAGATATATGAACTTTTGAGGGTGGAAAGAAAAGAGGTCCTGCTTTATTGCTTTATATAATATATACATTGCTAAAAAAAAAAACATATATATATATATATATATATATATATATATATATATATATATATATATATATATATATATATATATATATATATATATATATATATATATATATATATATATATATACATAGGACAAATGTTTCCTACAAGCGTGGTAGTTACCACCACTTGCGTTTTATATGTTGTATGTAGTATCTATCGAAACCAAGAGTATATGCGTGTAGTATGTAGTATATAACAATGATTAGGTAGTATATATACTAATTTTTAGGTAGTATGTATCATGTTTTGAGTATGTTTATTTTTACGTACAAATATATACGTATTTCACAAATATAACAAAACTATGGGCTCATATGCAATTTTTTATGTAACTTGCTTTGAAATATCTTAGATATATTATATGAACATATTTAAAATAATAAAATAGTATATATAGTACCACATGGTAGTATATGAGATATGTGAGAGTAACTACCACGGGTGGTAGGATGGATTTTCCTACATATATATATATATATATATATATATATATATATATATATATATATATATATATATATATATATATATATATATATATATATATATATATATATATATATATATATATATATATATATATATATATAGCAGTGGCTCAAGTATAGTAGGGCCGAAGATGAGCTATGTTCCACGGCCGGCGGGTCTCTTCCTCTGACTTACGTGAGTCTTTATGCTCTCGAACATCGATGAGGTAGTATGACCCGTTGTTCAGATTTTTACTGACCACAAAAGGTCCTTCCCAAGGAGGGGATAGCTTGTGCATATCAGACAGATCCTGGATGAGCCGAAGCACTAAATCGCCTTCCTGAAAAACTCTGCTTCTAACCCGGCGGCTGTGATAGCGGCACAGGTCTTGCTGGTAAATCGCCGAGCAGGCTATTGCCAAGTCTCGCTCCTCATCCAACAAGTCAAGTGCATCCTGACGAGCTTTTTCATTATCAGCCTCAACGTAAGCCGCCACTCAGGGTGAGTCATGCCGGATGTCACTTGGCAGAACTGCCTCTGCTCCATACACCATGAAGAAAGGTGTATAACATGTAGATCTGTTAGGTGTTTTGTTGATACTCCATAGCACAGAGGGTAACTCCTCCACCCAACAACCGGGAGTTCGCTGTAAGGGAACTAAGAGCCGGGGTTTGATACCCTTCAAGATCTCTTGGTTAGCTCTTTCTGCTTGACCATTAGATTAAGGGTGAGCAACAGCCGAAACGTCGAGCCGGATGTGTTCCCGTTGACAGAACTCTTCCATGGCACCTTTTGAGAGATTAGTACCATTATCAGTTATAATGCTGTGTGGAAAGCCAAAACAAAAAATCACCTTTGAACTGAACCGCCGTGGCTGCATCACACTTACTGACCGACTCTGCTTCAACCCACTTGGTGAATTTATCCACTGCCACCAACAGGTGTGTCTTCTTATCCTTAGACCTTTTGAAAGGTCCAACCATATCAAGCCCCAATTTGCAAGCGGCGGGGTAATTGGAATCATCCTCAACTCTTGAGCGGCACATGAGCTCGTCGTGAGAATTTTTGACATCGTCACATTTCTTGACCAGATCCTCTACATCGGCATGAGCCGTCACCAATAGAAACCATGACGAAAAGCCTTGGCCACCAGAGATTTTGAGCGGCATGATGACCACAATCTCCTTCATGGATCTCACGAAGTATCTCCCGACCCTCCATGAGCGATATACAACGTTAAACGCCCGATGGCGCTGCGGTGATGCAACTCGCCATGAACAATTGTCATAGATTTGGACCACCTGATGATTTGCCTTGCCAAGGTCTCGTCCTCAGGCAACTCTCCACGGGTCATGTAGGCCAAATATGGGACCGTCCAATCTGGGATGGCATGGAGAGCCGCCACCAGCTATGCCTCCGGGTCTGGCACTGCTAGTTCTTCCTCTGTAGGCACTCTGACAGAAGGGTTATGCAAAACATCAAGAAAGGTGTTAGGCGGCACCGGCTTACGCTGAGACCCCAACCGGCTTAAAGCATCAGCCGCCTCATTCTTCCTTCGATCAATGTGCTCTACTTGATAACCTTTGAAGTGCCCGGCCACCGCATCAACTTCACGATGATAAGCCACCATAAGGGGATCCTTGGAGTCCCACATGCCTGACACCTGTTGAGCAACAAGGTCTGAATCACCCAAGCACCTTACCCAGCTCAAATTCATCTCTTTGGCCATCCGGAGTCCATGGAGTAAAGCCTCGTACTCAGCTGCATTGTTAGTCGAGAAACATAAGCGGATACATAACAAAATTTTCACCTCGGGAAGAAGTTAAAAGCGACTCCGGCCCCGAGCCTTCAACTGTCTGGACCCATCGAGTGAATAGTCCAATATGTGTTATCGGCTTCTCCTCGGTGCTGTAATTACTGTCCAATCATTGACAAAGTCCACCAAGGCTTGAGACTTAATAGCTGTGCGTGGCATGTACTTCAAACCATGAGGCCCAAGCTCAATAGCCCACTTGGCGACTCGTCACCATGGCTTCCATTACGGATGATGTCTCCCAAGGGGCAGAACTTCTACGGTTATAGGATGACCACAGGAATCTTGCTTTAACTTCCGTCTTGCCATAAACACTCCATAAACAAGTTTCTGCCAATGTGGATACCTTTCCTTGGACTCTATGAGCACCTCACTGATATAATAAACCGGCCGCCGGATGCTCCTTGCCAGCCTCCTTGCGCTCCACCATGATGGCAACACTGACAGCTCGTGCATTAGCAGCGACATATAACAGCAACGGCTCTTTATCAATGGGAGCCGCAAGGACCGGCGGCTCAGACAATTGTCTCTTTAAATCTTCAAAGGCAGCCTCACTCCAGACAAAGGTGTCTGTTTTCTTCATCATCTGATACAGTGGTAGAGCCTTCTCACCTAACCGGCTTATGAATCGGCTTAAAGCAACGACGCGACCCGCTAGTCACTGAACGTCATTGATGCACACCGGTTTAGCCAGAGAGGTAATTGCCTTGATCTTCTCCGGGTTAGCTTCAATGCCCCTGTTCAAGACCAGGAATCCCAACAGTTTGCCTGCAGGTACACCAAACACACACTTGTCCAGGTTAAGCATCATCTTATAGACCCGGAGATTATCAAAGGTTTCCTTCAAATCAGATATCAGTGTTTTCTTCTCTCTGGACTTCACCACAATGTCATCTACATAGGCATGAACATTGTGCCCAATCTGATTGTGGAACAATTACATAGACACGGCGATAAATCGCTGGGCACTCTTGAGCCCAAATGGCATAGATACATAGCAGAAGGCTCCAAACGGAGTAATAAAAGCCGTTTTCTCCTGGTCCTTAACTGCCATTTTGGTATGATGATAACCAGAGTAAGCATCCAAAAAACTCAAACGCTCGCAGCCCGCCGTAGCATCAATGATTTGATCAATACGGGGTAGAAACAAAGGGATCAACTGGACAAGCTTTATTTAAGTCATGTAATCCACACACATCCATGGTGCCATTCTTCTTGAGTACAAGCACCGGGTTAGCCAACCACTCCGGGTGAAAAACTTCCATGATGAACCCAGCCGCTAAGAGCCGAGCGACCTCTTCCCCGATGGCTTTCCGCCTTTCCTCATTGAACCGTCGAAGAAATTGCTTGACGGCTTATACTTGGATCAATATTAAGAGTGTGCTCGGCGAGTTCTCTCGGGACACCGGCATGTCGGAAGGTTTCCATGCAAAGATGTCCGGTTCTCACGGATGAACTTCGATGGCGCTTTCCTATTTGGGATCAAATTGAGTGCGATCTTTGAAGCGCTTGGAAGAGTCGCACAGGTGAAATCAACCAGCTTTGTCTCGGCGGCGATTTAAACTTCAGCGCCGAGTCTTGCTCGTAGTTGGCTTCTTTAAAGAGGTCATATCCGCGGGTGAACATTATTTTGATAAAACTTCAGCTCCTCTTCTGCGACACAGACTCAGCATAAGCGCGCCGCCTTCTTCACATTCGGGGCTACCTTTTGACTCCCATGCAGTGATGGTGCCCTTGTAACCCGGCATCTTGAGCTGCGAGATAAACATAACATGGTCGTGCCATGAACTTGGCATAAGCCGGCCGTCCAAACAGAGCGTGATACGGGCTCTTGATCTTGACTACCTCAAACGTCAGTTTCTCAGCCCTGGAATCATATTCATCTCCGAAGGCTACCTCCAGCTCAATCTTACCGACTGGATATGCCGATTTACCAGGTACCACGCCATGAAAGACAGTGTTGGACGTCCTCAAGTCCTTATCAGTCAACCCCATGCGGCGAAAGGTCTCATAGTAAAGAATATTGATGCTGCTTCCTCCGTCCATGAGCACCTTAGTGAATTTATATCCACCAACCTGAGGTGCTACCACTAAGGCCAACTGACCCGGGTTATCAACCCGGTGGGGGTGATCTTCCCTGCTCCAGATGATGGGCTGTTCCGACCACCTCAAATAACGGGGAACTGCCGGCTCAACAGAATTTACTGCCCTTTTGTGAACCTTCTGGTCACGTTTGCACAAATTAGTGGTGAACACGTGGTATTGCCCACCATTAAGCTGCTTTGGATGGCTCTGATAACCTGATCGTTGCTGCTGCTGTCCCCCCTGACCGGGTTGCTGCTGATTATAGCCACCCTGACCTCCCTGAAAGCCGGAACTTGAACCGCCACCCGGGCCATGAAAGCCACCGGCCCCTGGGCCACCGCCTGATCCGTGATTGCCATCAAACATGTTGGAATTCTTGAAAGCCTTCATGATCGCCGCAGTCTTTCCATAAGTGGGTGGCGGGTCGTTCCCGAGTGCCATGCCTCAGGCAAGGCTCATTGAGGAGCTGTCGGATTTCGGGTTCCGGCAGATCCTTGAGGTTCGAACACTGGGATGCGCGCGGAGATCTCGCCCTCTACCTACCTGCACTCCGCCGCCTCGCTAAGATCTAAGCTACGAAAAGAACAGCACAAGAGACACAAGGTTTATACTAGTTCGGGCCACCATTGTGGTGTAATACCCTACTCTAGTTTGTGGTGTGGTGGATTGCCTCTTGGGCTGACGATGATGAACAACACAAGGAAGAACAGCCTCGCGAGGGTCTGTTCTTGGGTGGGGGGATGAACTGCTAGGAGGAGTTCAGTCACCCTTCTCTCTCTCTCTGGGTTCCAGATATGCTTCTCGATGCCTCTACCCTGTGGGTGGCTAGTACTATTTATAGGCAAAGGCCCTGGGCCTCTTCCCAAATATTGAGCGGGAAGGGCGCCAACAATTGGCCATTTTCAAGGGGAACATCTGGTACACTTATCCTGACTAAAGTTGGTCCTCGCTTTGCCAAAGGCTCTGGTGGTGGCCTTTGCTTGGGCTCCACAATGGCTTCCTTCCTGCCCGTTGGGCTGGTCTTGGTCTTGTCGCTTTGAAATGGATGCCTTTGCTTGATGCTCTCTTTGTGCTTGCTCCTTTGCACCAAAGAGGAAAGGAGGACACTGCTTGAGCTGGCGCCCTTTGGCGCCCTTGGTCGTCATGGCTTGCGTCACGGGCACCTCGCGAGGTACCCGCCTTGATCTCTCCGCCTCCTCGCGAGCCAGCCTGATGAGGCCGTGCACGAGAAGCTCCTTGTCGTCCGCCCAGCAATCTGGCCCCTCGCGAGGTCTTGAGCTGTGTTGGTGAAGATGGGCGTCTTGGGCCCCTTTGAGCCACGCCGCAGGCATGCGGCGAGCAAGTCTGGGGACCCCGTTCCCGAACACAGCGAAGCTGCTCAAGAGATGGGCTGAGCCGCCCGGATCGAGGCGGTCTTCCCTTACGCTTATGGTTATTACCTTGTGCATTGGCATTGGCCACAAACTCCGGGTTACCCTCCGCCTTACGCTTGTTGCCGCCTTGACTCACCGGGTTATGCTGCTGACCCTTTCCATTGCCATTCTTCTTTCCCTTCCCCGTCTTTTCCTCATCAGACACGGAATCCTTGGTACTATCAGAATCGGCGTATTTGACTAAGGCCACGATCAGCGTGCCCATATCATTGCAATCACGTTTAAGGCGCCCCAGCTTCTGCCTCAGCGGCTCAAAGCGACAATTCTTCTCCAACATAAGTACCGCAGAACCGGCATCCATCTTATCAGATGAGTGTATTATTTCCTTGACCCGGCGTACCCAATGAGTTGTGGATTCACCTTCCTCCTGCTTACAATTGGTCAAGTCCACAATTGACATAGACTGCTTGCAAGTGTCCTTGAAGTTCTGGATGAACCGGGCCTTTAACTCTGCCCATGAGCTAATAGAATTGGGCGGCAAACCCTTTAACCAAGACCGGGCCGTTCCATCTAACATCATGGTGAAGTACTTGGCCATCGCTGCATCGCTGACCTCCAATAGCTCCATGGCCATCTCGTAACTTTCGATCCATGCCCCGGGCTGTAAGTCGGCCGTGTAATTCGGCACCTTTTGGGGTCCTTTGAAATCCTTGGGCAACGTACATCCCGCAGGGCCGGCACCAAACAAGGGACCCCACCGGTTCTAGTGGCCACTCCTACTCCAACAGAAGTCGTCGGATACTCTGGAAGACCTTGGTATGCCGCCTGCTGAGCTGCTAGCTGAGCCGCCCGCTCATCCTCCTGACGTATCCGGTCTTGCACCGGGTTATAGCCACCGGGCTGGTTACGACACTGGGCATTGCTTGACAAAGCTTCCGACTCCATGTGCCTGCTGTAACTCGGGCTCCGGTTTTGACGAGGTGCTAGCCAAGGCGGAGGAGTTGAATGAATCCTGTCCCTGCTGTATGAATAGGTCTCTTGTTGTGCCAAGGCCGTCTGAATAAGATCTCTGACCCTCCGGGTCTCCACCGCTGTCGGGTCATCACCGTCCACTGGAAGAGCCGCCAAACGCGCCGACGCTGCTATCAAGTTCTCCATGGGGTTGGATAAGTGACCTGGTGGTATTGGTACATAGCGGGGCGGGGCCATACTCCCATGAGGTGGTATCTCTCGGGGCTGAACCGGTCCTCCGGCTCCGGGTGTCATAAACTAATTGGCTTCAGGCGGGTTGCTAGGACCAGCACCGGGTGTAGTGAAAAGATTCCGAGGATCGTAAACCGGAGGCAAACGGGACTGGGTTTTCTGATGTCTCCTCCTCATGACCTCATTAGATGCGTTCAAACTCATATTAAGCTGGAAAGCCTCTGACTGGAGTCGCTGCGCCCGTGCGTCCAAAGCCGCCCGCTCCGTGGCTAACCTGGTATCCTCAGCTGCCAAAGCCTCCTTGGCCCGGGCTATCTCCTCATGCACCTTTGCTACCTCCGCGTTATGCTCATCTTGATTTGCAGGAATAACCGTGGCGGTTAACAGGGCCGTCAACTTATCCATAAGATCCATATTTTGAGCGGCGCAGCGCACGGGCCTTATACCTTGGCTGCTCCTAACCCGGAGGTTATTGCCGTTGCAGCCGTCGAGTTTTGACCGGGTTGAGTACCAGCCATGAAGACTCCTGCCCAGCTCGGCGGCTATAGAAGTCCGGAGCACTAGAGTCGTCAGAACAACCCCCAAGCATGCCCTCTTGGATTTGATATAAATAATCTGTTGAACCGGCGGACGAATCATCATCCGAGGGGACGGCCGTCTCACCGCCATCTTTAGATCCTTCGGGAAGTTCTTCTCCGTGGACACAAGCCACGAAGGCACGCTTCATGACGGGTTGAGCTCGGGCGGGTCTCGCACGCTGAGCCGTCTCGACGAGGTCGGTGCAGTTGTCCGGCTCAGGGCCCGGCTCACCAATCCGGCCGATGAAGACGTGGATTCTGCTAAAGGGGACCCGGTACCCGTACTCAATTGAGTCGGCGTCGGGGCCCCAGACTTCGTTGTCGATGTAGATCTTGCATGACCCTGCGTATCCTTGAGCCCTTGAAGCTGCCCTTCAGAACTCAAATCCACCGTCGCTGGCCCCACGGTGGCGTAACTGTCGTGGAATTGTCACGGCGGATGTCCTCGTCTGAGACTTAGTTGTGGAGCCATCGCAACTAGGAAGCTTAAAGGGTTAATCGGGACAAAGGACACGAGAGGATTTTATACTAGTTCGGCTCCTTGCGGTGAAGGAAAGCCTACGTCTAGTTGGGTTGGTATTGCTTGATGTTTCGATGACCAGGGGCGAGATCGCTATGCCGGCTCTCGATGGGTTGTTTCTCGCCCTAAGCCGCCGGTGCAGTCGTCCCTTATATACTCGAGGTTGGCATACAGTGGCTTCTGAGTCCCGGCCGACTTATAAACAGTGTCCAGCTCGGTGACTAGTTAAATCTACCTTATGGTACAAGTCATGCCATCATGGCGGTTTACTACAATGGGCCTTGAGTCACCTGCGGGCCTTAAGCCCTCTATTGAACCGCCATCTTCATGTTTAATCTTGGGCTTCTCTCGGGTAATCTTCTTTGCGTAACCCGGCCCCTCCTGGGCGGCTTACACAAATAGTTATATCCCCAACACCTAACCTTGGAGGTAAACGACTCGTGGTGAAAATGCGAGCAGTCGCATGAAGCGCTTTTCAATAACCTATTTTTCCCTTTCCCAGTGCAGGATCACAAGGATGAGAGGCTCAGGAGACCTACTCTCTCATCGCCAATGTTTGGGATGAGGCCGATGGCGGTGCAAACAATATAAAACCACTTAGACACCATTGTCTTGATGTCCTCTTTTGAAGTGCCAAGAAGATAGCCCGCCCTGACAATTCTACGCACTTCGGCTCCTCCGGCCTCAAATGTAGAGCCATCTTGGGAGCAAGGAACCACGCAAACATAATTTTACTATAATCTGAAGTGGGCCTTGCAACCAAGAAAGGCCTCACAAAGGGTGAAGAAGCCAGAGATATGAAGTATGGAATTCAGAGAGAGGTGGTGGAGTTGGATCCCATAAAACTCTAGGAGACCCCTAAGGAAGGGGTGGTTTGGGAAACCAAGACCCCCGAGACGAAAGGTAACGACGCATACTCGCTCCTCCCCACGAGTGTTGGATAGTCGTCAACAAAAATCTGTTTACCTACAGAAACCAGCCCCGAATGGACGGGTGCAAAATATGGATCTAGCAGATATCCTTGGGTCGCCAACTGATTCAGTTATGCTCGAGCAACTAAGCAATTCTTCAATCTCCTCCGAGGGGGCCATTTGGGCACTTCGACGAGCCAAATGCATTCTCCATTGTTGCAAATCTAGAAGCTGTAGCGGAATGAAGCAGGTGGGGTGAGTAGTTATCTCTCCTATCGCCTTATATCTACCGTGACAAGACGGGTCGCAGTGGGATGCTTGAGTCCCTGATAGTAAAAGCCGCTTGTTCCCTAAGTATTATGCCTTGATTGGGAATGAGGATCAAGGAAGTGAAGGAAATATGCCCTAGAGGCAATAATAAAGTTATTATTTATTTCCTTATTTCATGATAAATGTTTATTATTCATGCTAGAATTGTATTAACCGGAAACATAATACATGTGTGAATACATAGACAAACATAGTGTCACTAGTATGCCTCTACTTGACTAGCTCATTAATCAAAGATGGTTATGTTTCCTAACCATAGACATGTGTTGTTATTTGATTAATGGGATCACATCATTAGGAGAATGATGTGATTGACATGACCCATTCCGTTAGCCTAGCACTTGATCGTTTAGTATATTGCTATTGCTTTCTTCATGACTTATACATGTTCCTGTAACTATGAGATTATGCAACTCCGTTTACGGAGGAACACTTTGGGTGCTACCAAAGCGTCTGCAATGGCTGGGTGATTATAAAGAAGTACTACAGGTGTCTCCAAAGGTACATGTTGGGTTGGCGTATTTGAGATTAGGTTTTGTCCTCCGATTGTGGAGAGGTATCTCTGGGCCCTCTCGGTAATGCACATCACTATAAGCCTTGCAAGCAATGTAGCTAATGAGTTAATTACGGAATGATGCATTACGAGCGAGTAAAGAGACTTGCGATGCGAGATTGAACTAGGTATTGGATCTGACGATCGAATCTCGGGCAAGTAACTATACCGATGACAAAGGGAACAACGTATGTTGTTATGCGGTTTGACCGATAAAGATCTTCGTAGAATATGTAGGAGCCAATATGGGCATCCAGGTTCGCTATTGGTTATTGACCGAGAATAGTTCTAGGTCATGTCTACTGAGTTCTCGAACCGTAGGGTCTGCACGCTTAAGGTTTGATGCGGTTATATTATGAGTTTATGAGTTTTGATGTACGAAGGAGTTGAGTCCGGATGAGATCAGGGACATGGCGAGGAGTCTCGAAATGGTCGAGGCGTAAAGATCGATATATTTGACGACTATATTCGGAGTTCGGAAGGTTCGAGTGATTGGGTATTTTGAATCTGGGAGAGTTACGGAATTCTTATTGGGCCTCTTTGGGCCATACGGGAAAGGAGAGAAAGGGCCAAAGAGTGGCGCACCCTCCCCTTGGACTAGTCCGAATTGGACTAGGGAGGCGCACCCTTCCTTCCTTCTCCTTCTCTCTTCCCTTTCCTTCTCTCCTACTCCTACTACATGGAAGGGTTCCTAGTTGGACTAGGAAGGGGAATCCTACTCGGTGGGAGTAGGACTCCCTAAGGCGCCATAGAGAGGGCGGCCCTCCCTCCTCCACTCCTTTATATCTGAGGCAGGGGCACCCCATGACACACAAGTTGATCTCTGGATCGTTCCTTAGCCGTGTCGGTGTCCCCTCCACCATATTCCACCTCGGTCATATCGTCGCGGAGTTTGGCGAAGCCCTGCGCGATGAAGCATCATCATCGTCCTGCCGCCGTCGTCTTGTGGAACTCATCCCGACACTTTGCTGGATCGGTCAGGGGATCGTCATCGAGCTGAGCGTGTGCTGAACTTCGGAGGTGCCGTCGTTCGGTACTTGGATCGGTCGGATCATGAAGGCGTGCGACTACATCAACGCGTTGTCATAGCGCTTCCGCTTACGGTCTCACAGTGCGTGGACAATACTCTCCCTCTCGTTGCTATGCATCACCATGATCCTTGCGTGCGTGGGATTTTTTGAAATTACTCGTTCCCCAACGGTGGTATCGAGCCTGGTTTTATGCGTTGATGTCATATGCAGTAGAAAACAAATGAGTTGTGGGCGATACAAGTCATACTGCTTACCGACATGTCATACTTTGGTTGGCGGTATTGTGAGATGAAGCGGCCGGACCGACATTACAGCGTCGCTTACGCGAGACTGGTTTCACCGCTGCTTGAGCACTCGTTGCTTAAAGGTGACCGGCGGGTCTGTCTCTCTCACTTTAGTTGAACGAGTGTGGCTCGCCGGTCCTTGCGAAGGTTAAAACAACACCAACTTGACAAACTATCGTTGTGGTTTTGATGCATAGGTAAAACGGTTCTTGCTTAGCCCGTAGCAGCCACGTAAAACTTGCAACAACAATGTAGAGGGCGTCTAACTTGTTTTTGCAGGGCATGTTGTGATGTGATATGGTCAAGGCGTGATGTTATATTTTATTGTATGAGATGATCATGTTTTGTAACGAAGTTATCGACAGCTGGCAGGAGCCATATGGTTGTCACTTTATTGTATGAAATGCAAAAGCCATGTAATTGCTTTACTTTATCACTAAGCGGTAGCGATAGTCGTAGAAGCAATAGTTGGCGAGGCGACAACGATGCTACGATGGAGATCAAGGTGTCGCGCCCGGTGGCGATGGTGATCACGGCGGTGCTTGGAGATGGAGATCACAAGCACAACATGATGATGGCCATATCATATCACTTATATTGATTGCATGTGATGTTTATCCTTTATGCATCTTATCTTGCTTTGATTGACGGTAGCATTTTAAGATGATCTCTCACTAAAATTATCAAAGTGTTCTCCTGAGTATGCACCGTTGCAAAAGTTCTTCGTCTTTGAGACACCACGTGATGATCGGGTGTGATAGGCTCTACGTTCAAATACAGCGGGTGCAAAACAGTTGCGCCGCGGAATACTCGAGTTAAACTTGCGAGCCTAGCATATAACAGATATGGCCTCGGAACACGGAGACCGAAGGTCGGCGTGAATCATATAGTAGATATGATCAACATATTGATGTTCACCGTTGAAACTACTCCATCTCACGTGATGATCGGACATGGTGTAGTTGATATGGATCACGTAATCACTTAGAAGATTAGAGGATGTCTATCTAAGTGGGAGTTCTTAAGTAATATGATTAATTGAGCTTTAATTTATCATGAACTTAGTCCTGGTAGTATTTTGCAAATTATGTTTGTAGATCAATAGCTCACGTTGTTGCTTCCCTATGTTTTTGCTTCCCGATGTTTTATATGTGTTCCTAGAAAATTGTATTGAAAAATGTTAGTAGCAATGATGCGGATTGGATCCGTGATCTGAGGTTTATCCTCATTGCTGCCTGAGAAGAATTATGTCCTTAATGCACGCTAGGTGCAGGACCTATTGTAGGATCGGATGCATACGTTATGAGCGTTTAGCTAGCTCAATATGATGACTACTTGATAGTTTAGTGCACCATGCTTAGCGGCTTAGAATCGGGACTTCAAAGGCGTTTTGAGCGTCATGGACCATATGAGATGTTCAGGAATTGAAGTTAATATTTCAAGCAAATACCGAGTTGAGAGATATGAAGTCTCCAACAAGTTCTATAGCTAAAAGATGGAGGAGAATCGCTCAACTAGTGAGCATGTGCTCAGATTATGCAGGTACTTCAATCGCTTGAATCAAGTGGGAGTTAATCTTCGAGATAAGATAGTGATTGACAGAATTCTCTAGTCTCCATCACCAAGTTAGTAGAACTTCATGATGAACTATAATATGCAAGGGATAACGGAAGCGATTCCCAAGCACTTCGTGATGCTGAAATCGGCGAAGGTAGAAATCAAGAAAAACATCAAGTGTTGATGGTTGACAAGACCACTAGTTTCAAGAAAGCGGCAAAGGGAAGAAGGGAACTTCAAGAAGAGCGGCAAGCAAGTTGCTGCTCAAAGTGAAGAAGCCCAAGTCTGGTCCTAAGCACGAGACTAAGTGCTTCTCTTGCAAAGGGACTGGTCCTTTGGAAGTGGAACTGCCCCAAGTAGTTGGCGGATAAGAAGGATGGCAAAGTGAACAAAGATATATTGGATATACATGTTATTGATGTGTGCTTTACTAGTGTTTATAGCAACCCCTCGGCATTTGATCTTGGTTCGGTTGCTAAGAGTAGTAACTCGAAGCAGGAGTTGCAGAATAAGCGAGAAACTAGTTAAGGCGAGGTGACGATGTGTGTTGGAAATAGTTCCAAGATTGATATGATTATCATCATACGCTCCCTATAATTTGGGATTAGTGTTGAAACTAAATAAGTGTTATTTGGTGTTTTCGTTGAGCATGAATATGATTTGATCATGTTTATTGCAATACGGTTATTCATTTAAGTTAGAGAACAATTGTTGTTACATTTACATGAGTAAAACCTTCTATGGTCATACACACCAATGAAAATGGTTTGTTGGATCTCGATCGTAGTGATACACATATTCATAATATTGAAGCCAAAAGATGCAAAGTTAATAATGATAGTGCAACTTGTTTGTGGCACTTGCCGTTTAAGTCATATTGGTATAAAGCGCATGAAGAAACTCCATCTGATGGGATTTTGGAATCACTTGATTATGATAAGCTTGATGCTTGCGAACCATGTCTCTTGGGCAAGATGACTAAAACGCCGTTCTCTGGAACTATGGAGCGAGCAACTGATTTGTTGGAAATCATACATACCGATGTATGCGATCCGATGAGTGTTAAGGCTCGCGGCGTGTATCGTTATTTTCTGACCTTCACAGATGATTTGAGCAGATATGGGTATATCTACTTGATGAAACATAAGTCTAAAATAATTGAAAGGTTCAAAAAAAAATTGAGAGTGAAGTGGAAAAATCATCGTAACAAGAAAATAAATTTTCTGCGGTCTGATCACGGAGACGAATATTTGAGTTACGAGTTTGGTCTTCAATTAAAACAATGTGAAATAGTTTCACAGCTCACGCCACCTGGAACACCACAACGTTATGGTGTGTCCGAACGTCGTGACCGCACTTTATTGGATATGGTGCGATCTATGATGTCTCTTATTGATTTACCATTATCGTTTTGGGGTTATGCATTAGAGACAGCTGCATTCACGTTAATAGGGCACCGTCTAAATCCGTTGAGACGACACCGTATGAACTATGGTTTAACAGTAAACCTAAGCTGTCGTTTCTTAAAGTTTGGAGTTGTGATGCTTATGTGAAAAAGTTTTCACCTGATAAGCTCGAACCCAAATGGGAGAAGTGCGTCTTCATAGAATACCCAAAGGTAACTATTGGGTACACCTTCTATCACAGATCCGAAGGCAAGTTATTCGTTGCTAAGATGGATCCTTTCTAGAGAAGAAGTTTCTCTCGAAAGAAGTGAGTGGGAGGAAAGTAGAACTTGATGAGGTAATTGTACCTTCTCCCTTATTGGAAAGTAGTTCATCACGAAATCAGTTCGGTGATTCCTACACCAATTAGTGAGGAAGTTAATGATGATGATCATGAAACTTCAGATCAAGTTGCTACCAAACCTCGTAGGTCTTCGAGTAAGATCCGCACAGAGTGATACGGTAATCATGTTCGGAAGTCATGTTACTAGACCATGATGAACCTACGAACTATGAGGAAGCGATGATGAGCCCAGATTCGCGAAATGGCTTGAGGCCATGAAATCTGAGATAGGATCCATGTATGAGAACAAAGTATGGACTTTGATTGACTTGCTCGATGATCAGCAAGCCATGTCAAATAAATGGATCTTCAAGAGGAAGGCGGACAACGATAGTAGTGTTACTATCTACAAAGCTCGACTTGTCACAAAAGGTTTTCGACATGTTCAAGGTGTTGACTACAATGAGATTTTCTCAAGCTGTAGCGATGCTTAAAGTCTGTCGAATCATGTTAGCAATTGCCACATTTATGAAATCTGGCAAATGGATGTCAAAACTACATTCTTTCATGGATTTATTAAAGAAGAGTTGTATATGATGCAACGAGAAGGTTTTGTCAATCCTAAAGGAGCTAACAAAATGTAAGCTCCATGATCCATCTATGGACTGGTGCAAGCATCTCGGAGTTGGAATAAGCGCTTTGATAGTGTGATCAAAGCATATGGTTTTATCTGAGACTTTTGGAGAAGCTTGTATTTACAAGAAAGTGAGTGGGAGCACTACAACATTTCGATAAGTATATGTGAATGACATATTGTTGATCGAAATGATGTAGAATTTTACGGAAAGCATAAAGGGTATTTGAAAGGAGTTATTTAAAGAAAGACCTTAGTAAAGCTACTTACATATTGAACATCAAGATCTATTGAGATAGATCAAGGCGGCTTGATAAGTTTTTCAAATAAGTACATACCTTGTCAAGATTTTGAAAAGGTTCAAAATGGAGCAGATCAAAGAAAGAGTTCTTGCACGTGTTACAAAGGTGTGAAATTGAGTAAGACTCAAAGCCCGACCACGGCGAGAAGATAGAAAGAGAATGAAAGTCATTCCTATGCCTCAGCCATAGGTTCTATAAAGTATGCTATGCTATGTACCGGACCTATTGTATACCTTGCTCTGAATTTGGCAAGGGAGTACAATAGTGATCTAGGAGTAGATCCTTTGGACATTGGTCAAGAACATCCTTAGTGAGGACTAAGGAAATATTTCTCGATTATGAAGGTGATAAAAGAGCCCGTCGTAAAGAGTTACATCGATGCAAGCTTTTTACACTAATCCGGATGACTCTAAGTCTCAATCTGGATACATATTGAAAGTGGGAGCAATTAGCTAGAGTAGCTCCGTGCGAGCATTGTAGACATAGAATATTTGCAAAATACATACGGCTCGAATATGACAGACCCGTTGACTAAGCTTCTCTCACGAGCAAAACATGATCATACCTTAGTACTCTTTGGGTGTTAATCACATAGCGATGTGAACTAGATTATTGACTCTAGTAAACCCTTTGGGTGTTGGTCACATGACGATGTGAACTATGGGTGTTAATCACATACAGATGTGAATATTGGTGTTGAATCACATGATGATGTGAACTAGATTATTGACTCTAGTGCAAGTGGGAGACTGAAGGAAATATGCCTAGAGGCAATAATAAAGTTATTATTTATTTCCTTATTTCATGATAAATGTTTATTATTCATGCTAGAATTGTATTAACCGGAAACATAATACATGTGTGAATACATAGACAAACATAGTGTCACTAGTATGCCTCTACTTGACTAGCTCATTAATCAAAGATGGTTATGTTTCCTAACCATAGACATGTGTTGTTATTTGATTAATGGGATCACATCATTAGGAGAATGATGTGATTGACATGACCCATTCTGTTAGCCTAGCACTTGATCGTTTAGTATATTGCTATTGCCTTCTTCATGACTTATACATGTTCCTGTAACTATGAGATTATGCAACTCCCGTTTACGGAGGAACACTTTGGTGCTACCAAACATCACAGCGTAACTGGGTGATTATAAAGGAGTACTACAGGTGTCTCCAAAGGTACATGTTGGGTTGGCGTATTTCGAGATTAGGTTTTGTCACTCCGATTGTCGGAGAGGTATCTCTGGGCCCTCTCGGTAATGCACATCACTATAACCCTTGCAAGCAATGTAGCTAATGAGTTAGTTACGGAATGATGCATTGCAGAACGAGTAAAGAGACTTGCCGGTAACGAGATTGAACTAGGTATTGGATACCGACGATCAAATCTCGGGCAAGTAACATACCGATGACAAAGGGAACAACGTATGTTGTTATGCGGTTTGACCGATAAAGATCTTTGTAGAATATGTAGGAGCCAATATGGGCATTCAGGTTCCGCTATTGGTTATTGACCGAGAATAGTTCTAGGTCATGTCTACATAGTTCTCGAACCCGTAGGGTCTGCATGCTTAAGGTTTCGATGACAGTTATATTATGAGTTTATGAGTTTTGATGTACCGAAGGAGTTCGGAGTCCCGGATGAGATCAGGGACATGACGAGGAGTCTCGAAATGGTCGAGACGTAAAGATCGATATATTGGACGACTATATTCGGAGTTCGGAAAGGTTCAGTGATTCGGGTATTTTTCGGATACCGGAGAGTTACAGGAATTCTTATTGGGCCTCTTTGGGCCATACGGGAAAGGAGAGAAAGGGCAAAAGGTGGCGCACCCTCCTTGGACTAGTCCGAATTGGACTAGGGAGGCGCACCTTCCTTCCTTCTCCTTCTCTCTTCCTTTCCTTCTCTCCTACTCCTACTACATGGAAGGGTTCCTAGTTGGACTAGGAAGGGAATCCTACTCGGTGGGAGTAGGACTCCCCTAAGGCGCGCCATAGAGGGCGGCCTCCCTCCTCCACTCCTTTATATACGGGGCAGGGGCACCCCATGACACACAAGTTGATCTGGATCGTTCCTTAGCCGTGTCGGTGTCCCCCTCCACCATATTCCACCTCGGTCATATCGTCGCGGAGTTTAGGCGAAGCCTGCGCCGATGAGCATCATCATCGTCCACCACGCCGTCGTCTTGTGGAACTCATCCCGACACTTTGCTGGATCGGTCCGGGATCGTCATCGAGCTAAGCGTGTGCTGAACTCGGAGGTGTCGTGCGTTCGGTACTTGGATCGGTCGGATCGTGAAGGCGTCGACTACATCAACAGCGTTGTCATAGCGCTTCGCTTCACGGTCTCACGGTACATGGACAATACTCTCCCTCTCGTTGCTATGCATCACCATGATCCTTGCGCGTGCGTAGGAATTTTTTTGAAATTACTACGTTCCCCAACAGGAAGCACTGGTATGCGTCGGTGCTATACAAACGGTTTTTAACTCCTTTCCACGACGGCGTTCGGAACCGTCGCCAAGTGAGTGACGGTGATAGGGGGTCCTTCCCACATGACCCAGAAACCGTCGGGGATATGCCCTCCTGGCACACACGCTCGACAAAATGAGGTCGTGCACGACCGACGAGCGCTGAAATACGGTTATACATACAGTAGTGCTAAAAATACAATTATACAGGCGAAATCGTTTCCGGTCGTAAGTACATCCCACACAGTCAGTCCCCGCTAAACATTTTCGTTCGTATGAACATCCCACACAGTCGCTCCAAGGAAAACGTTTCCCTTCGCAGGTACATCACACACAATTTTCCCTGTTAAATCGTTTGTGATAGCGTTGCCATTGCACACGATATTAACAATTTTATTGTTTGTGTCATTGAATGCATCACACACGATGCGCAGAAGAAAGTGTGTGGCAAAGGCTGTCCATCACACACAGTTTTATGTGGTAAACATTTGTGAAAGGTGGTCTAATGCAAACAGTTTTCAAGAGGATGTCGTGTGTGCAGTGGAGATTGATCGCACACGTAGTGGATCCTAGAAACGTGTCTGATCTCCACGTCTATCGCAGACGTTTCGCTTTTGCAAACCGTCTATAGTGTAATCCCTAATTCAGAAATCACATGTTTTGAATTTGAAAGTAGGCAATCACTTATTTCATATCCAACCATGTTTATTACGAATACAGGTTCAACCACGAATGCACAATTTGATGCACAGGTACATATACTGAAGAACTACAGAAGCACCAAGTAAAGAATGATGAACCACAGTTATACTAAATACTATAAAGAGAGAGGCGAAAGACATTCTGGTCTCTGGAGAAGGTGAAGTGGAATGCCCATATTGTGCCCTCCTCCAAGCGTAATGCACGCGTGACTCTAGGCCAACCCCTTGTGATGGCTGCATGTCCATTCTTCACTGTCTTCATTACGACTTCTCGATGCTCATTGTAATCTAGATGAAATACTTTAACCTTCATTGTGTGTCCACCAATCATGTACTTTGCGAGGTAATCTTGAGTGAACTACTTCGGGAACCACTGTGAACGAAAAAGATTCAGACAATATTGTCTAACAACTCATTATGGGCAGTAAAAAGAGAAGGCTACAGAGTTTGTGGTTACCATCCTATAGCTCACTATTGTGTTGGATAGAGCATAAACAAATAATTTGCTTGCCACCATCTGTATCTTTTTTCTAATAATCCTTATCAGTTTCCTCACTTGATGCTTGTTCATGAATATCTCATTGCCCCGTACGCAAAAAGGGTCGATGCGTGGATCCTTGCCAAGGGCATATGTACCTACAAGCAACAAGTCAATATTAGAAGCTAACAAGTGTCCAGGCTTGGATCTATATGCACTACATTATGGAACGACGGGGGGAGTACAAGCCGAGGGATGAAGCTAACCTCGGCGGAAAATGGTGGCCACTCCCGTTGTTGTCCTACATAAGTAGTGGAAAGGCACGATAAGTACATCAACCTTAACATCAAACAAATATAGCAAAGGTAAACAACATCATATCCAAATGATAGCTTGAATGTGTTGGTTTCAGCATGCTCTTAAAGAAGATATAAAATGGAAGGCAGTGTTACCAACAGCAGGCTTAACAGCCATCAAATATTGCAATTCAAACTGGTATTGTTGAAAATGAATAGAACTTAGGTAATGCTTAAACATCACACTGGATAAATGTGTAAAACTGAAATAAAGGGCATGTGTTAACTACACCAGGCATAACTGGAACCAAATATAGCCGTTCAAACCGGTATTGATGCAGTCGAGCGGCACAGTTCCGACTTGCACATAATGAACAACACATTGTGAATGCCTGAAATAAACATGGCATAAGTTATCAGTATAACAACCAATTATATAGCCATTGAAAACTGGACAGAGTCTCACTGCAACCAACCTAACAAGAAAATACACGTAAATAGGGCATATGCTTGAAGATTGGACAAATGCTCACTACAACCAACCTAACAAGCAGATGCAGATAAACAAGGCATCTGCTTGAAAACTGGACAAATGCTAAAAAAAGCAACCTAACAACCAAATACAGATAAACAAGGCATCTGCTTGATAACTGGACAAATGTTCACTGCAACCAAACTAAGAACCAAATACATATAAACAAGGCATCTGCTCGATAACTGAAAAATGCTCACTACAACCAACCTAACAACCAAATACAGATGAACAAGGCATCTACTCACTATAAACAACCAAATATAGCCATTCGTGAAACTGAAGTGGACAATTCATACTTAAACATCACATAGCCTATTGAACAATACATTTTTGCATAACTGAAATAATTAAACACGACACAGTTAAAGCACCGCATGACAAATGCTACTACAACAAAGGGTACCGTTTGGAAAGCTAGAAAAGGTAAGATTTTCTTATAGGATGTTGCCTCACACTTCATGGGCGGGATCCTTCCAGTTGGAAGAGCACAGACCCATGGTGCGATCTCCGATGTCACAGATGGGTTGTTTAACCTTGGAAGAACCTTCATGGGTGCCCTCCTCGTGGTCATGGTCGATGAGATCTGACTTGGAAATTGAGGACCCCAAGCCGCCGCCATAGAACGTGTCCTTCAGAAATGACAAAATGGGCTCGATGGCGTATAAGGATTGCAAATCCTTGATCGCTTGGCGGAGGAGATCAGCAGCAGGGCCATCGAAGAGATAGACGGCGGTTGAATGAGAGGGGTTGGGGATGGACCACTTAACATGTGACATGGCCCGCGTGAAGTAGTCGCTGTCGACGAGCTTGATGTCGTAGCCAGCTTTCCCTAGATACACTAATACGCTAGCCGCTGACATGAAGCCTTCGGCATGGACACGTAGTCAACGTCTTCGCCGGCTTCTGCAACGACGT
Source organism: Aegilops longissima (assembly GCA_021605205.1). Taxonomy (NCBI): domain Eukaryota; kingdom Viridiplantae; phylum Streptophyta; class Magnoliopsida; order Poales; family Poaceae; genus Aegilops; species Aegilops longissima. Next base: position 297,701,973 of record CM038680.1, read on the forward strand.
GTTGCTCTAGGATCGATAGGTCGGGGAAAACGGCGGGCACCTCGCCAACGTCCCGCCGGAGAGGCCATGATAAACCTCTTCTTGGCCGAACACTCGTCGAGCTCCCCGGGATACGTGGCCGAGATTTGGCTGCGACATTCTGGAGGAGGGGATGCGGACCTGGTGGGGAGGGACTCCGCAGGTCTCATCTAAAAACTCAGGGGAGTGGGGCGACGGTATGGGAATCGCTGGGTAACCTAAACTTTATTATCTAAGCTAGGAGGAATAGGCAGACCGGCAGGGGTTGGCGGCGGCGCCAGCGACTCCCGCGAGCTAGAGTTCGAGGGGGCAGGGGGGGGTGGGGGACTGTGGAGGGTGTGTTTTTGAGGATACGCCGCGGATACTGAAAATTTTAGTAATGGTGGGTGGAGATGGTGGTGGATGTGGGAGGGCGACGGTTCAAATGCATCCGCTACTGCAATTTTACTATAAGGTCATTGTTGGAGGAGTGTGGGCGACGGTTGAAGTACGGTGGCTACTAAAATTTGGGTAAAGGAATTGATGCAGGGTGGGAGTGCCCAAGATCACGCACGGTCCAATAAGAATATGCGTGTATGACAATAAGGAAAAGTGGCAGAACTGCCGATTTTAGCAACGCGGGTAGTTTGTTTTTATATTTCTAGCTAGCTGGTCCATCACACACGGCTCGTCCTAATTTCCAAATAAACTTACCCGCCTTTAGCTTGCGCAGGTGGTGATTTTACAGCACACTTGCATCGCACACGGTTAAGCCAGTACCTCCACCATTTGCTCGTGCTTGCGCAGTCGTGGTAATTTTACAGCAGACTTGCACCGCACACGGTTGAGCCAGTACCTCCACCTTCGCTCGCGCTTGCGCAGTCATCGTGATTCACAGCACACTTGCATCGCACATGGTTAAGATATTTTACCCGTGTCCATTGAGCGTCCGCCTTAGGCTTGCACAGGTGGTGATTTTACAACGCACTTGCATCGCACACGGTTAAGCCAGCCCTTTGCTCGCACTTGTGCAGTCATGGTGATTTTACAGCACACTTGCAACCCACACGGTTGAGCCAGTACCTCCATCTTCGCTCGCGCTTGCGCAGTTGTCGTGATTCACAACACACTTGCATCGCACACGGTTAAGGTATTATACCCGTGTCCGTTGAGCGTCATCAGAGTCTTTACGGCAAAAAAATGTTAGAGAGGATCAGAAGACAACCACATCATGTGGCCCAAATATATATGAGTGAAAAGGCTGGTCTGTGATGTTCAAAATTCCAATGCACAACTTTGACCGCACTGGCCCATGGTTGGGCATGTTGTCGAAGATCGATGAGACGGGCCAGAAGTCAAGAACCACCTAGAAGTGGCCAAATATATGTAGGATATTGGGTGTGATGTTTAAAACTTTAAATACACAGTGCATAACTTTGGTGGCACCTGCCTCGCAAACCCAAAAGCACCCTTGGATATATCTATAATGACATAATGTTGTAGCTAGCTAGGATGCTTGGCCCACCACCTCCCACTTCCTGTCAGCGGGGCGGATACACGTAATGATACTTTCGTCATACATGCATGTCACCATGACCTACCATAAGACGGACCAATGAATCTATCATTTGGTCAAATGAAAATTGTTGTTATCGATAAACCGCTTGGGCCAATAGATTGAACCATCATAAAAATCGCACGAGAGGGACCAAAAAACCAGCACCTCTTGCATGCGGCCAAAAATGATGTACGTTGGAAAGGGGTGACGTGTGTTTTCAATATAGAATAATGTAAAATTTAAATGTGGTGCCTACCTCTCGATACAGACAACAACCACGAAGGCAATGTAGTTAAGGACGAGATACGCAGGGTACGATGTAGGTCGAACCCGGTAACCCGAGCATGTGGGAGGGAATCCTGACAAAGCATGAGCTTGAGCTTTGGTTGAGCGACATGTGATGGTGACCGGCCCTAACATGAACTAGGAGGAATCCATTCATGGCCAACACATACCCCTCGTTATCGGTCAAAGGGATGATATATATACACTCGGGGAGCCCACAAATATGTGTCTTGTCACAAAAAACCGCACAAGGGAGACGTGGTCGATCAGAAGACCCCGTATACACTGCATGCGGCCCAAAAATATGTATGGGTACGGTGGTGTGTGATGTGTTTAAATCCCGAATGCACAACTTCGATGGGCCACCAACTACATTACAAACCGAACACCGTACCCGACTCCAAGCCTGGTTCAATACGTATGATGCCGGTTTCCCAACTTCGAGGCGGCGACAGGGGGGGCGTCGTCCCACGCATGCGCTCAAACTTTATTTGGTCTAGCATGGCACACATATATACCCCTATATAGTGTGCGAATAACTTTGAAAGTTGGTCGTTGGATGAAGCCAATCCGACGGTACAGAGATGGCAAATCCGAGAACTACTGGCCGTTGGATATCATCTACATTCCACCAGATTCTGCCACATGTACAATCTAGAAGACTCCATGGTTGAACTTAAGCATAATGCACAAACCTCAAAACACAGGCACTTCTCCTTTGTTCTAGAATCTTCCATATCTTAATTGCCCAAACATTTTTTTCTAAATGAGTTGTCACTATTTGTTATTACTTTATGCTTTACAATGCACAATTCCATGAATCTTAAAATAGATTTTTTTATAAAACTAATTGATTTTGAATGAGATGAACTATAATAATTAAATGAACATCTACATCATGCATACACTGGTGTGCGTTGGTCCTAAACAAACGGGTTTTTACCCCTTTCCGCGACGGCATTTGGAACCGTCGTCAAGTGAGTGTGTGCGATAGGGTGTCCTTCCCACACGACCCAGAAATCGTCGGGGATAGGCCCTCCAGGGACCCAGGCTAGGGCCGTGTGCGATCGGGCGAGGAATCAAAAACCAATCATTTCCGTAGGTATGTACATCCTACACGGTGAATCGCAGAAATCATTTCGGTAGGTATGTACATCCCACACGGTGAATCCCAGAAATCATTTTCGTAGGTATGTACATCCCACACGGTAATCCGAGAAAATCATTTTCGTAGGTATGTACATCCCACACGGTGAATCCCCGAAAAACATTTCCGTATGTATGTATATCACACACAGTCAATCCAAGGAATACGTTTTCGTTCTTATGTACATCCCACACAGTCAATCCAGGGAAAACGTTTCCGTTCGGACGTACATCCCACACAGTTTTATGTGTAGGCTCGTGTGTGAAAGGTGTAACTATCACACACGGTCTTCCTTGGTTAACTGTTTGCTTTTATCAACTATATCACACACGATTTGATGAAGAAAACTGTGTGGCATTGGGCTATCCATCTCAACCGCTTTTACTGCTAGAACCGTTTGCAAAGGTCCATGACATATTTAGCAGGTTTATTAGTTTACAATTAATAATTCCAGTATTACGCGAATTCACATTTCATATCGAACATCTGTTTGCCAATTTCATATCAATCACATAAATATATTATAACATCACAGTACGGTAGCTACATGAAAATAGCACAATACAACACATAGCTACTTCAACTTCATAAGAACAATATATTCATTTCCCTAATCGAGATCATCCAGGCTCATCTTATCCACCTCTACTTTCAGTTCAGTAAGAACCCGTTTTGCACGGGCCAACTGGGAAAGTGCCTCCTCCTTCGCCAACACCATCTTAGCAAAGTCTTTTTTTTAATCTGAGCTCATTCTCCACCTTCAACTTTTTATCCCGCATCTTGAAATATGCTTCAGCGTTGACAAGACTTTCTCTAAGCCTAGCTGTGTTCACTTCCTCATACATGCTCCAGAGCTTCGTTAGGCACATCTCCAAAGACTGTGGCCACTCTTGATCAACCCACTCCAAGTAAGAACACTTATGTTCATCCTATAATATTTAAAACTAGATCAGTAACAATTGTAGGGGAAATGGGTTTATAGCAACATAGAAAATCACCAATGCTTATTTTGGAAAACTGAAGAAACATGTTAATTATGACACATCTTCTCAAAAAGATCAATGTGCAAATGAAATAATTGGTACTGAGACAACAACCAAAATTTTGGAATATCAGAAGCTATAATTAACTACAACAACGCTACAAGTTCTTACTCATGTACAATAAATAACAAATTGAACATTTTATGAGGAAGGTAAATATAACTGCAACAGCATAGCGACAGTGTTTGGATGATAGAAAATTGATACTAACATGTGTGTACATGCACAAAATTAGTAACATAGAACTAATAGCACTAAGGCCACCCACTATGTATGGCAAAACTGGTGTAAAGACAACTGTTGCTACATCTCGCACCGGTGCCCTGAACTGGCGAGCCGATGCAGCGGAAAAAAAATCAGGGACCTGGACTCCGGAGCACGTAGTTGCTCCGATGCCCAGTTCCTTCGTGCCATAAAGATTTAGTATTTTACCGCTTTGCTGCTCGAATGTGTGGACCAAAGTTGGATGCACAAACTACTGAAGCGGTGCCAAATAATTTTCTAATGGCACCGCTGATGAGATGGCAACAATTTAAGATACTAGGTACAAACTGTGACACTGTCTTAGGATGCGTTTGGTTGAAGGTGTGGTATGAATGGGTTGGGACCGTGACAGTGTGTGAATCACATCTAACAAATGATTTGTAACAACGGAAGAGGGTCTAACCTTCTCTGCACATGCCAGAAACTTCCTCCCAGTGTCCACAGAATCAAACGCAAGTAGCTTCACGCATGGATATTGATGGTGACAACGAGCAGATAGAACTTCAGCCACCCCTCTCCATTCGTTGCCACTGATGGTCTTAGGGAGCTACAAGAGGAAGAAACGACTCAAATCGACCTCCGGGTAAAAAATCCTTCATTCCAAGTCATAGCCCGAGAGAGAGAAGAGAGGCATACCCGGGTGGTGAAGTAGTAGTCGCCGGAGGAGGAACTGCTGGAGATGTCTTTGAAGAAGACCATGGCGACCCCGGCGGTAGGATGCGAGACAGCGAGAGCGAGCAAGCGGCTATAGCTTAGCAAGGAAGGAAGGAAGGAAGAAACAGGGGAAATGTGACTTGTGGTCGGGGAGAAAAGGGGGTGGGTAAGGGGGAAAGGGGGGGGGGTAGATATTTTGGCGGTAGGCCAAAATTTTGGAAATGTGGAGGGAGACTTTGCGCGCAGTGCCGTCGGACCATTCACTTTGAACGACTGTGTGCATCGCAAACGATTCTTCTGCTTTACCCGCATGGGATGAGTTTGATAATTCAAATTTTGGTCTCAGGGCATGGGCACACTCACTTTGAATGCGCACGGTGCCGCCGGACCATTCACTTTGAACGATTGTGTGCATCGCAAAGGATTCTTCTGCTTTAAGCGCATGGGATGAGTTTGATAATTCAAATTTTGGTGGAAATTTCCCTGGGTACGTCATTGCATAATTTAATATTGCTTGCTAATTTGGGCACACAAAAGAGCGTACAACAGACAGACCACACTTACTGAATCGAGCAATTTTAGTAGTTACACAGAGCCAGTTGACCTAAACATTGCTCTAACAATAGACCAGCATTAAAAACAAAGCCTAAGTACGCATAATTAAATATCCACCGCCGCGCCGGCCTATGCATCACCGGTGTGAGATGAGACATTGATGACTTGTCCTGGCAACATGCCGCCGTTGGTGGACTCCGCGTCCCCCCCTGCTGAAGTCGACCGTGTCCTCGTCCTCATCCTCGGCGCCGCCCTCAAGGTTGTAGTACTCGTAGTAGTGGCTGCGCCATAGCTCGCGTTAGTACTCCACCGCCGATACCTCGATGGACAGACTCTTCTCTACCTCGACCTCGGACACGCGCAACTCCTCCTCCCGATGCTCCTCGATCTTCGCCGCCTCCTGCATCTCCAGCTCCCGCTCGACGACCTCATGAGGAAGCAGGTGCTCCATGGCCACCGCCGCCTTTTCAGACGTGGGTTGTATGCTAGAGTCCGAGGTGGCCTAGAATATCTTGGCGTGTGCATCCTCGATCTTGGCGTGGATGGCCTCGACCCGGGCCAGGGCGACATCAGCGGCACAGATGGCAGCTCGAGCACTCTCGGCGTTTGCAGCCACCGTCGCAGCAGCAGCTGCAGCCGTCTCGGCTGCTGCAGCTGCCCTGTCGGCTGCCGCAGACGCCCTCTCGGTGGAAGCAGCCGTGCTCAATGCGGATGCGGCGACACTCTCGGCGCAGGCGACGATGCACAGGGGGGACGCGGCCATCATACGGGCCTTCACGAAGCGTTTCCATGGCCTCATATTTGTAAGAAGGGGTTGCCAGAATGGGGATCGGGATTCGTGGATTTGGCGGTTGCCGGCACTAGAGCAGACGAGTCGGCGAAGCTTAAGGAGGGAGACTTAAATAGACCCAGATATTTCCATCGCAAACGGTTCCTAGAAAACAACTGTGTGTGATGTTGTAGATATTTTTTATTAGCTGTGAAAGACGAATTTGGAATAAAGTGCCAACGGATGGTGTTTTAAATGAACAAGAAATTTTGTAGTACTAATACAACTGTCATGTCAAATTTTTGAAAATTTCAGGGGTCATTTGACCTTCAAAGACCTTTAAGTGATTTTCTAGCCATTTAATGACCGTAATTGAAATTTGAACTACATGTACATGCAACAACTAACCATAACGGTTTGAAAACTCATATTTCGTGTACTTGTGTGTGATTTAATTCCATTTGCAGTAAATTGGAAGGAATTTTCAAACATATTGGTCTAACGACTATGACACAATTAAGCATGGAGTGACATGGCATTTTAATTCCAACAAATAAAAAAAATCAGAAACACATGAAACCTTGGTTGATGTAATGTCATGCCACCAAGATGATATGGTAAAAAAATTGGCATGTTTGACCCAAGTTTGGCCACACACCCCTCACAAACCTGAGCAACTCACTAGAAGGCTCGTGGTTCTGAGAGGGAACAATGCATGTTTGATGACGAACGAGAGATAGCTTCCTCTTACGGCCTTCAAATTTTTTTCTACGTCTAACATGCACTACTACAACTGTAATGTGAAATTTTTGAAAATTCTAGGGGTCATTTGACCTTTTAAAGACATTTAAGTGATTTTCTAGCCATTTAATGACCGTAATTCAGATTTGAACTACATCTACATGCAACGTGTAACCGAAACGGTTTGAAAAATCATTTTTGTGTACTTGTGTGCAAGTTAATTCCATGTGCAGTAAACTAGAAGGAATTTTCAAACATATTTGTATCTCGGCATGGACACATATGCATGAATACGTATGCATGGAGTGGCATGGCATTTTAATTCCAAAAAAAATCAGGAACACATGAAACCTTGGTTGATGTAATGTCATGCCACCAAGATGATGTGGTAAAAAATTGGCATGTTTGACGAAAGTTTGGACACACACCCCTCACAAATCGGAGCAACTCGCTAGAAGGTTCGTGGTTCCGAGAGGGAACAATGCATGTTTGATGACGAACGGGAGATAGCTTCCTCTTACGGCCTTCAAATTTTTTCCTATACGTTTAACGTGCACTAATACAACTGTCATGTGAAAATATGGTAAATTTCAGGGGTCATTTGACCTTTTAAAGACATTTAAGTGATTTTCTAACCATTTAATGACCGTAGTTCAAATTAGAACTACATCTACATGCAACGCCTAACCATAACGGTTTGAAAAATCATATTTTTGTGTACTTGTGTGCGAGGTAATTCCATGTGCAGTTCGAATGTATTTTCAAACATATTCGTGTCAAGGCATGGGCACATGCATGGAGTGCATGCCATGGCATTTTAATTCCAAAAAAAATAAAAAATGATCAGAAAAACATGAAACCTTGCTTGATTTAATGTCATGCCACCAAGATGATGTGGTAAAAAAATTGGCTTGTTTGACGAAAGTTTGGACACACACCCCTCAAAAATCGGAGCAACTCACTAGAAGGTTCGTGGTTCCGAGAGAGAACAATGCATGTTTGCTGACGGACGAGGGATAGCTTCCTCTTACAGCCTTCAATTTTTTTCCTACGTTTAACGTGCACTAATACAACTGTCATGTGAAAATTTGGAAATTTTCAGGGGTCATTTGACCTTTTAAAGACATTTAAGTGATTTTCTAACCATTTAATGACCGTTATTCAAATTTGAACTACATCTACATGCAACGCCTAACCAAAACGGTTTGAAAAATCATATTTTTGTGTACTTGTGTGCGAGTTAAAAAATCAACAGACGATGTAAATATCTGGTGTTCAAAAAAGAAAATCTAAAGATCTGGCAAGACAACCGGCCCCCACACGATTGGCACTCTATCTCGCAGCTCGAGGTTTGGTAGGTGATTGGCGGGGGTCATTAATCAGACACGGGTCTGTATTCGAAACCATCAACTATTATGTTCACACGCGGATTTGCTGCGGGAATTGTGTGTAATTAAAACTACAGTACTCGTAAATTCCGGCGACAGGCGTGTGTACTGTCCCGGTCGATCTAGATTCCGGCCGCCAATAAATACTACCTTGCTCACGTCGTCCCGCCTGCATTCTCATCTACATCCTCCCCTCGTTCGCTCTCTCTCTCTCTCTCTCTCTCTCTCTCTCTCTCTCTCTCTCAAATCTCGCCATGGCTTGCCTTGATCTGCCCACGCGCGCGACGAGCAGTCGCCCTCCCCGAGGGCGCTCACTCGATTAGCGTGGCGAGGACCCCTACGCGTCGCCTGACGAGGTTGCGCCAGACCCCCCAACTTTGGATTAGTTTTGGGGCTAGTATAATCTTTGTCTGTGGAAGTCGCTGCCGCCGGCTGAGAAAGCCAGGGAAGTGGCGTTCAAGAAGGAGATGGCGGAGGAGGAAGCCAGGTACCAGGCGGCCTGTGAAGCCCGTGATGCCGCTGGAAAATGGAGGCGGCGGAGATTTGAAGGCGGGCGTCGTCGTGCCGAGGAGGTGTACAAAAGACGGTACCGCGAGGAAGGTCATAGGCGCTGGGCGCCTCGTCGCTGCGTGGAAGTGGGCCGATAAGCTCCAGCGTGCCACCAACGAGGAGCTTCGGTGGCGTAACGAAATGACAAGATCGGCGCACAAGGCGCCCAGCAAGAAGGCGATCGGTACATCAAGCGCTGCGAGGGGGAGGAGTCGGAGTACTGCCTCTTGCTCTGCGACGCTCCAACAGTCTCGCCGTGCGGTGAGCCGCAGCCTATCGGCGCGGACGCGCCTAGCTTGCTCTGCGGCGCGCTATCGATCATGTTGTGCGGCGAGCTGCAGCCTGTCGGTGCTGACATGCCTATCTTGATCCGTGGCGCTCAAGCGCCATGCGCCAAAGTTCTGCTCAACCCTGGCGATGACGCGCATCACATCGTCGTCCATCGTGTTGCCGGGGAGCGCCTCGGCCTCGACGGGCCGTGGCGCCTGCTCGTTTTCCTCGTCGATGAGGTTGATAGCAGAGGCGGCACTTTTGTGGCATGCTTGGAAAAGGTGGATGTGCTACAGGCTGTGCTTGTCGCCTCCATGCGTCGCGAGCCCCCTATGGGCAATATAGCAGGGTGGCGGGAAACATGTGAGGAAATGGCGGGAAGCGGTGGTGTGTTCATAAAACGCCATCAATTAACGGAAACTTAGCATCGAGCTAGCATGAGAAGTAGATGATGATCAGATGAACACGGACCACACTAGGGATCCCGTCGGTGATGAATTCATCAATCCCAAATGGTTGAATACTAGCAAGCGTTTGCCCACAACACACATGGCCTATTCCATCACAAATAGGTTAGATGGATAAAAAATATGCCACGTATCGCACATTGTCAAAAAGTAATGCGGTAGACCTTCTTTAACATGTGTTAAAAATAAAAAAGATAAAAAAGAAGGACCTCGAGGTTAAATTAGCTGAGGGAATGGGGCATTTCGGTCATTTGACCGAAATGACTTATCCCATCACCTAATTTAACATCGACACAACTTCCCATCCAGTCACCCGTCCGATGGCTGCTCCAGCCTGAGCACACTTAACTTGATAGTTTTCTTACATAAGCTACTGGTGGAACAACTAGTCCTTGCTGATAGGAATGCCTCTTCGCATCCTTATGGCGTATTCGGATGACCGCCCGTCCCACAATGGCCAATAGATGTTGTGTAGACAGAGCATATCACATACGTCTTATTAGAAGCAATCATGTGCGTTATTATCGGTCTTCACACACATTTCTGATTACAGACCTGTTTGCCGCGTATCACACACATCTTGTTATATTGAACCGTTTCTGTTCTCTTGCCTAATCAGAAACAGTTCATCCAAGTGAACCGTATGCTTTACATCACACACACCTTTGATCTGGTTGACCGTTTCTTTTGTGTTGCCTAATCACAAACAGTTCATCCGAGTGAACCGTATGTTGTGTATCGCACACGCCTCCATCTGGCTGCTCGTTTCTTTTGTTCCTCTTCTTCGCAAACAGTTCATTGAACTGAACCATATGCCCTTCATCGCACACGTAACTAAAACCTGAACCATGTTTGATGCATCCGTCATCGCAAATGTTTTACACATTTCTGACGGTTTTCATACATCACCGTTTGCGATTATGGCATCGCACACAGTTTCTCGAAGGGTCTCTGGTCGTAGTGTCGCGTTGGCAGCATCCTGCAGTAGTGATATATGACTCAAAGCTTACATGCTATAGTGTGGTATTTATTCATAATTTGGTTACCAGATCTCATGCATGCAATGCACGTGTACCTTACTAGTATCAATAGGAAACCATCATGGTCAAACCCATCTCGTTGTTGGGTCAAAGGGATATATTGTGTGGGCCCCCCTCATTGTCGGTAAAGGATAGTATATATACCTCGGGGAGCCCACAGAAATGTGCAGCGTCTATAAGCCACACAAGGGAGACATGCTCGATAAGAACATCCTGCCCCCTATACCATGCATGCGACCTGAAAAAGGTTTATATAATCGCCATCACAGGTCAAGTCAATCATTCTTTAATTTTTTAGAGCAAAAAATAACCAATGAAAACATAGTCTACAAATTAGCAAAACAAGGATCCCAAGGTTTATATATTTGGCATGATAGGTCACTATAGAGATATTTATCTCTATAATCACCGTGTGATGGCATTTAAATGAAGCCTGAGATATGCAAGTTCCCACCGGGTCACCCGTCCTCAGCCTACTCCGGCCCGAGTGAGGGAGTCCTGGATTAGGGGGTCCTCGGGTGTCCGGGCTATGTGATATGGGACGAACTGATGGGTCGTGAAGATACAAGATAGAAGACCTTCCCCCGTGTCCAGATATGTAATTTTGTTCCTATGCATGCCGACTCTGTACAACCCTAGGCCCCTCTAGTGTGTATATAAACCGGAGGGTTTAGTCCGTAGAGATCATCAGAATTCATACAGGCTAGACATCTAGGGTTTAGCCATTGCGATCTCGAGGTAGATCAACTCTTGTAACCCCTATACTCATCAAATACAATCAAGCAGGACATAGGGTTTACCTCCATTAAGAGGGCCCGAACCTGGGTAAACATCGTGTTCCCTGTGTCCCTTGTTACCTTTGATCCTCAGACGCAAAGTCCGGGACCCCTACCCGAGATCGGCTGGTTTTGACACCGACACTGGTGCTTTCATTGAGAGTTCCACTATGTCAGCGGCAGAAGGTTCGATGGCTCGTTCGATCATCAACGATGATGCTATTACCAGGGAAACTTCCTGCCTGGCCAACTCTTTGTGTTCGGTGGCTTCGCTCTGTGTGCCAATTCAATTGGCCACCTTGAACAGATCGACAACTAAGCCCCTGGTCAACAGATCAGGTTTGGAAGTCTGAACTACGTTGCTGATATCCGAGGTGACTTGATCTTCGAAGGGTTCTCAGCCCCAAATGCTCCTCATCCACAAGAGGGAGGCATGTCTGATCCGCCATCAGGCTGCACTCAAGAATCAACTATCATCCCTGCCTGGCGTTAGATCCGGAGAAGACCACCTTATCTGAAGATGGGAGTTTGAAACCCTACGGACTCTCTCCTACTATGAAGCTCCCCGTCGGAGACCCATAGGCGACTGTGTTATCGGCAAGCCTGGAGTCAAACAGGGTTCCCCCTGTCATCAGAGAGCCGAGCTCGCCCCTGGATGCTAAGTCCGAACTCTCGAGGTCTGCGTCAAGTGAGCACGGCCAGGTGGTGTTTGCCATGCCCAGCTCCGCAGATCCTCGCTTCCCCGTCCAGCCTTCGCTTCTAAACGAGGCTCTGGACTTAATGCGATATCTCGCTGTCGGTGTCAAAACCGGCGGATCTCGGGTAGGGGGTCCCGAACTGTGAGTCTAGGCGGATGGTAACAGGAGACAAGGGCCACGATGTTTTTACCTGAGTTGGGCCCTCTCGATGGAGGTAATACCCTACTCCTGCTTGATTAATATTGATGATATGGGTAGTACAAGAGTAGATCTACCACGAGATCAGAGAGGCTAAACCCTAGAAGCTAGCCTATGGTATGATTGTTGTTCGTCCTATGGACTAAAACCCTTCGGTTTATATAGACACCTAATAGGGTTAGGGTTACACAGAGTCGGTTACAATGGTAGGAAATCTACATATTCGTATCACCAAGCTTGCCTTCCACGCCAAGGAAAGTCCTATCCGGACACGGGACTAAGTCTTCAATCTCGTATCTTCATAGTCCAGGAGTCCGGCCAAAGATGATAGTTCGGCTATCCGGACACCCCCTAGTCTAGGACTCCCTCAGTAGCCCCTGAACCAGGCTTCAATGACGACGGGTCCGGCACGCACATTGTCTTTGGCATTGCAAGGCGGGTTCCTCCTCCGAATACTTCATAGAAGGTTTTGAACACAAGGATAGTGTCCGGCTCTGCAAAACAAGTTCCACATATAACCATAGAGAGAATAATTTTTGCACAGATCTGCTGACGTATTCCGCGGCATGACATCACACCACGGCCAGGCCTTTATTGAATCGGTTTTCTTGTCCCACCTCGGTAGCGTTTAGCGAGGCGGTTTCCTTGGCACGTCCTATCAAAGCGTAGATCGTGCCCCCTTATTCCGGGATTCTCATCAATACGGGCGTGGGTAACCCAACCGTGCCCGTTGGCACGCCTCCTCTATCGAAGGCGGATCCCAATCGATCACGGGGAGGGCTCTTGGTATTCAACCTCTTTATAACGAGACCAAGGCCCTCTTCTTTTTTCCAATCTCCATCGAATCCGCCTCTCGCTTCGAGTTCCAACACCCAAAGCTTCAGATTTAGGCGCTTCGGACCTTCGACGATGTCCGACTCCGACCAGCTCGGCCGGTGGATGCCTTCTTCCGTCACGGAAGAAGATGTGCTAAAGCTGCGAGACGCCAGGTATCTAACCAGCGAAATTTCGCATAGGCTACCTGCCCCAGGGCAGGTCATTCCCACTCCCGAGCCCGGCGAGAGCGTGGTGTTCGTGTCTCACTTCCTTCGGGGTTTAGGCTTCCCGATGGATCCCTTTGTGCGGGGGCTCATGTTTTATTATGGGCTGGAATTCCATGACTTGAATCCGGGGTCCATCCTCCACATCTCATCATTCATTGTTGTATGCGAAGCCTTCCTCCACATTACCCCTCACTTCGGATTGTGGCTCAAGACCTTCAAGGTGGAGCCGAAGATGATCGAGGGGCAACCGGCAGAGTGCGGAGGGGCTGTCATAAGCAAGTGTGCTGATGCTCCGTGGCCCGAGGGCTCTTTTCAGGAGGAGCTTGGTTTGTGGCAACAGGAGCTGTTTTATATCACCGCTCCCAGGGGCACCAAATGGGTGGCGCCACCCGCCTTCCGCTCAGGTCCACCACAGCGGCTGGCGTCATGGGTCAACCGGGGGCTCGACTGGGGGCCGTCCAAGGACGTTCCTCTATTGTAGGGTCGTATTCGAGACCTCCAAGAAAGAGAGATCAATTTGGTCGTAGTGGCGCAGGTTATGCTGATGTGGCGCATTCTGCCCTGCAAACGTCGCCCCCTCCGTCTGTGGGAGTTTAATATGGAGGGACCACGAGCTCTCCAACATTTTATGGGTGCGAGGTCCGTGGAGATGTATAAACTGTTCTTCGGATCACAAGAGAAGTGTCCGGACTTAACTGAGGACGCGGGACTAAGCTGCAATCGCCCAGATACTCAAGTAAGTAGTCCTGTACCCGGACAGGCTGTCCGTTCATTTATCGTAAACTTGCCCTTAAAGGAGCTGTTTCTTGAACAGGAGTGGATAGCGAAGGCAAAGTTCATAAGGTGTCGGCGCCCTCCCGGAGACCACACGGATCCCGTCTTGACCAAGATGTTGAAGGCCGCGCCTTTTAAAGAAGGCGAAGGGGGAGCAGGAAGCAAGCGCCTCCATGAAGGAGGCTTTCAAGGAAGGAGGGATCAAGAACCCTACCCTCCAAGGGGAGAAGAGGGCCGCTTCTGAAGACCCGGAGGCCAAGGCCTCCAAGCGGGGAAGGAAATCTTCGTCAGAGAGTCCAGCGCTGGGAAGTACCCCAGCCGCACTATTTCCCCAAGGGGATCGGCCCTCCAGCGAGCCGTAAGTAAAAAGAAGGGGTCTTGTGAGTAAAGGACATCCCTGTATTTATTTCTGAAGATAACCGAAATTGTACCTTGTAGTTCGGATCTCAGCCCTTCTCAGCAGATCTCGTCTTCGGGGGATCTTCGTCCGGAGATGATGGAGAGCGAAACGCCTCCACCTATCGCGCCTTCATGCGAGGCGGACGACCCTGAGGTGTCGTCGCGGAGGGTTTCCCAGAGTCCGGCGGGGCCGGAAGGCCCGGTGCCAACTAGCGTGCGGTCGGAGGAGCTGAAGGATCTGCTCGGGCGAGCGTCTATCTCAGAAGATCACCGTGCGCTAATGGGTACGGTGATTGAAAGGATTGCATCCGCTGAGAGCGGATTGCATGAAGCCGTCAGAAGTTGGCTGACGGGGTTTGAGGTACGCAAAAATGATGTACCTTCTGACAGTTTATGCATATAGAATGCGCCCTGTATAGATAGTAGCCCCTGAGACTCGGTATGTTGTCAAAATTGACAGCGTGCATGTCGCCGTTCCTATGTAGGTGGCGGGGCGTCCGGTGGCCAGCCGGACTGATGAATTTGCCGAACTAAAGCGGCAACTTGACGAGGCGGATGCGGACATAGCGCTTGTCAATAAGCGGTTTGACGAGTCACAAGGTATGCGACTTCTCCGCAGACACCTGGTAAGGGAGCTTGACGCCCATGCCTTACTACTTGTATGCTTTGATGCAGATGGTGCCGCTGCTGTGGAGAAGCTACGGGCGGAACTCGCCCGAGCTAAAGAGCAAGCCCGAAATAGTAATGCGGCCGCTTTAAGGGCGGCCGAAGAGCTGAAAGCCGAACAGGCTGCTCACTGTCGAAGCAAAGAGGAAATGGCCCATATGGCCCTGAAGCTAAAGAATGCTACCGATCGCTGCGTGGTGCTTGAAAAAGAACGTCTAGCGGAACAAGAGGACCTAAAAAAGGCCACCGCTGAAGCCAAGGATGCCCGCTCCGCTATGAGAGCTGCAAAGGAGGAGCCGCGCCAGGCTAGGGATATTGCGGCCGGAAAGCCCTTTCTGCTGCGGAGGAAGTTCACGGATC
Source organism: Aegilops longissima (assembly GCA_021605205.1). NCBI lineage: Eukaryota > Viridiplantae > Streptophyta > Magnoliopsida > Poales > Poaceae > Aegilops > Aegilops longissima. Next base: position 297,717,614 of record CM038680.1, read on the forward strand.
CGAAGTATGCTCAATTGGACCAGCTGTGGAGTTCGGAGGATGCTTATCTGGACTTAGCGGCGAGCGCTGTGGACGCGATCGAGCACTTCCGAGGCCAGAAGGGGCACAGTAGGGAAGAGCTATTTTGGTCGCAGTTCCATAGTCCGGAGCGTCCTCTTCCGTTGACCGATCGGTTGGCCGAATGGGCCGAGCTGAATCGATTATCCGGACTTGCCATGAAGCATGTCATGACTCATTTGTGTCCAGGGGGACCTCAGCCGAAGAGTTATTTTGGCTTAGTGCCGCAGTTCCTTGGTGCGGTACCGCGTATCGACGCAATGAAGCGGTCGGCGTGTATTGAGGGGGCGCGGATGGCTCTTGCCCGTGTCAAGGCATATTGGGCAAAGATGAAGGCCACCGACATTGCGTCCCCAGATTCGGACGGAAGCCGAGTACCAGTCGAGCGCTATTTTGAGGAAGTTCTTCCGGGCGCTCGTTTAATAGAGACGCAGTGCTCGAAGGATGTTATGTTTGAATGACATGTATAATTTTATGAAACAACGTTTCAATATAATATAAGAGCTTTTTATACTTGTGCGTTCAAGTAGCAAACTACCTCCTGTGCGGCCGTTGATGTACATATGTATATAACCTGAAAGATGGCAGTCTTGACATTACGCACATAGTGCGGGGTGTTTGCAAAGAAGGCGCATTTTCACACTTAATCCAACGTCTTGGTCCTATAAAGGAGGTGGTAGCGTAGCAAACTAGGCAACCGGACTATAATGCTTTATCACTTTCACTTAGCCATAGGAGTTCGATGGTGGGGCTACTATATAGCCCACGGGGCACCGCACTCTCCGAATTGGGTGCGTATGTGCTCGACCGAAAGCGGTCCCGTTTAATGCGGAGGAATTCTAAACATTCCAGTGAGTCATCAGTGGTTGACCAGTCTCTCTCTATATCATGACAGATCAGTTTTGGCTTTCTCTACTAAGGTGCTCGCCCGGCGAACCGGGCACAATCACGATAGTTCTCCGGTGCGCGTTAGCCGATAGAATGGAGCGTAAGGCAGCAAAACAGAGCCGGGCAAACCCAACATTTGACCAAAGACATGATTCGAGCTGATGCATATAAGGCCTAACTCGAGACGCCGAACACTCCCTAAGGTATTCGGTCTTTTATAAAGCGGGCCGAACAATGCCCTTGGTAACAAGCCCCTGGTGTCCAGGTACGTGCAAAATTCTGACGCGACCGATGCCAAAACGCCAGCCTCCTCCTCGGTTATAATAAGAGACTAGGGGATGAATAACAACAAGAGACAGTGAAAAAGGTTTACGCAGGGTCTTAATCTGAAAAGAATCCTTGCAACGGGTCCCCGCTTTGCGCGTCTACCTTTGTGTCTCCGTTGTGCCGTATCCTGGATGGGTATAGCACGACGTTCATCTGTAAAAGAGAGGAACTTAGTTGAAAAAGATCGTGCGAAAATGTAATTGGAAATAAACAGAGCACGATTCAAAAAATGAATAAAATTGAGCTTTATTGTCTCTTGTTGTACATGCGTGGAGCCCCTTGTAAGGGGGTACGCAGCTAGTAAGCCTCATGTTTATTTATGCCGGACTCGCCTAACCGTGTCCGTGGTCTGAACGACCTGCTTTAGATGCTTTGACCAGCAAAGCCGTATTAGTGTGAGGCTGTTAAGGCAGTCTCACATTCTTTCGTACTTGAGGGACACTCGTAGTTTCCCCTTAATGAAATGATGCCTCGTGGACCGGGCATTTTAAGTTTAAGAGATGCGTAATGCGGTATTGCGTTAAAGCGGGCGAAAGCTTTGTGTCCCAGTAGTGCTTGATGGCTACTTTTAAATGGGGCGATGTGGAAGACTAACTTTTCGCGACGAAAGTTGTCGGGTGAGCCGAACATAACTTCCAATGGTAGGGAGCCCGTACAATGGGCATATGTTCCTGGCATTATTCCTTGGAAGGAAGTGTTGCTATGGCTAATTCTGTTTGGGTCTATCCCCATATTGCGGATTGTGTCCTGATATAGCAGGTTTAAATCACTGCCGCTGTCCATTAGGACTTGTGTAAATTGAAGTCCGTCGATTATAGGTTCTAGTATCAAGGCAGTCCATCCTGCGTTCCGGATACTTTCGGAGTAGTCCTGATGGTCGAAGGTGATTGGTTTTGACAACCAGTGTTTGGGACTCCGCTGGAGTAGACTGTGCGGCGCGTGGTTCAATGGGCGCTGCTCTATTTTCCCCTTTTGTTACTTGAAGTAAGTTTACTGTTTTGACCTCTTGTGGGAAATTCTTTTGTTTTCCGGGGCTCTGCTTGTGGTGCTCGTCATCATCCTCACTTGGTGTGTCGAGCCCCTTGTGTTCGGCGTTGAGTCTGCCGGACTGCTTGAAGACCCAACAAGTTCTGTGGGTATGGTTTGCAGGCTTCCCGGGAGTACTGTGGATTTGGCATATCTTATCCAAGATTTTGTTTAAGTTGGATAGCTCGTCGCTATTATCCTTAAGGGGCAGTTTTTTATTGTTCTGCCGTGAGCTTTTGAATCCGGTGTTGACTGCCGCGCTCTTTGGACCGTTAATCCGGCGCTGGTCCTGGCTGCGTCATGGTTTCCCGTTCCCATCCCTGACTTCGGATGTACTTGGGTCGCTGGTACTGCATCTTGCTAGCCAGCTATCCTCTCCCGCGCAAAAGTGGGTCATGAGGCTTGTCAATGCGGCCATTGTTCTTGGCTTTTCCTGGCCAAGGTGTCTGGCGAGCCATTCGTCTTGGACATTGTGTTTGAAAGCTGCTAAGGCTTCGGCGTCCGGACAATCGACTATTTGGTTCTTTTTGGTGAGGAACCTATTCCAGAATTTTCGGGCTGACTCTCCGGGCTGTTGGGTTACGTGACTTAAATCATCTGCGTCCGGAGGTCGGACATAGGTTCCCTAGAAATTGGCCCGAAAAGCATCCTCAAGATCTTCCCAACTGCCAATAGTGTTTTCGGGGAGGCTTTTAAGCCAATGCCGGGCTGGCCCTTTGAGTTTGAGGGGTAGGTATTTTATGGCGTGGAGATCATCTCCTCTGGCCATGTGTATGTGGAGGATATAATCCTCAATCCAGACTCCAGGGTCTATCGTTCCGTCGTATGCCTCTATGTTTACGGGTTTGAATCCCGCTAGAAATTCATGATCCAGCACCTCATCGGTGAAACATAGAGGGTGCGCGGCGCCCCTATATTTGGGTGTGCCGTGATGTTCGGATATTTGACGTGTTGTATTGCTCGCTAGAGCTTGTTTCCTTGGCCCATAGATAGATCTAACTGGGCCATCCTTTTGGTGCGGATCCTTATGCGGATCGCGTGCCGGCTTGTGTGCGGCGCCGCTTGCCGCTCTATGTTTGCCATGTGGTCGTCTATCCGACCGGGCGACCTCTTTGTTTTTTGATCGTGGGGGCTCTACGGCCTCCTCGTCGAACTCGGGCAGTAGTATGCGCTTTGGGTAGCTCTTTGCTTGGCGGCTGTCGCCATATTTGTCTGCGGTGTTGAGTACTTTACTCCATCTCATTCGGATGGCGTCTTCCGCTGTTCTGAGCCTCTGTTTCTGCTTTCTCAAGCTCCGTGTAGTAGTGAGTAGCTCTTTGTGGAGTTTCTTCTGCTCCAATGATGTGTTCGGCGTGAGATCGTCCGGACTGTTATCTCTGCCGGGGACGGGTTGTTTGTCCAAGTTGGCCTGTTCGGATGGTTGCTCAATGGCATGTTCGTCGTCGGCCGGCTCACCCTGCTCTATGGCTGGGTCTGTGTGGGCGCTATCTTTGTCGAGGTGGGGTTTTGAGCGGCGCTTACGCCGTTGTTTTGACTGCTTTCCGAGGGAATTATCTTTCGCAGCGTCCCGTTGTTCCTTGTTATCGCTTCCCTTAGGTGTGTACACCATATATACATCGTAAGTTGAGGTGGCCTTCCAGTGCCCTGTGGGCGCTGGTTCTTGATTGTCTCCGGTATCGTCGTCCATACCGTCGATGTCTTCGGAGTCGAAGTCGAGCATGTCGGTTAAATCATCGACAGTGGCTACAAAGTGGGTGGTGGGTGGGCGTTGAATTTCTTTGTCGTCCGAATCCCAACCTTCCTGACCGTAGTTCGGCCAGGGCTCTCCTGATAAAGAGAGAGACTTTAGTGAGTTTAGGATATCGCCGAAGGGAGAGTGCTGAAACATGTCCGCAGCGGTGAACTCCATAACCGGCGCCCAGTCGGATTCGACTGGCAGGGGCGCGGGAGGCTCAGAGTCCGGAGAGGAGTCCGGCACCTGGGAGTCACGAGCTTCGCAAAGGACAGGGATGGTGTTCGGCTCCGCCGTAGAGATCTCAGCCCCCGAGGTGGTGTCCAACCAACCATCCTCGATCGGCGAAATCGGCTCCGAACTAATGGTCGGAGCGGACACTGGTGCGGCCTTCAGGGCACTGTTCGGCGGCAGAGCTAAATCATACCTATCGAGACAGTGCGGCACGCTCGGCTGCGGCTCGAATCCGTCGAAGATCAAGTCTCCGCGGACGTCGGCCGTGTAGTTCAAGCTTCCAAACCTGACCTGATGGCCAGGGGCGTAGCTTTCGATCTGCTCCAGATGGCCTAGTGAATTGGCCCGCAGTGCGAAGCCGCCGAATATGAAGATCTGTCCGGGGAGAAAAGTCTCACCCTGGACCACGTTGTTGTTGATGATTGAAGGAGCCATCGGGCCTAAAGGTGACGACACAGAGGAGCTCTCAATGAAAGCACCAATGTCGGTGTCAAAACCGGCGGATCTCGGGTAGGGGGTCCCGAACTTTGCGTCTAGGCGGATGGTAACAGGAGACAAGGGACACGATGTTTTTACCCAGGTTCGGGCCCTCTCGATGGAGGTAATACCCTACTCCTGCTTGATTAATATTGATGATATGGATAGTACAAGAGTAGATCTACCACGAGATCAGAGAGGCTAAACCCTAGAAGCTAGCCTATGGTATGATTGTTGTTCGTCCTATGGACTAAAACCCTTCGGTTTATATAGACACCGAATAGGGTTAGGGTTACACAGAGTCGGTTACAATGGTAGGAAATCTACATATCCGTATCGCCAAGCTTGCCTTCCACGCCAAGGAAAGTCCTATCCGGACACGGGACGAAGTCTTCAATCTCGTATCTTCATAGTCCAGGAGTCCGGCCAAAGATGATAGTTCGGCTATCCGGACACCCCCTAGTCCAGGACTCCCTCACTCGCCATCACAGAATATTACCTCTGAACTACGCCCGACCCGAACTAGGGGCTGAGAGCAGGGAATTTTGCATCCCACCCACTACCCACTTAATAGCCACTGTCGAATATTTGACTGAGATGCTAGATTACGCCTCTGAAGACATCAACTGTATGGACGATGATGCTGGAGACGTACCTGGCCAAAACCTACCATTCACCATGCGATGGAAGGCCACCTATTCATACGACGTGTACATGGTTGATACTCCTGAAAAGAAGGACAACGACATCGCTCAAGACCGGATTGAGGACAAGCCTGTTGAAGCACCACCCAAACGACAACGTCAGGGACGCCGCTCACGATCACGCCGCGAAAAGGAAAGCAATACCGGCACAGGAGACGACAACACTCCCAATGATGTCGAAGACCTTGTCGAGCCTGCGTCCGAGCAGAATGAATGGGAGGAGGGACAAGTTAACCCCGACGAACCTGTCGGGAAGGAGGACTTAGAGGATAGTAAATATCTACCGATCTCCGAGGAGGATGTTAGCCTCGGCAATGAAGACTTCATTGTGCCAGAGAAACCCCTCGAGCAAGAACGCTTCAAGCGACAGCTAATCGCCACTACGTGGAGCTTAAAAAAGAAATAGCAACAGCTTCAAGCCGAACAAGATACGCTCAACGACACATAGACATAGGTCCTAGCCGCCCAGGAATACTACCTCGAGCGCCCAACAAAGAGTTATCCGTAGCGTCGGCTACTGCCATAATTCGACGATGAGGCCTTTGAGCCAATACCGTCAAGATATAATCACGCTGACGAGCCAGACCGACCACCACGTGGACGAGATAAAGTGGCTACTTATCCCAAAGACCAGCACATGCCACCTCGCCGTCGAGGCAGAGAGGTAGCAGCTCCGGGCTACACATATGACTTACGCCAGGACCTGGACAATAGAGCCGGTCAGGCTAGATCAATCTACGAATCAAGGGGGCGTGCTCCAACATGAGAAGACGGCCATAAAGCCTGGCGCAATAAGCATAACCACACTCGGGCCAAAAATAGGACACGAATGTCATCCAAAATCCGTCGTGACGTTGCCCGACACAGAGGCGCCGCACATCCTTTGTGCTTCACCGATGAGGTAAAGCCGCACCAGTTTCCAGAAGGGTTTAAACCCGTAAACATTGAAGCATATGATGGAATGATAGATCCCGTTGTATGGATTGAAGACTTTCTTCTCCACATTCACATGGCTCGCGGTGATGATCTACACGCCATCAAATACCTTCCCCTGAAGCTAAAAGGACTAGCACAACACTAGTTAAACAGCCTCCTAGAGAACTCTATTGGTAGCTGGGAAGATTTGGATGATGCCTTTCGAGACAACTTCCAAGGTACATATGTTTGGCCAACGGACGCTGATGACCTTAGTCACATAGTCCAGCAACTCGGAGAGTCAGCCTGCAAACTCTGGACTCGGTTCTTAATCAAAAAGAACCAAGTCATCGACTGTCTCGACGCCGAAGCCCTAGCGGCCTTTAAACATAGCCTCCGCGACGAATGGCTCGCCCGACACCTCGGTCAAGAAAAGCTGAAGTCTATGGCAGCCCTTACCGCACTAATGACCCGCTTCTGCGCGGGAGAAGACAGCTGGTTAGCTCGTATAAGCAACAACACCAGCGACCCCGGCACCTCCGAAACTAGATACGTCAACAGACAGCCACGAGGTAACAAGCACAAGCTTCGGAACAATAATGAAGAAACCTAAGATACGGAGGTCAACGCGGGATTCAGCGGCTCTAAACCCAGTCAGCGGAAGAAGCCATTCAAAGGAAACAGGGACGGCCCATCCAATTTGGAAAAAATACTCGACCGACCTTGCCAGATTCATGGTACTCCCGACAAGCCTGCAAACCATTCCAACAGAAATTGTTGGGTCTTCAAACAGGATGGTAAGTTAAGTACCGAACATAAGGGGAAAGGGACGCCAAGCAAGGACGATGATGAGCCCCGCCCAACGAACACAGGGGGACAGAAGAAATTTCACCCTGAGGTAAAAACAATGAACATGATATACGTCAGTCATATCCCCAAGAGGGAGCGCAAACGCGCATTAAGGGATGTCTATGCCGTAGAGCTGGTCGCCCCAAAATTCAACCCATGGTCGGCTTGTCCAATCACCTTCGATCGCAGGGACCACCCGACCAGTATCCGTCACGGAGGTTCGGCAGCTCTGGTCCTCGATCCAATCATTGATGGATTCCATCTCATTCGAGTCCTTATGGACGGCAGCAACAGTTCTTAACCTGATCTATCAAGACACTGTCCGTAAAAATGGGTATTGAACCGTTAAGAATCAAGCCTAGTAACTCCACCTTTAAAGGAGTGATACCCGGCGTAGAGGCCCGCTGTTCATTAATATTGGAAGTAGTCTTCGATTCGTCCCCTTCCGCAGTGATTATCACACACTGCTCGAACGCACTGCCTTCGCCCGCTTCAATGCAGTCCCACACTATGCTTACTTAAAGCTCAAGATGCCTGGACCGCGCGGCGTTATCACAGTCAATGGAAATATGGAGCGCTCCCTTCGGACTGAGGAGCATACCGCCGCCCTCGCAACCGAGGTACAGAGCGGCCTCGTCAAGCCGAACACTTCATCGGCCATCAAGCCCCCGGACACTGTTAAACGAGTCTGGCCTACTCTTTAGAATGACAGCTCGGTGGATCTAGAGCTGGACTAGCAGTTCCGCCTCCGTCGATCGCCCCATCTAACTGCGGTATATGTACCACATGTGCATAACTACTCACTTAAAATACCTTGGGCAACGACGGAGGCACACTGCGGATAGGGTCTATAGTGTGGCTCGACCCTATTTGGACCTCAACTTCTTTTTTTCTTTTTTCTTCTTTTTCCTCGTATTACAGGTTCGTTAAAACCTAATTACCTTATGGTCGTAAAAGGGATCTTTCCCAGACCCCTTTTATATATAAACGATCGTCGATTTCTGCTCTCAAAGGATCTTGCACCAAGGAGACAAGCGGCGCAGACGTGCAGCAGGGTGTCAAGGGGATCTTCAAGAATACCTTTTTCTTTTTTAGGCCCTGTATATAGCCTCCCCTTGTTTTCAAAATCTCGGCATGGAAAATAGCCTTGATGTTTTGACATTATCTGTAATAACACGCTTTGACATATCAAACAGAGTATAATGGAAACAGTTTTTTGGCTGCCAACCCCAGTTTGGTGTTAGTTTATTTCATAACTGTATTTCCTCTTCACTTCATATTGCCATATACACTTTGGTACGGCTTAAATGCCAGGGGCTCTATTCGGCCACTTATATTTTAAAAAGTCCGAACACTTCTAGAGTATGCTTCAGCATCCCGAATATTGCACTATATGCATCAACTCTGAATCATGTGTTTGGTCAATAGTTGGGTTGCCCGGCTCCTGTGGTTACCACCTTACGTTCCGCTCGTTCGACTAAGGTAGTAAAGGGAGAACTACTGTGATTGTGTTTCTGGTTCGTCCGGTCAAACACCTCAGTAGAGAAAGCCGAAAACTGATTGTCATGATACGGCGCGAGCTGGTCGGCAATTCGGCGACTTACTACAAATCCTTTGCGATTTACTCTGTACTATACGAAGGACTGGCCTTCGCCCAGTCATGCGCCTAAGGCACCCTAGTTAAGACGGACGCATATGCACCAGGGGCTAGTACTTAGCCCCACCATCCAACTCCTATGGCTAAGTGAAAGTAATAAAGCCGCATAGTCTGATTGCCTGGTTTCCCGCGCGGACACCTCCTATACGGACCAAGACGTTGGGTCAAGTGTGATCGCACACTATTCCGAACGCCCCCGTAGCATCTACGTGGGGGCTGAAGCCGACGACTGGCAAACTTTCAGAATTTAAACGGCCGCATAGGAGGAAAATAATTTCAGATAAAGGCATAATTATATTACAAACCTTGGTTCATAAAACACAGTCTTTCACTCAAACATGGTATCCTATGAGCATTGGCCCTCCACTATTCGGGCACCCGCCAGGACATCGGCAAAGTACCGCTCCGGCCTACCGTGGTCCTTGCCTTCGGGCGGGCCTTCTGTTGCCATGACGGTGGCCATCATCTTCGCCCAGTGCATCTTCACACGGGCAAAGGCCATCCGTGCACCCTCTATGCACGCCCAGCGTCAACCCGGGGCAGCGCGTCGGTGAGTCGCTTCACCAAGCCGAATTAGCTGCTCGGAATGGGTTCGGCTGGCCAAAGCTGGACTATGATGTCCTTCATGGCCAGGCCGGACATCCTATATAGCTCCAACAGTTGCATCATCTGGTTGTTCAACAGCGCCGGACGCTCCGGCGCCAGGAACTGTGACCAGAACAGCTTCTCTGTCGTGTTCCCCTCCTGGGCTCGGAAGAACTGCGTGGCGTCGGCAGCACTCCTCAGAAGATCCGCAAAGGCGTCTGGAGAACTCCAGAATCGATTAGGCAAGGCATATCTTTGACCCCGAATACAAAAGAAAGGGCTTACCAGCTGCTATTTGTTCGGCCTACCGGATCTCTTCACGAGCACCCCGGGACTCAGTCCGTGCCTCCTTGGCCTCATTGAGGGCTTTGGTGAGTTCGACCGCTTGGGCCATCATTTTCTCCTCCAAAGCCTCACACTTGCTGATGGCGTCTTTTAGCTCTTGCTCTACCTCCACCCTCTCCTTGTGCTGGCGGCGGGCGACCTGTTCGGTCTTCAGTTCCGCAGCCGCTTTAACAGCGGCTGCTTTATTTGCCCTCGCCTCCTTCTTGGCCCGCGCAAGGGCGCTCTTAAGGGTTTCGACCTCGGCCGCGCTACCTGCACTCATAAACACATAATACATGAGTTACACTCTGACTTTGCATATCGCCTAAGATCTATGGTTAAACTCTTTCAAAGTATGCGCATACCTTGCACCTCATCAAACCGCTTGTTAATGCGGTCGATCTCATCATCCGCAATCTTCAGTTTCCGATTGAGTTCAAAAACCTCAGCGGCCTGGGTGGCTGCCACCAACAGGGAAGCCTGTTATAAAATATAAAAGTATGTCACCTCTCCCGAATACTATGTGATCCTCTGTTCGGCTTTTTTCAAAACTGAACGAAGTCTTAGGGGCTACTATCTATATACAGGTATATTTCCTTCGTATGAAAAGCATCTAAGAATATTAAGTTGCATACCTCGAGGCCTGTTAGCAGGTTGGTGAAGGCTTCGTTCAGCCCACTCTTGGCGGACTGAACCTTCTCACCTAGGAGGGGGGTGTGGTGCTCCTCCACGATGGAAGGACGTCGTAGTGCCTCCACCAGAGCGTTCGGCTCCTCCGGATTAGTGGAGGTCGCCATCGGAGTCAACGCTCCCCCTCCTTCAAAGGGGGTTGCTCGCTCGATTCCGGAGCCATATGGGTCTCTGGAATAATGTTCGGCTGGGGGCCTAACTGGTCAGGGTCCCCGCCATCGATCTCCATGGGGGTTGCACCCCCCATGTTCTCGGCAGCCGAGGCATCACCCTCAGGTGCCGTCTTGGCAGCCTCACCCACCCCGCCGCGGCCTAGAGAGGCTCTTCGGGACAACACCTCGGTGTCATCCGGGATGGTTGGCGAAGAGGCTCATGGAGGCGTCTCGCTCTCTGCCATCTCTGGTGCCAGAGAACTCCCCTCAGATAACGACGGGTTGGGGAGGTCGCGAGCAGGGCTAAAATACACAGAACATAACATGTTATATTAAAAACATGAAGAACCGAATACTTGTAATGAATCCTTTAGAACTTACGATTCGGGCAGGGGCTTCGCCCTGGGAAGCCTCTTGGGGATGGGTTCGGCCTCTGAATCCTAACCATCCAAGAGGGTCACCTTCCCCCTCTTGGACGCCCCCTCCTCCGGGTCTATGGAGGCCGCCCTTTTCTTATTCCTCCCCTTAAGAGGGGAGTCACTTTCTGCCTCCTCCTCCTCTTGGTCTTCATCTCCCTCGTGGGAGGAGGGGATTTCGGTCTCTCCGAACAATGCGTCTGAAGTACCCTTACGGCAGAGGCCCCCCTTTGCCACCTTGCTCTTCTTCTTGGCCTTCTTCTCCGACGCCTGATACGGCGCCAGGACCAGCATCTTCGTTAGCAGGGGAGTGGCTGGATCTTCAGGCAGCGAAGCTGGACACTTGATCTGCTACGCCATCGCTGTCCAGCCTTGAATGAGGGACGGAAAACTAGGTATGCCCCATAATTTATGGACCGAATGTACGTTCGGAAACATCACGCTTACCGGTGTGGACGGATTCTTGCTGTCGAGGCTGATGTCTTCGTTCTTCTTCGGTCACGCTTTCTTGGCCTTGAAGAGCAGCTTCCAGATATCTTTGTGCGTTGTGTTGAAAAAGTGCTTCAGGGTCCGCGGATCTTCCGGGTTGAACTCCCACATATGGGAGGGCCGGAGTTGGCAGGGAAGGATTCGACTGAAGAGCATCACCTGAATCACGATTGTGAGACTGGTGTTCTTGTTTATCATATTTGTGATGCGCTTTTGCATCATCAACACTTCCGCCGTTGATCCCCAGTCTAGACCCTTGTTGGTCCATGACGCGAGCCGCATAGGGGGCCCGGATTTGAACTTAGGAGTGGCCGCCCACCTGACGTTGCGGGGTTCGGTGATGTAGAACCACTCCTATTGCCACACCTTGACGGTCTCCACAAAGGCCCCTTTGGGCCAAGTGGTGTTGGGAAGCTTGCTCACCATGGCACCGCCACCGTCCGCATGCTGCCCGTCGACCACCTTCGGCTTCACATTGAAGACTTTGAGCCAAAGGCCGAAGTGTGGGGGGATGCGGAGTAACGCCTCACACATGACAATAAACGCCGAGATGTGTAAGAAAGAACTTGGGGCTAGATCATGGAAATCTAGCCCATAGTAGAACATGAGGCCACAAACGAATGGGTGGAGGGGAAACCCTAAACCGCAGAGGGAAGTGAGGGATGAACACAACCCTTTCGCCGAGCTCCGGAGTGGGGATGACTTGCTCCTTGGCGGGGAGCCTGTGTGCGATGTCCGCAGATAGATATCCCGCCTCCCGGAGATCCTTGACGTCCTTCTTCGTGACGGAGGAGGTCTCTGACTTGCCCTTCGAACCCAATCCGGACATGGCTGGAGAGGTTGATGGCGGTGGAAAAGATTGAAGCTTGGGCGCTGGAGCTTGGGGATGGGAAAACAGGAGAGGGAAGGAGGCGTGGGGAGAAAAGAGGGATCTTTATCCACTTATGTAGGCGATGAATATCAAACGCCCCCCTCAAGCCTTAAAACTCGCCTGTTCCCAAGGGGTCGTGCGTATGGTGCGGTTGGATTACCCAAAAACTGTATTGATGAAGATCCCGCAATAAGCGGACACGATCTCTGTTTTGACAAGACGTATCAATAGAAGTTGTGCCTCGAAACGCGAAGCAGGAGGTGAAAAACTGGTTTGAAATGATAAAGGAGCCCGGTGTGACGTTTTCGCCAAAAAATTGTCGGTTGACAGACATTATTCTGATTAAGTGTTTACCTTCGTGGATGAGGGTTGTGACTATCGTACATAGCCGGATACAATTCTTTTGTTCAGAAGACTGCTTTGAAGTATTCGGGAGGAGGAACCCGCCTTGCAATGCCGAAGACGATCCGCGTGCCGAACATATCGACATTGAAGACTGGTTCAGGGGCTACTGAGGGAGTCCTGGATTAGGGGGTCCTCGGGTGTCCGGGCTATGTGATATGGGCCGAACTGATGGGCCGTGAAGATACAAGATAGAAGACCTTCCCCCGTGTGCGGATGGGACTCTCCTATGTGTGGATGGCAAGATTGGTGTCCGGATATGTAATTTTCTTCCTCTGCAAGCCGACTCTATACAACCCTAGGACCCTCCAGTGTGTATATAAACCAGAGGGTTTAGTCCATAGATATCATCAGAATTCATACAGGCTAGACATCTAGGGTTTAGCCATTACGATCTCGAGGTAGATCAACTCTTGTAACCCCTATACTCATCAAATACAATCAAGCAGGACGTAGGGTTTTACCTCCATTAAGAGGGCCTGAGCCTGGGTAAACATCGTGTTCCCTGTGTCCCTTGTTACCTTCGATCCTCAGACGCATAGTTCGGGACCCCCTACCCGAGATCGGCCGGTTTTGACACCGACACCGAGCACGCTTAACTCCGCATTCTATTCGACTAGGCTAGCAGATGGGAAGCCGCCCCTTGCTGGTAGGATTTGCCTCCTTGCCATTAAGGCATTTCACGCTGGTCACCCTATGGGACCTACTCCCTCCTATCACACAGATTTGTGCTCTTAGAAACTGTGTGCGATATTTACATGGCCGGTGTGTCGCCACTAGCCTTCAATGAGCAATGACACTTGTAGCGGGAAAACGATGGGAGAATGATGACCCACAAGTATAGGGGATCAATTGTAGCTCTTTTCGATAAGTAAGAGTGTCGAACCCACCGAGGAGCGGAAGGAAATGACAAGTGGTTTTCAGCAAGGTAATGTCTGCAAGTGCTGAAATTGTAAGTAGTATAGTAGTTTGATAGCAAGGTAATTTGTAACGAGCAAGTAAAGATAGTAGTAACAAAAGTGCAGCAAGGTAGCCCAATCCTTTTGAGGCAAAGGATAGGCCAAAACGATCTCTTATGATAAGCAAATCGTTCTTGAGGGTACACGGGAATTTCATCTAGTCACTTTCATCATGTTGGTTTAATTCGTGTTCGGTACTTTGATAATTTGATATGTGGGTCGACCGGTGCTTAGGTGCTGTTCTTACTTGAACAAACCTCCTACTTATGATTAACCCTCCCTCAAGCATCCGCAACTACGAGAAAAGTATTAATAATAAATTCTAACCATAGCATTAAACTTTTGGATCCAATCGGTCCCTTACGGAATAGAGCATAAACCGGGGTTTAAGCTTCTATCACTCTGACAACCCATCATCTAATTGCTACTCCACAATGCATTCCCTTAGGCCCAAATATGGTGAAGTTTCACGTAGTAGACGTTCACATGACACCACTAAGGGAATCACAACATACATACTATCAAAATATCGAACACATATCAAATTCACATGATTACTTGCAACATGATTTTTCCCGTGACCTCAAGAACAAAAGTAACTACTCACAAATGATAATCATTCTCAAGATCAGAGGGGTATTAAATAGCATAATGGATCTGAACATATAATCTTCCACCAAATAAACCATATAGTAATCAACTACAAGATGTAATCAACACTACTATTCACCCACAAGAACCAATCTATAGTTCCGGTAACAAGATTGAACACAAGAGATGAACTAGGGTTTGAGATGAGATGGTGCTATTGAAGATGTTGATGAAGATTTCCCTCCCCAAGATGGGAGAGTTGTTGGTGATGATGAGGATGATGATTTCCCCCTCTGGGAGGGAAGTTCCCCAGGCGGAATCGCTCCGCCGGAGGGCAAAAGTGCTCCTACCCAAGTTCCGCCTCGAGACGGCCCCGCCGTCCCAAAAGTCCTCTCCTTACTTTTTCTAGTGTCAAAACGACATGTATACCAGAAGATGGGCACCGGAGGTGGGCCTGGGTGAGCACAACCCACCAGGGCGTGCTTGGGCTCCCTGGCGCGCCCAGGTGGGTTGTGCCCACCTGGTGGGCCCCCTCTTGTAGTTATTTGCTCCAATATTCTTCAAATATTCCATAAAAAATTTCCGTGAAGTTTCAGCTTGTTTGGAGTTGTGTATAATAGGTGGCCTGATGTAGCTTTTCCAGGTCCAGATTTCAAGCTGCCGGAATTCTCCCTCTTTGTGTATACCTTGCATATTATGAGAGAAAAGGCATTAGAATTACTCCAAAAAGTATTATTATGGATTGATGTCTACTACACAACCTTCTTCTTGTAGACGTTGTTGGGCCTCCAAGTGCAGAGGTTTGTAGGACAGTAGCAAATTTTCCTCAAGTGGATGACCTAAGGTTTATCAATCCGTCGGAGGCGTAGGATGAAGATGGTCTCTCTCGAACAACCCTGCAACCAAATAACAAAGAGTCTCTTGTGTCCCCAACACACCCAATACAATGGTAAATTGTATAGGCGCACTAGTTCGGCGAAGAGATGGTGATACAAGTGCAATATGGATGGTAGATATAGGTTTTTTGTAA
This sequence comes from Aegilops longissima, assembly GCA_021605205.1. NCBI lineage: Eukaryota > Viridiplantae > Streptophyta > Magnoliopsida > Poales > Poaceae > Aegilops > Aegilops longissima. The sequence goes on from CM038680.1 coordinate 297,732,989, forward strand.
TCTGAAAATATAAAAATAGCAAGGTAACTAATTATAAAAGTGAGCACGAACGGTATTGCAATCCGTTGAAACAAGGCCTAGGGTTCATACTTTCACTAGTGCAAGTTCTCTCAACAATAATAACATAATTGGATCATATAACTATCCCGCAACATGCAACAAAGAGTCACTCCAAAGTCACTAATAGCGGAGAACAAACGAAAAGATTATGGTAGGGTATGAAACCACCTCAAAGTTATTCTTTCTGATCGATCTATTCAAGAGTTCGTACTAGAATAACACTTTAAGACACAAATCAACCAAAACCCTAATGTCACCTAGATACTCCAATGTCACCTCAAGTATCCGTGGGTATGATTATACGATATGCATCACACAATCTCAGATTCATCTATTCAACCAACACAAAGAACTTGAAATAGTGCCCCAAAGTTTCTACCAGACATTCAAGAAGAAAACATGTGCCAACCCCTATGCATAAGTTCACGAGGTCACGGAACCCATAAGTTGATCACCAAAACATACGTCAAGTAGATCACGTGATATCCCGTTGTCACCACAGATAAGCACATGCAAGACATACATCAAGTGTTCTCAAATCCTTAAAGACTCAATCTGATAAGATAACTTCAAAGGGAAAAATCAATCAATTACAAGAGAGTAGAGGGAGAGAGACATCATAAGATCCAACTATAATAGCAAAGCTCGCGATACATCTAGATCATACCACCTCAAGAACACGAGAGAGAGAGAGAGAGAGAGAGAGAGAGAGAGATCAAACACATAGCTACTGGTACATACCCTCAGCCCCGAGGGTGAACTACTCCCTCCTCGTCATGCAGAGCACCGGGATGAGGAAGATGGCCACCGGTGAGGGTGCCGGAACAGGGTCCCGATTGGTTTTTGGTGGCTATAGAGGCTTGCGGCGGCTGAACTCCCGATCTATTCTGTTCTCCGATAGTTTTAGGGTATATTGATATATATAGGCGAAAGAAGTCGATTAGGGGAGCCACGAGGGGCCCACGAGGGTGGAGGGCACACCTAGGGGGGTGGGCGCGCCCCCTACCTCGTTCTCTCCTCGTTGATCCCCTGACGTGCACTCCAAGTCTCCCGGATTGCTTTCTTTCCAAAAAGAACTCTCCCGAAGGTTTCATTCTGTTTGGACTCCGTTTGATATTCCTTTTCTATGAAACACTGAAACAAGGGAAAAAACAGGAACTGGCACTGCGCTCTGGGTTAATAGGTTAATCCCAAAAATTATATAAAAGTGTATAATAAAGCCCATAAACCTCCAAAACAGATAATATAATAGCATGGAACAATAAAAAATTATAGATACGTTGGAGGCGTATCACACGCAACAACGCCTAACCTTGGAGGTAAACGACTCATGGTGAAAATGCGAGCAGTCGCACGAAGCGCTTTTCAATAACCTATTTTTCCCTTCGCCGGTGTAGGATCACAAGGATGAGAGGCTCAGGAGACCTACTCTCTCATCGCCAATGTTTGGGATGAGGTCGATGGCGGTGCAAACAATATAAAACCACTTAGACACCATTGTCTCGACGTCCTCTTTTGAAGTGCCAAGAAGATAGCCCGCCCTGACAATTCTACGCCCTTCGGCTCCTCCGGCCTCAAATGTAGAGCCATCTCGGGAGCAAGGAACCACGCAAACATAATTTTACTATAATCTGAAGTGGGCCTTGCAACCAAGAAAGGCCTCACAAAGGGTGAAGAAGCCAGAGATATGAAGTATGGAATTCAGAGAGAGGTGGTGGAGTTGGATCCCATAAAACTCTAGGAGACCCTTAAGGAAGGGGTGGTTTGGGAAACCAAGACCCCTGAGACGAAAGGTAACGAAGCATACTCGCTCCTCCCCACGGGCGTTGGATAGTCGTCAACAAAAATCAAACCAGCCCCGAATGGACGGGTGCAAAGTATGGATCTAGCAGATATCCTTGGGTCGCCAACTGATTCAGTTATGCTCGAGCAACTGAGCAATTCTTCAATCTCCTTCGAGGGGGCCATTTGGGCACTTCGAGAGCCAAAGGCATTCTCCATTGTTGCAAATCTAGAAGCTGTAGCGGAATGAAGCAGGTGGGGTGAGTAGTTATCTCTCCTAACGCCTTATATCTACCACGACAAGACGGGTCGCAGTGGGATGCTTGAGTCCCTGATAGTAAAAGCCGCTTGTTCCCCAGGTATTATGCCTTGATTGGGAATGCGGATCAAGGAAGCACTGGTACGCGTCGGTGCTATACAAACGGTTTTTAACTCCTTTCCACGATGGCGTTCGGAACCGTCGCCAAGTGAGTGACGGCGATAGGGGGTCCTTCCCACACGACCCAGAAACCGTCGGGGATATGCCCTCCTGGCACACACGCTCGGCAAAATGAGGTCGTGTGCGACCGACGAGCGCTGAAATACGGTTATACATACAATAGTGCTAAAAAATACAATTATACAATCAAGTGTTCTCAAATCCTTAAAGACTCAATCTGATAAGATAACTTCAAAGGGAAAAATCAATCCATTACAAGAGAGTAGAGGGGGAGAGACATCATAAGATCCAACTATAATAGCAAAGCTCACAATACATCAAGATCGTACCACCTCAAGAACACGGGAGAGAGAGAGAGAGAGAGAGAGAGAGAGAGAGAGAGAGAGAGATCAAACACATAGCTACTGGTACAACCCTCAGCCCCAAGGGTGAACTACTCCCTCCTCGTCATGGAGAGCGCCGGGATGATGAAGATGGCCACCGGAGAGGGATTCTCCCCTCCGGCAGGGTGCCAGAACGGGTCTTGATTGGTTTTCAGTGGCTACAGAGGCTTGCGGTGGCGGAACTCCCGATCTAGGCTTCTTTCTGGAAGTTTCGGTATATATAAGAGGTATTGATGTCGGGAATAAGTCAGGGGGGTCTCTGGGCTATCCACGAGGTAGGGGGTGCGCCCAGGGGGGTGGGCGCGCCCCCCACCCTTGTTGGCAGCCCGGGACTCTTCTGGTCCATCTCCGATGCTCCGTGGGCTTCTTCTGGTCCAAAAATAATCTCCGTCAAATTTCAGGTCAATTGGACTCCGTTTTGTTTTCCTTTTCTGCGATACTCAAAAACAAGGAAAAAACAGAAACTGGCACTAGGCTCTGGCTTAATAGGTTAGTCCCAAAAATCATATAAAATGGCATATAAATGCATATAAAACATCCTAGATGGATAATATACTAGCATGGAACAATAAAAAATTATAGATACGTTGGAGACGTATCGTGGATGAAAAATCATAAATAATAGTAAGAAAACATGATGCAAAATGGACGCATCAAAGAAGAGGCGGGAAACTGATGAAGAGGAGTGGCCGGAAACGGTAGCGTGTTTAGAAAACGTAGAAGAGAAGGAAGCGTGAGCTAGCACGACGAATGCGCACAGTGGTTACCCATGTACTGCATGTGCTGTCGAAATGGCTGAGGGTTGCCATTCGATCTGGGAGCATCCAACGGTGCACACGTATGATACGTGGGGTTTTGGTTCTGGCCAATCAGAACGCATGACTCAGATCGCGTGCGCAGCAGGGGGAGGGGGGCATCGGCCATGGTTTGGTAGGCACACGACTTTCGTGAGTGAACTGTGTGCTATTTGAAAACATTTCGTGAGAAGAATCTCGGTTTTTTCGTCCATTTTGGCGCAAGTTTTATTACAAGCCTCTTACAAACCAGAGCTTCTCTCAAAGACGCCTCGTGGTTCCAATAGGGAAACGTGTCCCCCTTATGGGCGAAACGTAATCGCCTTGTATTTTCTTCTATGGGCAACATGGAACGATAGGATATCCGTGCTGAAATTTAAACTTATTCAGGGTTCGTTTGGCCTTTTATACACTAATTGAGTTTCCTAGGCATTTAATGTCCATACTTCAAATCTGAACTTCAAATACATCCTCTAGTTCACCAAAATGGCTAGAAAATATATACACGTGTCCTTGGGTGCATGTTTATGTCCCATGCCAGGAATGGGAACGAATTACAACTCTACCGGCGTCCTGGCTCATCCTCAAACATTTGGAATGTCGGTTTTTAAATCCCTGTAAATCCTGAACTCACAAGAAAGTCATCAAAGGTGGCATGGTGTCACATTATGGCCCATATATGTCGTGGTAAAAACATTGTCCAATTTGGGCCAAGCTTTATTACAAACCTCTTACAAAGCGGAGCTTCTCTCAAAGAAGCCTCGTGGTTCCGATAGGGAAACGTGTTCCCCTTGTGGGCAAAACGTAATCACTGCCTCTTTTCGCCTTGTATTTTATTCTACGGGCAACATGGAACGACATGATATCCGTGCTGAAATTTAAACTTATTCAGGGTTCGTTTGGCCTTTTATACACTAATTGAGTTTCCTAGGCATTTAATGTCCATAATTCAAATCTGAACTACAAATACATGCTCCAGTTCATCAAAATGGCTAGAAAAATTATACATGTGTCCTTGGGTGCATGTTTAGGTCCCATGCCAGGAATGGGAACGAATTACAACCGTACCAGCATCCTGGCTCGTCCTCAAACATTTCAAATCTTGGTTTTTAAATCCCCATAAATCCAAAACTCACCAGAAAGTCATCAAAGGTGGCATGGTGTCACGTCATGGCACATATATGTCGTGGTAAAAACATTGCCAATTTGGGCCAAGCTTTATTACAAACCTCCTACAAACCGGAGCCTGTCGCAACAACCCTCGTGGTTTCGATAGGGAAACTTGTGCCCTTGTGGGCCAAACGATAATGCTCCCTCTTCTAGCCTCGTATTTTCTTCTACACACAACACGGAACAATGGGAGATTCGCGCTGAACTTTGAAATTATTCAGGGTTCGTTTGACCTTTTTTATTCATCAATTGAGTTTTCTAGGCATTTAATGTCTATAATTCAAATCCGAACTACAAATACATGCTCTAGTGCACCAAAATGGCTAGAAAAAACGTACATGTGCCCTTGGGGTGCATGTTTAGGTCCCATGGAATGAATGGGAATGAATTCAGCCGTCTCGCCGTCCTGGCTTGGCCACAAACATTGCGAATCTCGGTTTTTAAATCTCTGTAAATCCAAAACTCACCAGGAAACAATGAAACTTGGCATGGTGTCACTACATGGTACATATAAGTGTCCAATTTGGGCGAAGCTATATTAGAAGCCTCTTACAAACCAGAGCCTATCGCAACCCTCGTGGTTTCGGTAGGGAAACATGCCCCTCTTGTGGGCGAAACGATAATCGCTGCCTCTACTTGCCTTGAACTTTGTTTTCTACAGGCAACATAGAATAACAGGAGTGTCGTGCTGAAATTTGAAACTGTTCAGGGTTCGTTTGGCCATTGTATATATTAATTAAGTTTTCTAGGCATTTAATGTAGTGCATAATTCAAATTTGAACTACAAGCACATGCTCCAGTGAAGCAAAATGGGTGGGAAATTGTACATGTGTCATTGGGTCCATGTTTAGGTCTGATTTAAGGAATGGGAATGAATTACAAATTTCTCGTCGTCCTGAAACATTGAGAATCTCGGTTTTTAAATCCCGGTAAATCAAAAAGTCACCCAAAAAACATGAAACTTGGCATGGTTTCATGACATGGCACATATATGCCGTGGTAAAAAATCGTCCAGTTTGAGACAAGGCGCACACATTAATTGCCAACGAAGTCCTTTTTGAAACAAATAGCTGACACATTAATATTGCAAACAGTTGCATTATATGAACCATGTCAAAATTTAACCATACTCGGCGGCATGCGGGCAGCTGGTTGATTAGACGGGACGAGCGTGAGAAGTCCGCCGTGCAGGCTCGACGGGACGCGTGCATCCTATCCACCTCGCAGGCTCGACGGGACACGTGCGAGCAGCAAGGCCACCCATGCTCACCAGGAAGCGAGCTCTTTGACCTCCATGCACTAGTCGCCGCCCGCTTCGCTCACAACTTCTCCATTAATGGGTTAATTAAAGCACCTGGACGGAGGGTGTTTTCTCGTGATCCCATGGCAGCATTTGCTTTGTTCGTGTTTTCAACTCATATTCCGGCCTAATTTAAATTGCCACATAGGGCAGGGAATAATACGACGACAAATAAAATGGCAACGGATAATACGACGACAAATTTACAATGGCGCAGATAATAATTGTCTTACATATTCTGGATAATTTAAAATGCCAGATGCGGCAAAGCCCAGAAGACATGGGGGCAAGAGAAGAAGGAAATCACAGACAACGATCTGGGTCGCTACTGTGTCTACTCGTCGATGGATCGCCGGGCGACGACATCCTCCAGCTCCTTCATTTCCTCATGACTTTGCTTGAAAGCAGCCACATATTCCTCCACCTCCTGCTCGTGCTCGATCCAAAGCTTCCTCAAGTCACCCATCAGTTCCTCGATGACCGCTGTCAGCGTCATCCCCGAGGCACTGCTCTGCTCATGCAGCATCTTCCAGCCGGTGGCCTCCTCCTCCTTCTCGGCGAGCGCCTTGAGGAGCTTCACATTATCACCCATTAGTTGCTCGATGAGGCCGGTTGCCTTGTCAACCGAGGCATCGCGGATCTCGAGCAGCTTCATCAAGCTGTCGACCGGCTCCTGCTGCTTAATGACGCCAGCGAGAATGTCGTCGTCGCCGGCCAAGGACTTCAGGAATGCCAGTTTGTCGTGATGGCCGACGCGGTGAGTGCGCTTGTGAGAGCACTCGCTGCCCGTGAGAGCTCGTTCGAGGGCTTCGCGGTGCATCGGTACATCTCTGCTGCGGCTGCCGCTTCGCGGCGGGACCTCTCTAGTGCTTTCATGGCCTTGATCTTTGCTGCCTAGTTATATGTCCACCCGAAACTCCTCCTACTGGTCATGGCGAAACGACTTGACAGGAAATACCAGTTTTGTGGGTGATGAGGAGAGGAACTGCGAAGGAATTTTCGAGTGAGTAGTTTTTATAGCCCGGTGCTAAGTGAGAACACACATTAGTTTGATAGGTGTGAACAGATTTGCAATTACTTATTGCGTTGTAATCTGCAATGTGACGAGAAACAAGGTCAAAATTTATTGATGGCAGAAGGTTGACCACGTGGTTGCTCGCCGTTGAGGCGGCCACGGAGCGCTCTGCTCGCGTCCGTCCGCGCGTTTTGCTCGCCATTGAGGCGGCTGCGACGCGCTCCGCTCTGGCGTCCCTGTGCGCACTCTGCTCACCGTTGAGGCAAATTTACAATGGCAACGGTTAATATTTGTCTTACATATTCAGGATAATTTAAAATGCTACATGCGGCAAGGCTTAGAACACTCACGACCTACATATGCATACAATTATAATAAAATATAGGCTAAAAGGCTGAGCTGGCGGCCTTCGGACGACGGTCTTCTCGGACTCCATGATTAGCATAACACCATTGCGTCCGCTCACTCCAAGTGTCCCGACCCGCCTCCGCCTACGGAGCTGCTAGCGCTGGGAGGCTCTTGGGGCTGCTGGGCCTCTTCCAGAAGAGCTTGATAGCGTGCAATTGCATGCATGATATCTCCGCGGAACCGCTCCATTTCCATGTCTCTGGCCTGGTAGCAAATTCCGTCCATCACCTGCATCCTCAAGATATCACGTTGGCGATGTTCTACTTCGTCGGGGACGTCAACTCCGCCAAGGATGCACTTGAGCCTGGCCACCACATCATTGGGATCGAGGTTGACACGGCCGCCGTGGGCAATGATGAAGCCGCAGTCTGTCTATCTCTTGACTGAATCGCAAAGGTCCTCTGCCCATTCCTTGCGAGGCATCAGGCTCTCGATGAGCACTGGTGACGGTGGCTCTTCGGGTGGGTCATCGATCATGCCGCCGAGCAGCTCTGGATATTTTGCGTGGTGGATGGCAAACTGCTCATCACACCTCCGCTGCAATATGTCGATTGTGCGCCCGAGGGCTGTCACGCCGATATCGCTGCCGATGGGCCATGGTGCTTGCACCGGCCGATGAAGCTCTTGCTCCTCGACCTGCCCCGACTCGTTCTCCTCACTGAAAACGTAACGCAAGTAGGCGTCTACGTCGAAGCTTTGGTCATTGCCTGGCATGCTTGGAATAACTAATGGTAGATGGCTGAGGACTAGATCTATGCAGAGTGTCGCGACGGTGCGTTGCCGCCTGGGTTATATGCAGCAAGCCATTAGCTGGTGGCGGGAAACCGATGAGGGAAGAGGCGTGGATTTTACAATTCACCCATGTGGAGTGCGGGAAGCATTCGCTGGAGCGCAGGACGACTGAGTGGAGCACACACACAACCCGAATACCGTATCCGGTGCCACGTGTTATTTATCACACACGTGTTAACATAAGGAAACGTATGTGTAACTTACTAATCATTGCACACGAGTACTCGCAGACGCATCGTGTGCGATACTCCTAGCCAACACAAGCAACTAGTTTGCATTTTTCAAAGTTTTTTGTACAAACAGAATCACACATGAACTAACTGTATTAACCGTCTTTGTTGTAATTTCTCATCGCAAACAGTTCATCCGAGTCGGCTGTTTGCCACGTATCACAACCATCTTGTTAAGTTGGACCGTTTCTAGTGTGTTCCCTAATCAAAAATAGTTTGTCCGAGTGAACCGTATGTCGTATATCACACACACCTTGATCTGGCTAACCATTTCTGTTGCACTCCACTACTGCAGGATGTTGCTAACACGACACTACGAGCAGAGACCCTTCAAGAAACTGTGTGCGATGCCATAATCGCAAACGGTGCTGTATGAAAACCGTCAGAAATGTGTAAAACGTTTGCGATGACGGATGCATCAAACACGGTTCAGGTTTTAGTTGTGTGTGCGATGAAGGGCATACGGTTCAGTTCAATGAACTGTTTTGCGATGAGGAGGAACAAAAGAAATGGGCAGCCAGATGGAGGCGTGTGCGATACACAGCATATGGTTCACTCGAATGAACTGTTTGTGATTAGGCAACACAAAAGAAACGGTCAGCCAGATCAAAGGTGTGTGCGATGTACAGCATACAATTCACTCGGATGAATTGTTTGTCATTAGGCAAGAGAACATAAATGGTTCAATATAACAAGATGTGTGTGATACACGGCAAACATGACTGTAATCAGACATGTGTGCGAAGACCGATAATAACGCAGGCGATTGCTTCTAATAAGACGTATGTGATATGCTCTGTCTACACAACATCTATTGGCCATTGTGGGACGGCCGGTCATCCGGATACGCCATAAGGATGCGAAGAGGCATTCCTATCAGCAAGGACTAGTTGTTCCACCAGTAGCTTATGTAAGAAAACTATCAAATTAAGTGTGCTCAGACTGGAGTAGCCATCGGATGGTTGACTGGATGGGAAGTTGTGTCGATGTTAAATTAGGTGATGGGATGGGTCATTTCGGTCAAATGACCGAAATGCCCCATTCCCTCAGCTAATTTAACCTCGAGGTCCTTGTTTTTTTAACACATGTTAAAGAAGATCTACCGCATTACTTTTTGACAATGTGCGATACATGGCATACTGTTGATCCATCCGACCTATTTGTGATGGAATAGGCCGTGTGTGTTGTGGGCAAATGCTTGCTAGTATTCAACCGTTTGGGATTGATGAATTCATCACCGACGGGATCCCTAGTGTGGTCCGTGTTCATCTGATCATCATCCACTTCTTGTGCTAGCTCGATGCTAAGTTTCCATTCATTGATGGCATTTTATGAACACGCCACCGTTTCCCACCATTTCCTCACCTGTTTCCTGCCACCCTGCTATATTGCGCATAGAGGGCGCGCGACGCACGGAGGCAACACAGCCTATAGCACATCCACCTTTTCCAAGCATGCCAACCCACCAAAGCGCAGCCTGTGCCATCAACCTCGTCGACGAGGAAAACGAGCAGGCGCCACGACCCGTCGAGGCCGAGGCGCTCCCCGGCAACGCGATGGACGACACTGCGATGCGCGTCATCGCCAGGGTTGAGCAGACCTTTGGCGCATGGCGCTTGAGCGCTGCAGATCAAGATAGGCATGTCAGCGCCGATAGGCTGCAGCTCGCCGCACAACATGATCGATGGCGCGCCGCAGAGCAAGCTAGGCGCGTCCGCGCCGATAGGCTGCGGCTCGCCACACGGCGAGACCGTTGGAGCGCCGCGTAGTGAGAGGCGCGGCACGCCGCACAGCAAGAGCGGATCCATCGGCGCTTGCCTGCTGTCGACACGGCGTCACGGCTGGGTACACGTCCGGTCAGTACCCCCATTCCTCGCCAGGAGTGGGCAGAGACCCTCAGCACCATACTTGCACCAGATGTCGGCCACGCTGTACTTGCACTAGACGCCCGCCGCGCCGTTCGCATGGGTGCCGCTGTTCGCCTTTTACACGACCTGCTAGATGCCAATGTGCTGGTCCGTAGGCTCGACCGCCTCATTGGCCCAGGTGTCCACCTGGGCGCAGTAGAGGAACATGGCCGTCGCATCCTCAAGCTGGTGATCTCCGATGAAATAGCCAACTTGGAGCTCGAGATCGTGCTCCAGATGTACCGCGAGCGTGTCGACCGCTTGGACGAACGCCTGCACGAGTTCAGGCAGAGCCAAGAGCTACCCTAGGCAAGGACTGTTGGTCATGGTCTCAGGGACGCGTTTTATTTTGAAGATTTGTTTCGACGTGGATAGCTTTGTATTCACATCAATCATAGTATTGCTCTGTTTATTGCTCTGTTTCAATGTGTGTACTCTGTTTTCCGTTCTTATATGTTCTGTTTTAATGTGTGTATATACGCTTTCCATTCTGTATATGTGGATGATAATAGCTAGATTGAAATTAGTATACAAAAACAGATAGAAAATGGAATTCATAATAGATATATATATATTAATTGTTCATTAGATCATCACAGAATATATATATATATATAATATCATCACATATACGTGATGATACTTAACTACTAGGTACGATGCATAAAATTGAAAACGAACAATACTAAAACTAATAATCCCTCCTGGGGCCAGTATTTCGGTAGCCCCTCGCCAGCAGCTCCCTGGTGCGCAGTGTCTTCCCAGTGCGGAGGCAGTACTCCGACTCCTCCACCTCGCAGCGCTTGACGTACCGATCTGCCTCTTGCTGGCGGACGAGCGCGGCCGATCTTGCCATTTTGTTGGGTGCCCACCGGAGCTCCTCGTCGGTGGCACGCTGGAGCTTATCGACCCACCTCCACGCAGCGACGAGGCGCCCAGCGCCTATGACCTTCCACGCAAAGTACTCGTCTTCATACACCTCCTCGGCACGACGATGCGCCCGCCCCCAAAGCTCTGTCGCCTCCTTTTTCCAGGCGGCATCACGGGCTTCACAGGCCGCCTGGTACCTGGTTTCCTCCTCCACCATCTCCTTCTTGAATGCCACTTGCCTGGCTTTCTCAGCCGGCGGCGGCGACTTCCACAGACAAAGATTGTACTGGCCCCAAAACCAATCCAAAGTTGAAGTGCAGGCGCAACTCGTCGTCGGCGCGTAGGGGTCCTTGTCGCTGCTAATCGAGTGAGCATCCTCGGGGGGCGGCGACTCCTTGTCGGCGCGTGGGCAGACCGGCGACGACATGGCAGAGATTTGAGAGAGAGAGAGAGAGAGAGAGAGAGAGGGAGAGCGAGGGGAGGATGTAGATGAGAATGCAGGCGGGACAACGTTGATGACCCACAAGTATAGGGGATCTATCGTAGTCCTTTCGATAAGTTAGAGTGTCGAACCCAACGAGGAGCGGAAGGAAATGATAAGCGGTTTTCAGCAAGGTATTCTCTGCGAGCACTGAAATTATCGGTAACATAGTTTTATGATAAAGTAATTTGTAACGGGTAACAAGTAACAAGTGTAAATAAAGTGCAGCAAGATGGCCCAATCCCTTTTGTAGCAAAGGACAAGCATGGACAAACTCTTATATAAAGGAAAGAGCTCCCGAGGACACATGGGAATTATCGTCAAGCTAGTTTTCATCACGTTCATATGACTCGCGTTCGTTACTTTGATAATTTGGTATGTGGGTGGACCGGTGCTTGGGTGCTGCCCTTTCTTGGACAAGCATCCCACTTATGATTAACCCCTATTGCAAGCATCCGTAACTACAAAAGAAGTATTAAGGTAAACCTAACCATAGCATGAAACATATGGATCCAAATCAGCCCCTTATGAAGCAACTCATAAACTAGGGTTTAAGCTTCTGTCACTCTAGCAACCCATCATCTACTTATTACTTCCCAATGCCTTCCTCTAGGCCCATATAATGGTGAAGTGTGATGTAGTCGATGTTAACATAACTCCACTAGAGGAAATACAACATACATCTCATCAAAATATCGAACGAATACCAAATTCACATGACTACTTATAGCAAGACTTCTCCCATGTCCTCAGGAACAAACGTAACTACTCACAAATCATATTCATGTTCATAATTAGAGGGGTATTAATATGCATAAAGGATCTGAACATATGATCTTCCACCAAATAAACCAACTAGCATTAACTACAAGGAGTAATCAACACTACTAGCAACCCACAGGTACCAATATGAGGCTTTGGGACAAATATTGGATACAAGAGATGAACTAGGGTTTGAGAGGAGATGGTGCTGGTGAAGATGTTGATGGAGATTGACTTCCGATGAGAGGATCGTTGGTGATGACGACGGCGATGATTTCCCCCTCCCGGAGGGAAGTTTCCCCGGCAGGATAGCTCCGCCGGAGCCCTAGATTGGTTCCGCCAAGGTTCCGCCTCGTGGCGGTGGAGTTTCTTCCCGAAAGCTTGCTTATGATTTTTTTTCCAGGGTAAAAGACCTCATATAGCAGAAGATGGGCACCGAAGGCCCGCCAGGGGGCCCACGAGGCAGGGGCACGCCTAGGGGGGTAGGGTGCGCCACCACCCTCGTGGCCAAGGTGTGGGGCCCCTTTGGTATTTTCTTCGCTCAATATTTTTTATTAATTCCAAAAATGACTTCCGTGAAGTATCAGGAATTTTGGAGCTGTGCAGAATAGGTCTCTAATATTTGCTCCTTTTCCAGCCCAGAATTCCAGCTGTCGGCATTCCTTCTTCATGTAAACCTGGTAAAATAAGAGAGAATAGGCATAAGTATTGTGACATAACGTGTAATAACAGCCCATAATGCAATAAATATCGATATAAAAGCATGATGCAAAATGGACGTATCAAACATGAGCAAGGTAGTATTTATTGGCGGCCGGAATGTAGATCGACGGGGATAGTACACACGCCGGTCACCGGAATTTACTAGTACTGTAGTTTGAATTACACACAATTCCCGCAGCAAATCTGTGTGTGAACATAATAGTTGACGGTTTCCAATACAGAACCGTGTCTGAATAATGACCCCCGCCAATCACCTACCAAACCTCGAGCCGCGATATAGAGTGCCAATCATGTGGGGGCCAGTTGTCTTGCCAGATCTTTACATTTTCTTTTTTGAACACCTGATATTTACATCGCCTGATGATTTTTTAACTCGCACACAACTACACAAAAATATGATTTTTCAAACCATTTTGGTTAGGCTTTGCATGTAGATGTAGTTTAAATTTGAATAACGGTCATTAAATGGTTAGAAAATCACTTAAATGTCTTTAAAAGGTCAAATGACCCCTGAAAATTTCCAAATTTTCACATGATAGTTGTATTAGTGCACGTTAAACGTAGGAAAAAATTTGAAGGCCGTAAGAGGAAGCTATCTCCCGTCCGTCAGCAAACATGCATTGTTCCCTCTCGGAACCACGAACCTTCTAGTGAGTTGCTCCGGTTTGTGAGGGGTGTGTGTCCAAATTTTCGTCAAACAGGCCTATTTTTTACCACATCATCTTGGTGGCATGACATTAAATCAAGCAAGGTTTCATGTTTTTCTGATCATTTTTAATTTTTTGGAATTAAAATGCCATGGCATGCACTCCATGCATGTGCCCATGCCTTGACACCAATATGTTTGAAAATTCATTCGAATTTACTGCACATGGAATTAACTCGCACACAAGTACACAAAAATATGATTTTTCAAACCGTTTTGGTTAGGCGTTGCATGTAGATGTAGTTCAAATTTGAATTACGGTCATTAAATGGTTAGAATATCACTTAAATGTCTTTAGAAGGTCAAATGATCCCTAAAATTTACCAAAGTTTCACATGAAAATTGTATTAGAGCACGTTAAACGTAGGAAAAAATTTGAAGGCCGTAAGAGGAAGCTATCTCGTGTTCGTCATCAAACATGCATTGTTCCCTCTCGGAACCACGAACCTTCTAGCAATTTGCTCCGGTTTTTGAGGGGCGTGTGTCCAAACTTTCGTCAAACATGCCAATTTCTATACCACATAATCTTGGTGGCATGACATTACATCAACCAAGGTTTCATGTGTTTCTGGCCATTTTTCTATCTTTTTGAATTAAAATGCCATGTCACTCCATGCATACGTGTGCATGTGTCCATGTCGTGAGGCCAATATGTTTGAAAATTCCTTCTAATTTACTGCACATGGAATTAACTCGCACACAAGTACACAGATATGATTTTTCAAACCGTTTTGGTTAGGCGTTGCATGTAGATGTAGTTCAAATTTGAATTACGGTCATTAAATGGTTAGAAAATCACTTAAATGTCTTTAAAAGGTCAAATGACCCCTAGAATTTTCCAAAATTTCACATTACAGTTGTAATAGTGCACGTTAGACGTTGAAAAAAATTCAAGGCCGTAAGAGGAAGCTATCTCCCGTTAGTCATCAAACATGCATTGTTCCCTCTCAGAACCATGAACCTTCTAACTAGTTTCTCCGGTTTGTGAGGGGTGTGTGTCCAAACTTTCGACAAACATGCCAATTTCTTTACCACATCATCTTTGTGGCATGACATTAAATCAAGCAAGGTTTCATGTTTTTCTGGTCATTTTTTTATTTTTTGGAATTAAAATGCCATGGCATGCACTCCATGCATGTGCCCATGCCTTGACACCAATATGTCTGAAAATTCCTTCGAATTTACGGCACATGGAATTAACTCGCACACAAGTACACAAAAATATGATTTTTCAAAATGGTTAGGCGTTGCATGTAGATGTAGTTCAAATTTGAATTACAATCATTAAATGGTTAGAAAATCACTTAAATGTCTTTAAAAGGTCAAATGACCCTTGAAATTCACCAAAATTTCACATGACAGTTGTATTAGTGCACGTTAAATGTATAGGAAAAAAATTGAAGGCCGTAAGAGGAAGCTATCTCCCGTTCGTCATCAAACATGCATTGTTCCCTCTCGGAACGACGAACCTTCTAGCGAGTTGCTCCGGTTTGTGAGGGGTGCGTGTCCAAACGTTCGTCAAACATGCCAATTTCTTTACCACATCATCTTGGTGGCATGACATTACATCAACTAAGGTTTCATGTGTTGCTCATCATTTTTCTATTTTTTGAATTAAAATACCATGTCACTCCATGCATACGTATGCATGTGTCCATGTCGTGAGACCAATATGTTTGAAAATTCCTTCTAATTTACTGCACATGGAATTAACTCGCACACAAGTACACATATATGATTTTTTAAAACGTTTGGTTAGGCGTTGCATGTAGATGTAGTTCAAATTTGAATTACGGTCATTAAATGGTTAGAAAATCACTTAAATGTCTTTAAAAGGTAAAATGGCCTCTAGAATTTTCCAAAATTTCACATTACAGTTGTAGTAGTGCACGTTAGACGTAGAAAAAAATTTGAAGGCCGTAAAAGGAAGCTATCTCCCGTTTGTCATCAAACATGCATTGTTCCCTCTCGGAACCACGAACCTTCTAGCGAGTTGCTCCGGTTTGTGAGGGGTGTGTTACCAAACTTTCGTCAAACATGCCAATTTCTTTGCCACATCATCTTGGTGGCATGACATTACATCAACCAAGGTTTCATGTGTTTCTGATTTTTTTGGAATTAAAATGCCATGCCACTCCATGCATACGTATTCATGCATATGTGTCCATGTCGTGATACAAATATGTTTGAAAATTCCTTCTAGTTTACTGCACATGGAATTAACTCGCACACAAGTACACAAATATGATTTTTTAAACCGTTTCGGTTACGCGTTGCATGTAGATGTAGTTCAAATTTGAATTACGGTAATTAAATGGCTAGAAAATCACTTAAATGTCTTTAAAAGGTCAAATGACCCCTAGAATTTTCAAAAATTTCACATTACATTTGTAGTAGTGCATTTTAGACGTAGAAAAAAATTGAAGGCCGTAAGAGGAAGCTATCTCCCGTTCGTCATCAAACATGCATTGTTCCCTCTCGGAACCACGAGCCTTCTAGTGAGTTGCTCCGGTTTGTGAGGGGTGTGTGTCCAAACTTTGGTCAAACATGCCAATTTTTTTTACCACATCATCTTGGTGGCATGACATTACATCAACCAAGGTTTCATGTGTTTCTGATTTTTTTTTTTGGAATTAAAAGGCCATGTCACTCCATGCTTAATTCTGTCATAGCCGTTAGACCAATATGTTTGAAAATTCCTTCCAATTTACTGCACATGGAATTAAATCACACACAAGTACACGAACCGTTATGTTTAGCTGTTGCATGTACATGTAGTTCAAATTTCAATTACGGTCATTAAATGGCTAGAAAATCACTTAAATGTCTTAGAAGGTCAAATGCCCCCTGAAATTTTCCAAAATTTGACATGACAGTTGTATTAGTACTACAAAATTTATCGTTCATTTAAAACACTATCCGTTGGCACTTTATTCCATATTCGTCTTTCACAACTAATAAAAAATATCTACAACATAACACAAAGTTGTTTTCTAGGAGCCGTTTGCGATGAAAATATCTAGGTCTATTTAAGTCTCCCTCCTTAAGCTTCGCCGGCTCGTCTGCTCCAGTGCCGGAGACCCTCGAATCCACGAATCCCGATCCCCATTCCCGCACCCCCTTCTTACAAATATGAGGCCGTGGAAACGCTTCGTGAAGGCCCGTATGATGGTCGTGTCGCCCCCCCCCCCTCCCCGAGCGCGGCCGCCTGCGCCGAGAGTGCGGTCGCCTACACCGAGAGTTCCGTCGCATCCGCATTGAGCGCGACCGCTTCCGCCGAGAGGGTGTTTGGGGCAGCGGACAGGGCAGCTGCAGCAGCCGAGACGGCTGCAGCTGCTGCTGCGACGGTGGCTGCAAACGCCGAGAGTGCTCGAGCTGCCGTCCGTGCCGCTGATGTCGCCCTGGCCCGGGTCGAGGCCATCCACGCCAAGATCGAGGATGCACACGCCAAGATATTCAAGGCCACCTCGGACTCCAGCATGCAACCCACGTCTGAAAAGGCGGCGGTGGCAATGGAGCACCTGCTTCCTCATGAGGTCACCGAGCGGGAGCTGGAGATGCAGGAGGCGGCGGAGATCGAGGAGCGCCGGGAGGAGGAGTTGCGCGTGGCCGAGGTCGAGGTAGAGAAGAGTCTGTCCGTCGAGGAATTGGCGATGGAGTACCAACGCGAGCTATGGCGCAGCCACTACAATGAGTACTACAACCTTGAGGGCGGCGCCGAGGACGAGGATGAGGATGCTGTCGACTTCAGCAGGGGGGACGCGGAGTCCACCAACGGCGACATGTCGCCAGGACAAGTCATCGACGTCTCATCTCACACCGGTGATGCATAGGCCGGTGCGGCGCCGGATTTTTAATTATGCGTACTTAGGCTTTGTTTTAATGGTGGTCTTTTGTTAGAGCAATGTTTATGTCAACTGGCTCTGTGTAATTACTAAAATTGGTTGATTCAGTAGGTGTGGTCTGTCTGCTGTACGCTCTTTTGTGTGCCCAAATTAGCAAGCGATGTTAAATTATGCAATGGCGAACCCGGGGAAATTTCCACCAAAATTTGAATTATCAAACTCATCCCATGCACGTAAAGCAGAAGAATCGTTTGCAATGCACACAATCGTTCAAAAAGAATGGTCCGGCGGCACTGCGCGCGTTCAAAGTGAATGTGCCCATGCCTTGAGACCAAAATTTGAATTATCAAACTCATCCCATGTGCGTAAAGCAGAAGAATCATTTGCGATGCACACAATCGTTCAAAGTGAATGGTCCGGCGGCACCGCGCGCAAAGTTTCCAACCAAATTTCAAATTTTTTGGCCTACTTCCAAAATATCTACCCCCCCCCTTCCCCGCCCCCTTTTCTCCCCGACCACAAGTCACATTTCCCCTGTTTCCTCCTTCGTTCCTTCCTTGCTAAGCTATATCCGCTTACTCGCTCTCGCCGTCTCGCATCCTACCGCCGGGGTTGCCATGGTCTTCTTCAAAGACATCTCCAGTGGTTCATCCTCCGGCGACTACTACTTCACCACCCGGGTATGCCTCTCTTCTCTCTCTCTCGGGCTATGACTTGGAATGAAGGATTTTTATCCAGAGGTCGATTTGAGTCGTTTCTTCCTCTTGTAGCTCCCTAAGACCATCAGTGGCAACGAATGGAGCGGGGTGGCTGAAGATCTATCTGCTTGTTGTCACCATCAATCTCCATGCGTGAAGCTACTTGCGTTTGATTCTGTGGACACTGGGACGAAGTTTCTGGCATGTGCAGAGAAGGTTAGACCCTCTTCCATTGTTACAAATCATTTGTTTGATGTGATTCAGACACTGTCACAGTCCCAACAATTCATACCACACCTTCAACCAAACACATCGTAAGAAAGTGTCACAATTTGCACCTAGTATATTAAATTGTTGCCATCTCATCAGCGGTGCCATTAGAAAATTATTTGGCACCGCTTCAGCAGTTTGTGCAGCCAACTTTGGTCCACACATTCGAGCAGCCAAGCAGTAAAATACTAAATCTTTATGGCACGGAGGAACTGGGCATCAGAGCAACTACGCGCTCCGGAGTCCAGGTCCCTTATTTTTTTCCGCTGCATCGGCTCGCCAGTTCAGGGCACCGGTGCGAGATGTAGCAACAGTTGTCTTTACACCAGTTTTGGCATACATAGTGGACGACCTTAGTGCTATTAGTTCTATGTTACTAAATTTGTGCATGTACACACATGTTAGTATCAATTTGTTGTCATCCAAACACTGTCGCTATGATGTTGCGATTATATTTACCTTCCTCATAAAATGTTCAATTTGTTATTTAGTGTACATGAGTAAGAACTTGTAGCGTCGTTGTAGTTAATTATAGCCGATGTTCCGAATTTGGTTGTTGTCTTAGTACCAATTATTTCATTTGCACATTGATCTTTTTGAGAAGATATGTCATAATTAACATGTTTCTTCAGTTTTTCAAAATAAGCATTGGTGATTTTCTATGTTGCTATAAACCCATTTCCCCTACAATTGTTACTGATCTAGTTTTAAATATTATAGGATGAACGGAAGTGTTCTTACTTGGAGTGGGTTCATCAAGAGTGGCCACAGTCTTTGAAGATGTGCCTAATGAAGCTCTGGAGCATGTATGAGGAAGCGAACACAACTAGGCTTAGAGAAAGTCTTGTCAACGCTGAAGCATATTTCAAGATGCGGGATAAAAAGTTGAAGGTGGAGAATGAGCTCAATTTTTTTAAAGACTTTGCTAAGATGGTGTTGGCAAAGGAGGAGGCACTTTCCCAGTTGGCTCGTGCAAAACGGCTCTTACTGAACTGAAAGCAGAGGTAGATAAGACGAGCCTGGATGATCTCGATTAGGGAAATGAATATGTTGTTCTTATGAAGTTGAAATAGCTATGTGTTGTACTGTGTTGTTTTCATGTAGCTACCGTACTGTGATGTTATAATATGTTTATGTGCCTGATACGAAATTGGAAAACGGCTGTTCAATATGAAATGTGAATTTGCGTAATACTGGAATTATTAATTGTAAACTAATAAACCTGCTAAATGTGTCATGGACCTTTTCAAACGGTTCTAGCAGTAAAAGCGGTTGCGATGGATAGCCCAATGCCACACAGTTTTCTTCATCAAATCGTGTGTGATATAGTTGATAAAAGCAAACAGTTAACCAAGGAAGACCGTGTGTGATAGTTACACCTTTCAAACGCGAGCCTACACATAAAACTGTGTGGGATGTACGTCCGTACGGAAACGTTTTCCCTGGATTGACTGTGTGGGATGTACATAAGAACGAAAACGTATTCCTTGGATTGACTGTGTGTGATATACATAAGAACGGAAATGTTATTCTGGGATTCACCGTGTGGGATGTACATACCTACGGAAATGATTTTCTCGGATTACCATGTGGGATGTACATACCTACAGAAATGATTTCTGGGATTCACCCTGTGGGATGTACATACCTACGGAAATGATTTCTGCGATTCACCGTGTGGGATGTACATACCTACAGAAATGATTGGGTTTCGATGCCTTGCCCGATTGCACACGGCCCCAGCCTGGGTCCTAGGAGGGCATATCCCCGATGATTTCTGGGTCATGTGGGAAGGACACCCTATCGCACACACTCACTTGGCGACGGTTTCAAATGCCGTCGCGGAAAGGGGTAAAAAACTTTTTGTTTAGGACCGACGCGCACCAGTGCTCCCTAATAGCAAACAGTTCATCGGAGCAAACTGTATGCCGTATATCACACACACATTGATATGGCAGACCGTTTCTGTTGTTCTGCCTCATCGCAAACAGTTCGAATGGATTAACCGTGTGCCCTGCATCGCACACGCAACTAAAATCTGAACTGTGTTTGATGGCTCCGCCATTGCAAATGTTTTGCACCTTGTTGGTGGGTTTTTACATCCTCGTTTGCGATTAATGCACAACACACCGTTTCGTCAAAGGTTCTCTGATCGTAGTGTCGCGTTAGCAGCAACCTGCAGTAGTGAAGAGAGGTTAAGGCTACCGCTAAGGAGGGCCTTCGAGCCCACCACGACTCCTTTCCACAATTATAATGAGTTGTGGGACCATAAAGCTACCCAAGAGTCGCCAAGAAACCTCAGAGGTATAGTAAGGAAGAGACCTCGGGTTTTAGTCCTTGGACCCAGAAAAAGGTGCATACTTGTATAAGGAGTCCTGCTAAAAGACGCGCGGATAATCAAAAGATATCGATGCTCGAATCCGGAATCTAAAAACCTAAGGCTGACAGCAGAGCATAAAAAGTTCCTTTTCATGCGGCTTGAACTACGTCGGTATTTCCCCAAAGAGGAAGGGATGATGCCGCACGGCTACGGTAGGTATTTCCCTCAGTGATGAGATCAAGGTTGTAGAACCAGTAGGAGAACCACACAACACTATGTGAACGACACCTGCACACAAATAACAAATACTCGCAACCTGACATATTAAAGGGGTTGTCAATCCCTTTCGTGTGACGGCGCCAGAAATTGGCAAGTAGACGGGATAAAAATTGCAGTAGATTGGATAAATAGATCTCGCGGGAACACGAGATAAAAATAAATAAGTAAAAAATGCAGCAAGGTATTTTGTATTTTTGGTTTGATAGATCTGAAAATAAAAGCAAATGAAAATAGATCGCAAAGGCAAATATAGTAAAGAAGAGACCCGGGGGCCGTAGATTTCACTAGTGGCTTCTCTCAAGAAAAATAGCATACGGTGGGTAAACGAATTAGTGCTGAGGAATTGATAGAACATCTGACGATATCCAGGCAATGATCATTATATAGGCATCACGTCCAAGATTAGTAGACCGACTCCTGCCTGCATCTACTACTATTACTCCACACATCGACCGCTATCCAGCATGCATCTAGTGTATTAAGTTCATGGAGAAATGGAGTAATGCAATAAGAACGATGACATGATGTATACAAGATCTATTTATGTAGAAATAGACCCTGTCTTGTTATCCTTAATATCAACGATACATATGTGTCGTTTCCCCTTCTGTCACTAGGATCAAGCACCGTAAGATCGAACCCATCACAAAGCACCTCTTCCCATGGCAAGAAAAATCGGTCTAGTAGGCCTAACTAAACCAAAGATTCAAATAAGATATACGAGGCTATAAGTAATCATGCATATAAGAGACCAAATAGGACTCAAATAACTTTCATGGATAAATACATAGATCTGATCATAAACTCAAAGTTCATCGGATCCCGACAAACACACCATAAAAAGAGTTACATCAAATAGATCTCCAAGAGACCATTGTATTGAGAATAAGAAGAGTGAGAGGAAGCCATCTAGCTACTAACTACAGACCCGTAGGTCTACAATGAACTACTCACGCATCATCAGAGAGGAACCAATGAGGATGATGAACCCCTCCGTGATGGTGTCTAGATTGGATCTGGTGGTTCTGGAACTTGTGGCGACGGGAATTGATTTTCGTCGACTCCCCTAGGGTTTCTGGAAAATTGGGTTATTTAGTGAGCAAAGAGGCGGTGCGGGAGGCCACCGAGGTGGGAACAACCCACCAGGGTGCGCCTGTGCCCCCAGGCGCGCACAGGTGGGTTGTGCCCCCCTCGGGGCACCCCTCTGGTACCTTTTCGGCCCATCTTTTGTCTTGTGGTCCAGAAAAATCCACATAAATTTTCGCTGTGTTTGGACTCCGTTTGGTATTGATTTCTTGCGATGTAAAAAACAAGCAGTAAACAACGACTGGCACTGGGCACTATGTCAATAGGTTAGTCCCAAAAAATGATACAAAATGACTATAAAATGATTGTAAAACATCCAAGAATGATAATATAACAACATGGAATCAAAATGACAATTTTCCCCATGGGGGCGGGTATCTGTGGGGATTTCCTCGTTAAGAAGCGGTGATGGGGGTCAAAATCCCCCCATGGGTATAATGGGGCGGGTACCCGAGAAGCAACCGGGGCGGGGATGGGGGCAAACTGGCTCCATGGAGCCTCCATGGATACCTGGGACCCCATCTATCAGTGAAACAGACCACCAAATATACATACAAGCAAACCCTAAACCCGCTCGGTTGCTCCACCTCTCCACTCCCAGCCGCCTCCTCTCCCAACAAGTAGCCGCCTCCTTTGGCCTCTGCCCATTCCCTCGATCCATCCCCAGATCGACCACCACCAAAACTGGTGGCGGTCGCGGGCGGCACCCGGCACGGCGCCTCATCCAACCACCCGTTTTCCCCTTCCCGTCTGGTCACATCGCCCTCCTCGCAACCTCGTGACCTCGCCTCCTCGGCCTCGCAACCTCGTCTCCTCCTCATTCAGCTCAAGGCCAGGCAAGCTGAAGCTCACCGCAATTCCACGACGGTGATGATGGCGAGCAATGGCTGGGCAAGAAGCTGACCGCGACGGCGATAGTGGCGACGACGACGACCAGCAACTCTCCTCCTCTTCCTCCACCTCAAGCAAATCTGCATCAACACGAGACCATCAAGGTAAACAGCGGACCGGCGGCATCCGCATCGACCCGAGATCAAGTTCTTGTAGTTGTTGAATGTGTACACTCTGCATCTTTGTCACATCCCTAGTTCTGGTATGACCTAGGCTAGCTAGTCATTTGTGCATCATGTTTAAATTCCATTTAATTTTGAAATGAGGATTTGTGAAACCCTCAGAATCATTTCTGGAAATGACCCAGATAAAAATTGCTCCAAAAAGGTCCAAGTAAATGCTCATGTTGCCCTCTGAATATACTGAACAGAGATAAAAATCAAACCAATATTTTTGGGAGCTCATAAGTATTTATTTTGGGCATTTGGAATTAATACATAATTATTTGCATTGCATATATAAATGTTATATATATTATATGTCCAAAATTATGCTAGTTGATGAGGAGATCTGGAATAATGCCACTAGCTCCTACAAAAATTGGCATAAGAAAATCAAATGATTTAGTATTTTACTAAATCAGAAACAAATGTCAGAAAATGAAAAGAAACAAAAATGGGAAAAACCCTACCAGGCGCCTACCTCTGGGCAGCTTCTTATCTTGACCTGGCCGGCCGGCCCGGCCAGCCCAGCCCACCAGCGCCATCGTCCTCCTAGCGCCCGATCGGCCGGGCATGTGGCGTGGGCACAAGACGGCCGTGCCGCCACGCCACCTACCTGCCTGGCCCCTCCCTCTTCGCCTGGAAGCCCCGCGCGACGCCACGCGCCGCCCCGCACCTCTCCCTCTCTCTCCCGTGGCCTCCCCTCCTCACCCTCGCTCTCTTGCGCGAATGCCCGAGCGCTGCCGTCGCCGCCGTTCACCATAGCCGCAGCCACCGCCTTCCCCTCGCCCTCTCTCCGTGTCTGCAAGCTCCACCGCGACATCCTCTACATCCTCGACGAGCCAAGCAACCGGGGACGCCCCATGGAGCCGTCACCACCGTCTTCTTCACCTCCGGTCGCCCGAGATCGCCGGCGCCGCTCCATCGACTCCAAGCCTTCCCCGAGCTCGCCGACCCCGCCGTTGGATTCGCTATGAGCCCCGTCGTCGAACCCCCCTCTCCCCTGCTCTTCCGGTGCCCTCTAGCCCTCTGCCGCTCGAAGTCGTGCCTCGGCCGCCACCGTGAGCCTCGCTCCGGCGAGCTCCGGCCACCCCTCCTCCTCCTACCTACCCCACTAGATGCGGGAGAGCACAGGCTACGCCCCGGTGCTGCCAGCCGCCGCCCCGTGCCTTGCAGCGTGGACGCCGCCGTGTCCAGAGGTCGTCGCCGACGACCCTAGCCGGCCTGACATGCGGGCCCGGCCTGCCAGGTGATTAGCTTAAGGCTATTCACCATTTAACTAAGACCCTGACACTGACCAGTGGGCCCCAGCGCCATTAACCCTGTAATTAGGATAAGATAAAACCCCTGTTTAACCTGTGTCACTGACGTGTGGACCCCACACGTCAGGTTTGACCTGGTCAGCCGCAGTTGACTTGCTGACGTCATAGTGACGCAGTGCTGACGCACTTAAATCTTTTCTGGATTTAAAATTAATCAGGAAATTCCAGAAAATGATTCAAACTTCAAAAATTCACAGAGATTCAACCGTAGCTCAGATTGAAATAATTTATATATGAAAAATTATCAGAAAAATGCAATCTATCCATCTGTACCAGTTTCATGCATGTCAAACCAAGTTATACCTGCTGTATAGGTGAAAACACTTGAATGGCATTTATAAGAGCTTAATCTGGAGTTGCATTTGAACCCTCGATTCAAATGGACTTCATTCAATTTGAATACTAGTTGCATTAGCTCAAACAGCATCACATCTTCCTGCCATGTTCATGCATCATATTGTTGCATATTTTGTGTACTGATTGTCGACACCGTTCCTTCTCGATAGGTCTTGCTCCGGAGACCGTTCCAGAGTACCTGTCTGTGAAGCAGTGCCTCCCTTGTTGATCTACCAGGCAAGCAAATCCCCTTGTTCATTCCGATACAATCCTACTCTCTCGCTCCTGCTCTCGGTTATTGCATTAGGACAACAACGATTCATACGCTACTTTGTCTGCGGTAGTTGAACCCATTCCTCTGCATGACTGTCATTGCCACGATAAATAGTTGAAACCCACTAGCATGTGTAGGAGTTGATTGAGACATGTTGTGTTCATACCATGCTATGCCTGCTATTTCTTAGAGTTGTGTCGGTCGATTCATTGGGAATGAATTGGAGTGCGATTCTATGTTGTGATGCTAGAGTGAAGTGTGTGAACACGATTTGGTAAAGGTAGCGGTGAGAGGCCATGTAGGAGTACATGGTGGGTTGTCTCTTTGGAACCGTCCTTAAGCATTGAGTTCTATGTATGTTGTCCAATGACTCGATACTACCACACATTGGGTTCGTGCTTTCGACCCCTCTCGACTTATTAACCAACTTGATCTCTGCCCGTGAGTCGCAACTAGTTTCGGTGTTTGTAGGTCTGTTAGTAGTCTACCAAGTGGCACCCGGCCGGTGGGCTTGGGACAGACTAGGCACGAGTGTACGGTGTACCAAGTGGCACCGGATAGTGGGCACAGGAACCCTGCTCACATCGTTTGGGGCCGTGGCGACACCGGCGGATCTCCTTGCGGATGGAACCGAATAGGCGATAAACCTGGACTAGAGTCTTGTGTGGTTAGTCAGGTCGTGGCCGACTCCCTCCCCAGTCTTTCGATTGAAGGTTGCCGATATACACGACGTGTACATGGTGGCAAGTGGCGAGAGCGTGTGTGAAGAAGTACACCCCTGTAGGGTTAACATGATCTACTCGAATAGCGGGTCATGGTTATGGACTTCTTGGATGCTTCGTGGTACATAGACAACTTAAAGTGGATACTCTAAGATGCTCAAGAGAAGTGTGAGTGCTATGGATGGCCTTCTCATATGGAGACGGGATGAATCCATAGTAGTGTATTGTGTGGTGATTAGTGGACCTGCAGCGCCATATCACCTCAAAGAAGTTCAGTAGTCGAGAACAGGATAGCCACCGAGTCAAAGCTGGCTTGTTGCAACTAAACCCCACATTACCCTCTTGATACAAATGCATGTATAATAGGAACTGATGTAAGTCTTGCTGAGTACCTTTGTACTCACGTTGCTTTATTTATGTTTTTGCAGCGGAGACTTCGGTCTTACTAGTGTTCTCGTGGACTTCGACGAGTAGCTTGTGCCTCAGCTACGATCTTGGTCGGATGTTGTAGTTAGTCAGGCTCTTCGGCCTTTTTCATTTGTAGTTGTCTGTACTCAGACATGTAATGCTTCCGCTTGATGCTTGTGTGCCCTGAATGATGGTTCATGTGACCCCTGTTTTTATTTAATGCTATGTGGCTCTTCTGGGCCTTTATCTATATGAGTTTGCGTTATGTTGTGATGCCATGTTGTACAACACATACTTGCATGTTATGCGTACGTGTAACGTGTATTGCTATGTGTGGGATCCGACAACCTAGTTGTTTATCCTTGGTAGCCTCTCTTATGGGGAAATGTAGTCTAGTGCTTCCACCGAGCCATGGTAGTCCGCTACAGCCCGGTTCACCGGAGTCCTGCTAGCCCAGCACTCTGCTCTGGAACACTTGATGGCCGACATGTGATTCACTTCCGTTCTGTATGTTCATCTTCGGGAAATGTCACGCGGTGACATCCGAGTCCTGCCTAGCCTGCTACAGCCGGATTACGAGTCTGTTAGCCAGTGCTACAGCCCGGATTCGCACGCTGCTTGACCGACATGCTCGAGTTGATTCATGTATGCCTGTCCCGTAAGTTAGTGCCACTTTGGGTTCACGACTAGTCATGTCGGCCGGGTTCTCTGTCATATGGATGCTAGCGACACTATCATATCGTGAGCCAAAAGGCATAAGCGGTCCCGAGCCATGGTAAGGCGACACCGTGGGAATACCGTGCGTGAGGCGAAAAGTGATATGAGGTGTTACAGGCTAGATCGGTGTGACTTAGAATCGGGTCCCGACAACTTTGGTATCGAGCTTGACTGCTGTAGGATTTCCAAGCCAACTGGTGAAGTTGAGTCTAGAAATTCTTTAGTTATGTAAGGTAATTGATTGTGGGAAGGAACGTAAGGCTCTTTTTACTCCTTATACCTCATGGCCTTCTGATCTGAGTCATCCTATCCTTCCTGCGGGGTTAAGGAACTAGGCTTTCTCTTCCGTCTATCAGGATCACGTGTTACTACTCCGTAGTTCCATAGGATTGGTTGATCAGAGTCATATTCCAGCTTTCGAGTACTTCCGGTGTAGCCTGTTTAGTACTATCTCAGAACCTTGAGTGAAGATGTTGAGTATGTTACTACCCCATTTTAGCAGGATGTCTCATTCTAAGCATTTTACTGCTGTTATGCTGCCGGAATTGCCCTAGGAGTTCGAGAGTTACTAATTTCCTTGTCCTACATTCTATAGTCTATAGTTGATGCTGATCCGTCCTTGGTTTCATTTCTCAGGATGTCATCAGTTAAGCGAAGTTCTATTGCTCCAAGCCAGAACCACGGAGATGGTAGGGATGAGGTTCCTCCCGACCAGCCTTCGTTGGCAGAGTTCTTGTTAGTGATGGAGAGAAACAAGCGTGAGTCTAACCGCTTGTTGGCACGTATCGAGGAGAACACCGCACATCAGTTCAAAGGATTTGTGACCATTCATGACTTCATCCGCTTGCACCCATCCACCTTTCATCATTCCATTGAGCCACTCGATGCAGATGACTGGCTCCGTAGCATCACTCGTAAGCTGCGTTCCGCGAACATAGCTGAAGATGACAAGGTTACCTATGCCACATACCACCTGGAAGGTCCTGCTAGTCTTTGGTGGCAGAACTATGAGGCTATGCTTCCAGCTGGCCAGATTCCTACCTGGAGAGATTTCACTGAGGCTTTTCGCGAGCATCACATTCCTGAAGCCCTCATCGATCGCAAGAGAGAAGAGTTCTGTAGTTTCACCCAGGGTAAGATGGCTGTTGATGCTTACAGCAGGGAGTTTGACAACCTTGCCCGCTATGCTTCAGAAGAGGTGTCCACGGACGCCAAGAAGCAGGGTAGGTTCCGGAAGGGTCTCAACCCCAAGTTGCGTCGTGATTTCCACTTGCACCATTGCAATACATTCCAGGCTCTTGTGAACAAGGCCATTAACGCAGAGACAGCTCAGCTCACTTACGAGGAGTCTCGTAAGCACACCCGTGATTTGGTTTCTTCCTCCGGTTCTAGTTCTCAGAAGCGCCGGATTTGGGTTCCGAACTCTGCTCTTCCACCCGGCTACACACCGACGCCATCTTATGTGGCGCCTCACTCGGTTCACTTATATGCACCACCCAGGCCTATTGGTGGACCACCTGTCAGTGCGGGTCCACGTCCAACTTCAGGGACTTGCTTCACATGCGGAGAGCCAGGACACTATGCACGTGACTGCTCTCAAGCCAGTTATGCTCCACCCCAGCCCGAGAAGCCTGTTGGCTGTGTTAAGCCATCACGCAAGATGATCAGTGTCAAGTCAGCTCCCACTGAACGTGGATGTGTGCATCACGTCTCAACTAAAGACGCTCATGATGATCCGGATGTCGTTCTTGGTACACTCCTTGTCAATTGCCATCCAGCATCAGTTTTGTTCGATACTGGAGCATCTCATTCCTTCATTTCTGAAAGCTATGCTAACTTGCACAACATGTCATTTTGTGATATGCCCTCTCCACTAGTCATTCAAACTCCTGGATCCAAATGGCAAACTTCTAGTGTAAGCCATGGTAATGAAATCCTTGTTGACAGACTTGTATTCCTTGCATCACTTATAGCCCTCAAGTCTACAGATATTAACATCATCTTGGGTATGGACTGGATGAAAGCTCATTATGCCAAGATTGATTGTTACACCAGGTCTGTTCAGCTTACACACCCATCTGGCAAGATAGTCACTGTCTCCACTAGAGTTGCAAAGCGTCAACTCTATTCTCAGCCAACCCTCTTCCAGACCTTGAAGATATCCCGGTAGTCCGTGACTATCCGGATGTCTTTCCAGAGGAACTACCAGGTGTTCCACCTGACAGAGATGTAGAGTTCGTCATAGATCTTATCCCAGGAACCGCTCCAATCTCCAGGAGACCTTACAAGATGGCACCCTTAGAGCTAGCCGAGCTAAAGAAACAACTTGATGAGTCCTTGCAAAAGGGTTTCATCCGTCCTAGTTCTTCTCCTTGGGCTTGCCCCGTCCTCTTCGTCAATAAGAAGGATGGTACGGACCGGATGGTTGTAGATTATCGTCCTGTTAATTTGGTCACGATAAAGAACAAATATCCGCTCCCCAGGATCAACGACCTGTATGATCAGCTCGCTAGATCCTCAGTCTTTTCCAAGATGGATTTGAGGTTAGGTTACCATCAAATCAAGATCAGAAATGGGGACATTCCTAAGACGGCCTTTGTCACTCGTTATGGCCAGTACGAGTACACCGTCATGTCCTTTGGTCTAACCAACGCTCCAGCTACTTTCTCCCGCTTGATGAACTCGATCTTCATGGAGTACTTAGATAAGTTCGTCGTGGTTTACCTCGATGACATTCTTATTTACTCGAAGAACGAGGAAGAGCATGCCGAACATCTTAGACTTGTTTTAGAAAAACTCAGAGAGCACCGCCTTTATGCCTAGTTCTCCAAGTGTGAATTTTGGTTGCCAGAAGTGACCTACCTAGGCCACGTAATCTCTGGTAAGGGCATTGCTGTCAATACCAAGAGAGTTAAGGCCGTTCTCGATTGGGCTCCACCTGAAACCGTTAAACAAGTTAGGAGTTTCCTTGGTCTAGCCAGTTATTGTCGCCGCTTTGTTGAAAACTTCTCCAAAGTAGCCAAACCCCTCACGGAACTTCTCAAGAAGGATAAAAAGTTTGAGTGGTCCCCACAGTGTGAGTACAGTTTTGAGGCTGAAAAGGCGCTGACTTCTGCTCCCATACTTGTGCCACGGTTTCATGAAGGACTTTGTTATCTCTTGTGGCGCCTCACGGCAGGGACTAGGTTGCATTCTTATGCGGGATCGTCATGTGATTGCCTATGCATCTCGACAGTTGCATCCACATGAGGATAATTATCCTACACATGATCTAGAGCTTGCAGCCGTAGTCTATGCACTCAAGACCTGGCGACATTACCTTCTTGGTAAACGTTGCGAGATCTACACCGATCACCAGAGTCTCAAGTATATCTTCACCCAACCAGATTTGAATCTTAGGCAAAGACGATGGTTGGAGTTGATCTCAGATTATGATCTAGGGATTACTTACACCCCAGGCAAAGCTAATGTCATGGCCGATGCGTTAAGTCATAAATCCTATTGCAACAATCTCATGTTGCAGCAGGGTCAACCACTTCTCCATGAGGAATTCTGTAAGCTTAACCTTCACATTGCTCCTCATGGATTCCTTTCTACCTTGGTGGCAAAACCTACTCTTGTGGATCATATCATAGAAGCCCAGAAGCATGATACGGGGATCACCCGGATCAAGAGAAACATTGCCAAGGGTATTGCTGGTAGTTTCTCTATAGATAATCGAGGTGTCGTTTTCTTTGGGAACCGCCTGGTGGTCCCCAAGAAGCAACATCTTCGACAATTGATTCTTAAGGAGGCGCATGAATCTCCTCTCACGATTCATCCCGGTAGTACTAAGATGTATCAGGACCTACGCCAGAGGTTCTGGTGGACTAGGATGAAGAGAGAAATTGCTGAGTTCATTGCTAACTGTGATGTTTGTCGTCGCGTTAAGGCAGAGAATCAAAGACATGCTGGCACTCTTAACCTTTAGCTATTCCTGAATGGAAATGGGATAAAGTTGGTATGGACTTCATCACCGGCTTTTCCAGGACCAAGAAAGGGAATAATGCTATCTTCGTAGTCATTTATCGTCTCTCCAAAGTGGCGCACTTCCTACCTATTCGAGAGAGTATCATTGCTAGTCAGCTCGCTGACTTATATATATCTCGAATAGTTTCACTTCATGGTGTTCCACTAGAGATCAATTCAGACCGTGGTAGTCTTTTCACTTCTCATTTCTGGGAGAGTTTCCAAACTGCCATGGGAACCCATCTTTCCTTCAGTACCGCTTTCCACCCTCGATCGGTGGTCGGTGGAAAGGTCAATCAAATTCTCGAAGACATGCTTAGAGCTTGCGTTATCTCATTCGGTATGGATTGGGAGAAATGTCTTCCTTTCGCCGAGTTTGCATATAACAATAGCTATCAATCCAGTCTCAAGAAAGATCCTTTTGAGATTCTCTATGGACGAAGATGTCGAACACCTTTGAACTGGTCAGAAACCGGTGAAAGACAATTCTTTGGACCGGACATGATCCAGGAGGCAGAAGAGGAAGTTCGCATCATCCGTGAGAATTTGAAAACAGCCCAGTCTCGTCAAAAGAGCCAGTATGATCGTCATCATAAGGATATGACTTATGAAATTGGCGACAAAGCTTACCTTCGGGTTACTCCTCTGAAGGGTACCCATCGTTTCGGTATCAAGGGCAAGTTGGCTCCTCGTTACATTGGTCCTTTTCGCATTCTCTCTAAACGAGGAGAGGTTGCCTACCAGTTGGAACTACCCCCACATCTTTCTCGAGTTCATGATGTCTTCCACGTCTCTCAACTCAGGCGTTGCTTCTCGGATCCTATCCGCGGAGTGGACCACAAAACGCTTGATCTCCAAGATAACCTCACGTATCGAGAGTACCCTGTTCGCATTCTTGATCAAGCAGAGCATGTCACTCGACGTCAGAGCATCAAGTTTCTCAACGTTCAGTGGTCTCATCATTCCGAGAGAGAAGCTACTTGGGAGCGAGAAGATCGTCTTCGACTGGAGTACCCCACTTTCTTTCCGTCGACCCCTGAATCTCGGGACGAGATTTTTTCAAGTGGGGGCGAGTTGTCACATCCCTAGTTCTGGTATGACCTAGGCTAGCTAGTCATTTGTGCATCATGTTTAAATTCCATTTAGTTTTGAAATGAGGATTTGTGAAACCCTCAGAATCATTTCTGGAAATGACCCAGATAAAAATTGCTCCAAAAAGTTCCAAGAAAATGCTCATGTTGCCCTCTGAATATACTGAACAGAGATAAAAATCAAACCAATATTTTTGGGAGCTCATAAGTATTTATTTTGGGCATTTGGAATTAATGCATAATTATTTGCATTGGATATATAAATGTTATATATATATATTATATGTCCAAAATTATGCTAGATGATGAGGAGATCTGGAATAATGCCACTAGCTCCTACAAAATTTGGCATAAGAAAATCAAATGATTTAGTATTTTACTAAATCAAAAACAAATGTCAGAAAATGAAAAGAAAAAAAAAGGGAAAAACCCTACACGAGCCTACCTCTCTCTGGCAGCTATTCTTGTCTTGGCTGGCAGCTTGATCGGCCAGCCCACCCACCACGTCATCGTCCTCCTGGCGCCGATCGGCCAGGCGTGTGGCGGCCAGCACAAGACGGCCGTGCCGCCACGCCACTTGCCTGCCTGGCCCCTCCCTCTTTGCCTGGAAGCCCCGCGCGACGCCACGCGCCGCCCCGCACCTCTCCCTCTCTCTCCTGTGGCCTCCCCTCCTCTCCCTCGCTCTCTCGCGCGAATGGCCGAGCGCTGCCGTCGCTGCCGTTCACCATAGCCGCAGCCACCGCCTTCCCCTCGCCCTCTCTCCGTGTCTGCAAGCTCCGCCGCGACATCCTGTACATCCTCGACGAGCCAAGGAACCCGGGACGCCCCGTGGAGCCGTCACCGCCGTCTTCTTCACCTCCGGTCGCCCGAGATCGCCGGCCCGCTCAATCGACTCCAAGCCTTCCCCGAGCTCGCCGACCCCGCCGTTGGATTCGCTGTGAGCCCCGCCGTCGAACCCCCCTCTCCGCTGCTCTTCCGGCGCCCTCTAGCCCTCTGCCGCTCGAAGCCGTACCCGGCCGCCGTCGTGAGCCTCGCTCCGGCGAGCTTCGGCCACCCCTCCTCCTCCTACCTACCCCACTAGATGCGGGAGAGCACGGGCTACGCCCCGGTGCTCCCAGCCGCCGCCCCCGTGCCCTGCAGCATGGACGCCGCCGCGTCCAGAGGTCGTCGCCGACGACCCTAGCCGGCCTGACATGCGGGCCCGGCCTGCCAGGTGATTAGCTTAAGGCTAATCACCATTTAACTAAGCCCCTGACACTGGCCAGTGGGCCCCAGTGCCATTAACCCTGTAATTAGGATAAGATAAAACCCCTGTTTAACCTGTGTCACTGACGTGTGGACCCCACACGTCAGGTTTGACCTGGTCAGCCATAGATTGACTTGTTGGCGTCATAGTGACCTTGATCTTGTAGATTAAATCTTTTCTGGATTTAAAATTAATCAGGAAATTCCAGAAAATGATTCAAACTTCAAAAATTCATAGAAATTCAACCGTAGCTCAGATTGAAATAATTTATATATGAAAAATTATCAGAAAAATGCAATCTATCCATCTGTACCAGTTTCATGCATGTAAAACCAAGTTATACCTGCTGTATAGGTGAAAACACTTGAATGGCATTTATAAGAGCTTAATCTGGAGTTGCATTTGAACCCTCGATTCAAATGGACTTCATTCAATTTGAATACTAGTTGCATTAGCTCAAACAACATCACATATTCCTGCCATGTTCATGCATCATATTGTTTCATATGTTGTGTACTGATTGTCGGCACCGTTCCTTCTCGATAGGTCTTGCTCCGGAGACCGTTCCAGAGTACCTGTCTGTGAAGCAGTGCCTCCCTTGTTGATCTACCAGGCAAGCAAATCCCCTTGTTCATTCCGATACAATCCTACTCTCTCGCTCCTGCTCTCAGTTATTGCATTAGGACAACAACGATTCATCTGCTACTTTGTGCTGCGGTAGTTGAACCCATTCCTCTGCATGACCTGTCATTGCCACAATAAATAGTTGAAACCCACTAGCATGTGTAGGAGGTGATTGAGCCATGTTGTGTTCATACCATGCTATGCCTGCTATTGCTTAGAGTTGTGTCAGGTCTGATTCATTGGGAATGAATTGGAGTGCAGTTCTATGTTGTGATGCTAGAGTGAAGTGTGTGAACACGATTTGGTAAAGGTAGCGGTGAGAGGCCATGTAGGAGTACATGGTGGGTTGTCTCACTGGAACCGTCCTTAAGCACTGAGTTCTATGTATGTTGTCCAATGACTCGATACTACCACACATTGGGTTCCTGTAACTCGACCCCTCTCGACTTATTAACCAACTTGATTTCTGTCCAGGAGTCGCAACTAGTTTCTGGTGTTTGTAGGTACTGTTAGTAGTCTACCAAGTGGCACCCGGCCAGGTGGGCTTAGGACAGACTAAACCTGATGTACGGTGTACCAAGTGGCACCCGGATAGTGGGCCTGGGAACCCTGCTCACATCGTTTGGGGCCGTGAGCGACACCCGGCCGGATCTCCTTGCGGATGGAACCCGAATAGGCGATAAACCTGGACTAGAGTCTTGTGTGGTTAGTCAGGTCGTGGCCGACTCCCTCCCCAGTCTTTCGATTGAAGGTTGCCGATATACACGACGTGTACATGGTGGCAAGTGGCGAGAGCGTGTGTGAAGAAGTACACCCCTGTAGGGTTAACATGATCTACTCGAATAGCCGGGTCCGCGGTTATGGACTTCTTGGATGCTTACGTGGTACATAGACAACTTAAAGTGGATACTCTAAGATGCTCAAGAGAAGTGTGAGTGCTATGGATGGCCTTCTCATATGGAGACGGGGATGAATCCATAGTAGTGTATTGTGTGGTGATTAGTGGACTCGTGTGCGCCATATCACCTCAAAGAAGTTCTGGTAGTCGTAGAACAGGATAGCCACTGAGTCAAAGCTGGCTTGCTGCAACTAAACCCCACATTACCCTCTTGATACAAATGCATGTATAATAGGAACTGATGTAAGTCTTGCTGAGTACCTTTGTACTCACGTTGCTTTATTTATGTTTTTGCAGCGGAGACTTCGGTCTTACTAGTGTTCTCGTGGACTTCGACGAGTAGCTTGTGCCTCAGCTACGATCTTGGTCGGATGTTGTAGTTAGTCAGGCTCTTCGGCCTTTTTCATTTGTAGTTGTCTGTACTCAGTCATGTAATGCTTCCGCTTGATGCTTGTGTGCCCTGAATGATGGTTCATGTGACCCCTATTTTTATTTAATGCTATGTGGCTCTTCTGGGCCTTTATCTATATGAGTTTGCGTTATGTTGTGATGCCATGTTGTACAACACATACTTGCATGTTATGCGTACGTGTAACGTGTATTGCTATGTGTGGGATCCGACAACCTAGTTGTTTATCCTTGGTAGCCTCTCTTATGGGTAAATGTAGTCTAGTGCTTCCACCGAGCCATGGTAGTCCGCTACAGCCCGGTTCACCGGAGTCCTGCTAGCCCAGCACTACTGCTCCGGAACACTTGACTGGACGGCATGTGATTCACTTTGTTCCTGTGTCTGTCCCTTCGGGGAAATGTCACGCAGTGACATCTGGAGTCCTGCCTAGCCTGCTACAGCCCGGATTACCGGAGTCCTGTTAGCCTAGTGCTACAGCCCGGATTCGCACGCTGCTGACCGACATGCTCGAAGTTGATTCATGTATGCCTGTCCCCGTAAGTTAGTGCCACTTTGGGTTCACGACTAGTCATGTCGGCCCGGGTTCTCTGTCATATGGATGCTAGCGACACTATCATATACGTGAGCCAAAAGGCGCAAACGGTCCCAGGCCATGGTAAGGCGACACCCGTGGGAATACCGTGCGTGAGGCCGAAAAGTGATATGAGGTGTTACAGGCTAGATCGGTGTGACTTAGAATCGGGGTCCCGACAATCTTCTAGACAATGGCAAAGCCATCTATTTGGCAAGGTTTGGCTTATTCTATACCTGGGAATACATATGTACCTAGTACTACACAGACACGAACTGGCGTGCGCAGCGTCCGTAATGAGCTGTTTTCATGCTGCCAAGTGCCTGCCTCCTCATAAGGTGGCTGCGCGACGACCTTCGGGACACGGTTGGTTCGATCACTCTATCCTACAACAGCATAACCAAGTGGATCATCAATTACGGCCCATAAATCTCGTCTCATTAGCATAATCACGCATGAATGTCCCTTCTTTTGGAGGGTTTATTATCTTTGATTATTTTACTGCTCAAGTGCCCATAATTTTGCTCTAATTAAAGCAAAACAACCACTACTACAGGATGCTGCTAACGCAACACTACGATCAGAGACCCTTCAAGAAACTGTGTGCGATGCCATAATCGCAAACGGTGCTGTATGAAAACCGTCAGAAATGTGTAAAACGTTTGCGATGACGGATGCATCAAACATGGTTCAGGTTTTAGTTGCGTGTGCGAGGAAGGACATACGGTTCAGTTCAATGAACTGTTTGCGATAAGGAGAAACAAAAGAAACGGGCAGCCAGATGGAGGCGTGTGCGATACACAACATACGATTCAGTCGGATGAACTGTTTGTGATTAGGCAACACAAAAGAAACAGTCAGCTAGATCAAAGGTGTGTGTGATGTACTGCATACGGTTCAGTCGGATGAACTGTTTGTGATTAGGCAAGAGAACAGAAACGGTTCAATATAACAAGATGTGTGTGATACGCGGCAACATGTCTGTAATCAG
Source organism: Aegilops longissima (assembly GCA_021605205.1). Lineage (NCBI taxonomy): Eukaryota > Viridiplantae > Streptophyta > Magnoliopsida > Poales > Poaceae > Aegilops > Aegilops longissima. The sequence goes on from CM038680.1 coordinate 297,769,978, forward strand.
AAATGTGTGCGAAGACCGATAATAACGCAGACGATTGCTTCTAATAGGACATATGTGATATGATCTGTCTACACAACATCTATTAGCCATTGTGGGACGGGCGGTCATCCGGATACGCCATAAGGATGCGAAGAGGCATTCCTATCAGCAAGGACTAGATGTTGCACCAGTAGCTTATGTACTATCAAGTTAAGTGTGCTCAGGCTGGAGCAGCCATCGGATGGGTGACTGGATGGGAAGTTGTGTCGATGTTAAATTAGGTGATGGTATGGGTCATTTCGGTCAAATGACCGAAATGCCCCATTCCCTCAGCTAATTTAACCTCAAGGTCCTAGTTTTTTTAACACATGTTAAAGAAGGTCTACCGCATTACTTTTTGACAATGTGCGATACATGGCATACTGTTGATCCATCCGACCTATTTGTGATGGAATAGGTCGTGTGTGTTGTGGGCAAAGGCTTGCTAGTATTCAACCGTTTGGGACTAATTAATTCACAACCGACGGGATGCCTAGTGTGGTCCGTGTTCACCTGATCATCATCTACTTCTTGTGCTAGCTCGATGCTAAATTTTCATTAATTGATGGTGTTTTATGAACACGCCACCCTGCTATATTGCGCATAGGGGGCGCGTGACGCATGGAGGCGACAAGCGTAGCCTGTAGCACATCCACCTTTTCCAAGCATGCCAACCCACCAAAGTGTCGCCTCTGCCATCAACCTCGTCAACGAGGAAAACGAGCAGACGCCACAGCCCGTCGAGGCCGAGGCGCTCCCCGGCAACACGATGGACGACACTTTGATGCTCGTCATCGCTAGGGTTGAGAAGACCTTTGGCGCATGGCGCTTGAGCGCTGCGGATCAAGATAGGCATGTCAGCGCCGACAGGCTGCAGCTCACTGCACAACATGATCGATGGTGCACTGCAGAGCAAGCTAGGCACGTCCGCGCCGATAGGCTGCGGCTCGCCGCACGGCAAGACCGTTGGAGCGTCGCAGAGCGAGAGGCGCGGCGCGCTGCACAGCAAGAGCCGATCCATCGGTGCTTGCCTGCTATCGACACGGTGTCGCAGCTGGGTACACGTCCCGTCAGTACCCCCATTCCTCGCCAGGACTGGTCAGAGGCCCTCAGCGTCGTACTTGCACCGGACGCCCGGCGCGCCGTTCGCATGGGTGCCGCCGTTCGCCTTGTCCGTGGCCCGCTGGATGCCAACGCGCTGGTCCATAGGCTCGACCGCGTCCTTGGCCCAGGTGTCCACCTGGGCGCAGTAGAGGAACATGGTCGTTGCATCCTCGAGATGGTGATCTCCGATGAAATAGCCAACTTGGAGCTCGAGATCGCGCTCCAGATGTACCGCGAGCGTGTCGACCGATTGGACGAACGCCTGCACGAGTTCAGGCAGAGACAAGAGCTACCCTAGCTACTACCTCCATTTTTTTGTACACAAGGCCAGTATATCAAAATTACAATTTGGAAAGGGCCACTAACACTAATCGAGGCAAAATTGATGGGGTTAGCAACCAAGGACATTAATATCCCCTGCATGCATGCGGAAGTGAGAAGGTTGGTTTGCATGGCGCTGCATTAATCAAGCGATGAGGAGTGAGATGGTTAGCTCTTTGGTCTTTGGAGAAGAAAATACACATTAATTGACACGTGAAACGAGGATTTGTATCGATTAAATCCCGTGAAGGAAAACCCAACCTTTCTTTTCTAACACTAGTACTCCTAGTATGTACGTACTTATCCTGTTTGGGTCTAGGCCTTGCATTGCCAAACTTCGCCACACATTTTTGCCAAGCTTGCCTAAAGTTTTCAAAATGAGAAGGAGGTACACTTGCGCACGGCTATCGCGGTCGCACCGCACCCTCACACCGTCGCTCCTGCATGCCGCGGTCGCACCGCACCCTCACCGCCGCTCGCACGCCGTAAACCCCACCAAGGAACGCACCCTCGACACGCGTCTTTGTCGCATGTGAACACACCAAACTCAGCCATCCTATCGCTGACACATAATTTTCGTTCATAGAGTATGTTTATCCAACCGCATGTTGGGGAGTATCCGTACGGCCCGTGTGGTGCTCTGTTGGGGAAGAAGAAGAGGTGAGGAAGAAGGAAAGAAGGGTTAGGAGACGTAGGATATTCACCCAACCGCCTGAAATGGTAGACTGACCCAAGTCAGGCGACTTGCATAACAAATATATGTTTTTACACAGCAAAAGATCCATGAAAACAACAACATAAAGAAAAACTATCACTGCTCGCGGAAAGAGACGACCTCGTCGTCTTTGGCTACCGGCGCGAACCAGCCGTCGCTGCCGACGTGTGTCTCCGCACCGTGGTTGTCCTCAGCCTCCAGCTACTCGTTCGAGCGGAGCGTGCGGGCGCTCTGCACGGACGAGAGCACAGCCCGGTTCAAGTCGAGGCATCCGGTTCCGCCTGCAGGAGGGCCTCGATGGCAGCGACATCCGCGCGCTCTGTGTCGAGTCGAGCCTCCGCCGCCCGGTTCAAGTCCAGGACGTCCGGTTCCGCCTGCAGGAGGGCGTCGATGAGAGCGGCATCTGCGTGCTTTGCGTCGAGTCGAGCCTCTGCCGCCCGGTTCAAGTCCAGGACGTCCGGTTCCGCCCGCAGGAGGGCCTTGATGGCAGCGGCATCCGCGCGCTCCGCCTCAAGTTGAGCCTCCGCCGCCCGGTTCACATCCACGACATCCGGTTCCGCCTGTAGGAGAGCCTCGATGGCAGCGGCATGCGCGCGCTCCGTGTCGAGTTGAGCCTCTGCCTCCCGGTCCTCCTTTAGTATCGCCATGTTGAACCGCTGGTCCGCCTGCACCATGCGGGACTCGGACGCCGGCACAAAGTCGACGTCCATCGTCTCATACCCATCAAGGGCCTCCTGCGTCGCGACCTCCGCCATGAACATTGGATCGGCTTCCTCCTCCTCGTATCTTGGCTCCAGAGAACTCGGGGATTAGCCCGCCGCAAAGCGAGCTTGGGAACGGAGGTCTGTGGCACCGACCGCCACCACGATTTCTGTGCGGCGCTCCGGCGTCAGCATCTTGTAGTAAGTGATCTCGCGGTGCACCATGGCTTTCCGGCGAACTAGGGGACACTTGATGCGGGCTAGGGGATCGAAAGGTGGGGGAATGGGCTGGAGATTTGGTGTGGTTTTGGGGCAGTGGCTGGCGTAGGCCGAGCAGCGAAGGTTCTGGTGTGAATAGTGGTTCCGATGACGACCGGTCAATCGGTTTTGACTGTACATCGCTCTTGTCGCGTTCGCGTTGCAGCCCGGTACGCTGGACCCTCCACGTCGCTCACCGAATGGAACGCGCTTCGTCTTGCGTTTTCGCTCTCTTGTGGGACCGCAGTTGAGAGCAAACCGACGTCCCTCCCCCTCCCCTGCCCGCGTCATTTATTATACCACCACTCCCTCCGTTTTATGCGGAGTAAATAAAAACAGAGGGAGTATTACTGCGGATGAGGATCCCCTGACGTGGCCGAACCCATTGAGTAACTGACATGCGAGGCCTAGCAAGCATGGGGTCCGCCAGTAAGTGACCGAAAGGGAGGGTAAGGCAGGGATATCTATGTCAGAGGATCCACTTCCACTATACTACTTTGACCAAATGTTAGAGTAATAATATATGACATGCAACTTATACGAATGTTAGATTAATAATATATGACATGCAACTTACACAAAGCATACAGGGTCTAATGCGTTTTTCGAGGCTAACTTTGACCAAATGTTAGAGTAATAATATATGACATGCAACTTACACAAAGCATACGGTCAAATTCGTATGTGAAAGGAGTTTCTAATGATATAATTTTCACAATATACATCTCATGTACTATTAATCTTGTCAATAGTCAAATTGGAAACCATCTCGAGTACAAATCTAGGAGTACGTACGAATCTAAAAATATTGATTGGGCGTTGTTGAATGTTGATACCTTTTTTTTATCAAAGTAGATGTACTTTGACTACACATAAAACTTATATGTAAACTACTCTTTATATATGATTTGCGGAGTAGAAAGGATAGGACGGAGTATATTGTACGTTCAAAAACGAAACGAACATTGAATACCGTTTATATATGATTTGCGGATGCTATGGTCACCGGTTCAAAATTTTGAATCCGCCTTAGGTATCACATGCCCCCACTCGTTCCCTCTCGATTTCATCTCGGGGTCCGGAGATCTATTCAAACAGGAGTAGGGTGGGTACATGCGAATGATACTCGGCGGAATGTTCAAATGAGGCATGCGGGAGGATGGACCCGACTGGAGGGCGACATGATCGATCGAGAAGAGGGTTGGAGAGGAATGAGAAATAAGCAAACGCCACATGATTATACTTGAACGGCTCAAATAAACAATAAGTTGTCTCGCTTGGCCTACATAGTGAAAGGCCTAATGCGCAACACGAACAATCGACGCTTCGAATATGGCCGGAAAACAGGAAACAAACATGTGGGGCACACCCGTCGGACGACGAGCGCAGAACTAGTCCAATGGAGGATCGGCCCACGACCTCCTCGCCACCGACAACCGTTCATGTGGGTCGTTGGGGCCAACAACGGGGCGCAGCTCCAGCACCGCCTCTGGACAAGGCGATCGCGGTGAGCGACACACTCATATCGTCGCTAGACACGGTCGGTTTCAGTTTGCCGAGGGTGGCGTTAGTGCTGTGGCACGACCAACGGTATGTTTGGTTTGTGCCCAAGGTTGCCCCATCAAAGCATTGGGTAGCCAAAATTTTGGTTGAGGTATTGGTTGCCCATGATTTGGCCGACATTGGCAAGAAAAATGAACTTGAGTTGGCTAGAGTTCATTGGCATGCCAAAGAAATGGCAACCATCCAAACAAAGACCAATCTTTGGGTCATGACCAAAATTTTGGTTGAGGTATTGGTTGCCCATGATTTGGCCGACATTGGCAAGAAAAATGAACTAGAGTTGGCTAGAGTTCATTGGCATGCCAAAAAATGGCAACCATCCAAACAAAGACCAATCTTTTGGTCATGACCAAAATTTTGGCAAGGTGCACTTTGGCCACAATCCAAACACACCCCAACACCCGGCTCGTCGAGGATGCACGGGGCGCCGCAACGCGTCCGCGGAGTGGTGTAACGCGGCCAACTGCATCCTCTGGACCTGAGACCATGCCGGGTCATCTTGCTTTTTCAATGACATGCGGGGATCGCATGTGAGCAAAGAGCATCTCCAACGTTGCCACGACCGCAGCTGACTACCCTGGCACACCAAAACCCTCGTTCCTCGCGCCGTCACGCGGTGCGTTCCCAGCCGGCGCCAGCTGCCCGCATTCATGACGTCCGTTCGTATGTCGTCATTAAGAGGCTCGGTGCCCGAGGAACAACTCCGGCGACTTAATGACGCACCCAGACGCTTGGCCTCACCGGAATGCGCTACTTAAAGCGGCAACGCCCAGCTAACCTCCACACCATAGCGCATCGTCCTCCTACCTGGAACCACATCCGCCATGACCGCAAGCGCGAACGCTCTGCGAAAGAGCTTGTCTTCGGGGATGGAGCTCGAGGTCGCCGCCCTTGCTGAAGTCGCCGCACAAGCGGTGGCCACGCTGGCAGCCGACGACGGGAGCACCGTCAGCCACGCGTCCTACTTGCCGCCGTCCAACGTCCGGCACCGCCGAGGTCGAGGACTCCTCTGAGGATGAGTAGGGCATGGGAGGCGGCAGGGCATGGTGTGCCAACTGGCCGGTCCGTCTCCCGTGTTCTACTTTTCCTCGCCGAAGACTGCACCTTCACTTCACGGGTCTTGAACCCCGCCCCCGTACATGGAGATCACAGATGGAGGACGTCGGTCGCCGCCGTAGAATAGGTTTAGGGTCGGGTTTCTTTTATTTTTTTGTCCTATAAAAGTTCGAAATGTAATGAAAATCTGTCGTGTTTGCATTAATCTCGGCCGGTGTATATGAACTTTCACAATAATATTCATATTGTAGGAGTACTAGCAAGATGCCCGTGCGTTGCACGGAAGATCAAGATCTTGTGGGAGAAAAGGATGAACGAGGGAAAGCATTATCTGCAAATGTGGAGAGGAGTGCGGGTAAATTGTCATAGTTTCCTTCCTATCCGTTAGATATAGATCGGACGGCCTATATTGCAGGATCGGACACATCTTTCTACATCTACGGGAACCTACGAAAGGGTTAACGTAAATTGCCTATGTCTCTCCTCCCCTGATTTTCATGGTGGTCGGCCCCTCCCTCCCCCCAATCTACAATCAACAGCTCACATGTTTCACATTACGTTAATTACATAACTGGGATTACGTAGGTGTAGCATTACTCGTCCTAAAAAACCCAACTAAGCCAACCTCCCAGCATATCGCGCGGGAAAAGACCCGGCCGCGCCATTTTAGTCGGGATTACCGGATTACTAGTAGTAGTATCAATGGATCGCGCGAAGCAACAGATTTTTTTTGGTGGGGGCGAAGCACCTAGTTTAAAAGGAAAAAATGCGGTACACTCACAGCACTCCTGTCGCGATCGCATTGCACCCCACGCACGTTCGGTCCTGCACACGGCTCATGCAAACGGAACGCGCTTCGGCTAGCCTCTTCACTGACACGTAGGACTACACTTGGAGAAACCGACCATGCGCCAAACTCCCCCCGCCCACCGCACGAAAATCCTCCCCCACACCCAAAAATTCCCCCAAATCCGATTCAACGCCCTTGCCAACTAGCCAATAATATTCCCCAAACCCCGTCCCCCTGTCCCCTCCACTCCATTCGCCGCTTAAAGCCGACCTCCCGCCGCCGCCGATACGTCGGCGCCATGTTCGGCGATCCTCTCGCTCCACAAGACGCTCAGAGATCTGCCGTCCTCTAGCAGCGCCGCCACCCTCAGCTACGTTCTTGTGGAGGCGCCGCGGTCAGCGCCACCACCACGGGCGACGTTAGTGTGGAGACGCACGACGGTCGGCTTCTCCCACGGTACGCGCATTCTAGATCGAGGCCCGTTCATGTCGATGTAGCGCTGAATGTTAGCCGATAGGCGGTGTTAATCTCACTGCTTGCTGAAGTAGTTTATTGTCAATATGCTCGCTTAAGAAGCTTCCTTGCCCTGCTCGCACTCAATCTGCTTAGCTGAGATGGCATGCCAAGGTCGATTAGTTGCTAAAATATCCTGCCATATATTTATTGTGACGTAGATTGCCATGGTCTAGTAGCCAATCTGTTAGGTGAAATAGCTCTACACCGTTTTATACTCGATCTTTGTTGCTGCGAGGGCCTTCGATAGTTTGATGGCTGTGTGCTTGGCCTCATTGACTGCTGAAACAACCTGCCATAATTTGGCACTCAAATCTGTTTGCTGAATTAGCTTTACATATATTTCGTTACTTATATCTGCTCGTCCAAATATCTTGCCATAGCTTTAGACATCGACCTAGGTATTTTTTTATGGACTTCATAAAAAAGCATATATGTTTTTCCTGTAATATCTAGTAGAAGAACTAATTTGTATGTCTAACAGATGGACAGGACTTGGATAACTTCGCTCGAAGATTCTCCGCTGCATATGTCGAGGGGTTGAAAACTTCATGAACTTTATCGAGCTGAGTACGGTGGTCCAAATCAGATGTGCTCGCCTGTAGCAGTTGTATGAATTCAGTTACAAGACCCCGATCAACTGTGCAAAATCATCTACACTTGTATGGGATGTCGGTCACATATACTAGGTGGGTTCATCATGGTGAAGCTGTGAGCGTCAATGTTATTGACTACGTGGAAGCAGCATATCACCATCTTGATCGCTCGATGCTCGTGTGGAAGAGGAGGAGGTGGTGGTGGTGGCGGAGCGATGAGTTTGACCAACATTGAAACAATGCTACGAAATGCTCGTGCATTCCGTGAACTTTCACTGCAGAAGAAAAGCGGTGGGCCCGCTTGTTGGAACAATGCAACGTTGTTGTCACCCCTGGAAATAAGTTGTCAAGATTCTCAGCTATGGTCACCTTTCTTGGTGAAGACATCTGAGCGGATGACCAACAAATCATTCGATGCGATGTTGGCTGCTTTTTCATGAATCTTTCCCGAGATCGTCGAGCTGCCACACACCTACTGATAAAATGAAGAATTTCCTTCGTGCGGTTGGAATTGGATATGATATGATCCATGTTTGTAAGAATAATTGTGTTCTGTTAGGAAGGATTATGCCAACTTAAGTGAATGCCGAAATGCAAATCATCAAGATGGAAAGATGGCGATGTTGTGAAGAGGATTCCTCATAATGTTACGAGACATTTTCCAATTACACCAAGATTGCAGAGGTTGTTTCATGATTTGAAACAAGAGAGGATGTCTTGTGGCATTCTAGGAACCAGATCTGAGAGATCGAATGTAATGAGCCATCCATCTCATGGTAGTGAGTGGAAAAGCTTCAATGATAAACACAAAGAGTTTCTTTGCTGACCGAGAAACATTAGACTTGGCTTAGCTTCAGATGGATTTAACCCATTTGGCCACAGGCGCCACATATAGCATGTGGCGATTGCTTGTTATCCTTACAACATGCCTCCAAATGTCTCGCACCAAAGAATCAAACTACATGATGGCCTTGCTCATCCCAGGTCCAAAAAGTCCTGGAAAGGATTTTGATTTGTTCATGGAGCCTCTTGTGGAGGAACTTCAACAGCTATGGAAGGGTGTTCTCACTCGAGACCTATATAGCAGCCCACCAGCTGATTTCTTTCTGCGTGCTGTTATAATTTGGTGCATCCATGATTATCCGGCTTTTGGCACTATGTCAGGGCGAACAACACATGGTTACAATGCATGTGTTCGCTGTGACAGAATCATTGTCATACGCAATACTTAGCAAGATCTGTTACATTGGACACCGCCGTTTCCTTGCCAAGGACAAGCCGCTTCCTAGAAAATACCGAAGACATGTGTTCAATGCAAAGCATGAAAATCGTGATGCGCCAAAGAGGCTCACCACCGATGAGTTGCAAGTGGAATTAGAGAAGGTCAGGCATATTACACCAGGAAACCATCCTGATAATGGTAGAGGGAAAAGGAAGCGTGGCACGGCAGAAGAGAGATTATTGTTTACCCGCAGGTCCACTTTGTGGGACTTGGAGCATTGGAAAGATTTGGATCTGCGGCATAATCTTGATGTGATGCACATCGAGAAAAATATATGTGACAACATTATTGGCACACTTTTTAATATTGAAGGCAAGACGAAAGATACCTTAAAATCTAGGATTGATTTGACACACCTGGGTATCAGACAGGATTTGCTGGTGCAAGATGAAGGTAAACCACGGGATATGGCACCAGCTGTGTACGTCTTGGACAAGGTAAAATGAAAAGAATTCTGCGAGGTCCTCACACGTGAGATTCCCACATGGATTTGCATCCAACCCCGAAAGGAGAGTCGGTCTGAGATGGAAACAAGGTACAAGGGTTGAAAACTCATGACTGCCACGTCCTACTTCAAAGGGTTTTACTGTTATCCTTAGAGGATTGGGCATACGACTTATCTGAGCGAGTTGCAGAGTTGGAACAATTCTTCAGGGAACTCTGCAGTAGGAATATTAGGATAGATGCTTTGGAGTGTCTTAGAGACAAGATACCAACTATCCTATGCGACCTTGAGAAGATATATCCTCCAGCTTTCTTTGATGTGATGGTGCATTTGGCTGTTCATCTACCTGATGAGGCACTACTTAGAGGACCATTACAGTATGGCTGGATGTACCCTATTGAAAGGCGGCTAGGCACTTTCAAGGGCTATGTTAGGAACAGAGCTAGACCTGAGGGTTCCATTGCAGAGGCCTACATTGCTACAGAAGCGTTGACATTCTGCTCAAAATACATTGAAACAACTGATCAGCTTAGCAAAGAGGTGGGTGAAGACTATCCCGGGCTCAATGTTTTCGATTATTCTGCTCGAGTTTCTGAGGGAAGAGTCGACAAGAGGACAAATCTAAAGATTTGGACAAAATGGTTTGGTATGTGTTGAATAAGCGTCCCGAGATACTACCTTATATCAAGTAAGTGCAAGATCGCAACTTATACATCGTAATCTACTAAACTTGCAGCACATTCTTATATATTTAGATGTTTGACGCGATCACTATGTTGTGCAACATCTACAAAGAGGAGTTCTTGCCGCAAAATCCAAGAAACATTGACAAACTGGTTATGGCAGGATTTGCGAAATGGTTCAAGAACCATGTAAGCTTTTAAAGTGCACTTTGTCGCTTTTTTTAATATATTGAGTACATAAGATGATCAGCTTGTCTATTTTCTAACCATAGGTTAAAAAGATGCGGGAGGATGGGCGGGCAGTTGATGATGCCCTTTACTCACTAGCAATGGGTCCTGATACTCGGGTAAGACATTATGAATCTTGCGTTGTTGGAGATGTGCGCTACAACACTCTTGCACGAGACGAAGGCAGGAAGACACAAAACAGTGCCATCATGAGAACGGATACGTATGACAAAGAGATAAGTGAAATGTATGCTAAAATAATGACATTGTTCGATTGCAGATATCTCCGTTTCAAGGATCATCGGTGTGTGGTTACATTGTCTTGTCGTTGGTATAACCTGTTTTCCGGATCGCAAAACCCAGAGCTGATGATTATTTCAAATCCATCAATGTCAAGGCGGCGTACCAAACCAACGAGCCTTTTATTTTGGCAAATCAAGCAACAAAGATATTTTTCTTGGAAGACACATTTGCACGTAGCGATGACTGGAGAGTATTGCAAAGGTTTGAGTAGAGGAATTCGCTCAATGAAGTTGCACAACAAGATGATGCTTACATCGCTCTCGATGTACAAGATAACACAGATGTTCCTAATATCTTTGAGAACCATCACGCCAATGACGCTTGGCGAAAAGATTGTCTGTCGGCTGTGGACATACAAGAGTTGATCAAGAAGAAGCCAACGTTCGAGGACGTTGAGGACGAAGAAGAAGATGACACCGTGGGGAATTACGATTCAGACTGATACACATGGCGAAGATGTTGACGCTGCTGCTGTGGATGATGATTACATTGCTTTTGTCATATTTGCCTGTCAAAAGATGTTATTTTATCTACTATGTGAAATTGTGTTTGCTATGACAACTGAAACCTGATGAACATGTTGTTTAGTATTTTGTTGTGAGAACATCACTTGTTATGTATGCTGATTTGTGTTTGGTGATTGTATGACAACTAAAACATGATGATATTGTTTTTTAGTTGTACTCATATTTGGCTGTGGAACTTGAATTTGATGACATAGTTTGCTGTTGGACTGCAATTTGCTCGACGTCTTCGAATGAGAACAAAGCTGACCCGACAGGGCCTCTCGCTATTTATTTATTTATATGAGCAAAGGGATACCCCTGATTTCCGCTAATATAAATCATTAGATGTTCAAAACACTACGCCCAGCCTGCTACATGTGTTTCATTCATTACTAGTTTCAGCAAAGTCCTCATGTCGTAGCCATTGAATACATCACGAAAGTGCTACATACTCGCAAATAAAGAGACAATCATCCTACAGAGCACATCGATTTTGCCCATTATCTTCACAAGCTCTTTCATCTCCTCATTGTTGTCAAGGCCGTTCAGCAGCTGTTGCTTGGCCATGATCAGAGGAACTGCATCTTTAACCTTCTGCTCTGCATCTTCCTCTTCCGTCGTTCCTTCAGTTACTTGTCCAACACCCCAACCTGCTGGTATTGGGATTCCTCGGCTAACCAAATAATCAGCATAGTTGCATTCCCCCACATTAGCAACTTCCCAGAAATACAAATCACAGGAATCTTCCCTTTTCTCCACAAATCAAATTGGTAGATCATCAACCAAATTATTAAAAAAATCAGCAACTGAAAGCAGCAGAACAACACTTAAACATATTATTACCCCATGATTCGGGCATTTGTAGAAGACTCGGCCAGGGTTGCGGATTGTGGTTGAGACGCGACGGATGACTCTGCGTGATTTGCAGTAGTGGCACAACACCAACGGCAGCGGGTTGCGATGAGCAATCGGCTGCGGTGCGCGTGCCAGCGAGGGTGTGATGAGACCCACAGGCGATAGTACGGGTTGCGACTTGGTGCATATCTGGTTGTTGCCTGCTCAAGAGCAGGTGGACGAGCAGCCAGCGGACATAATTGCTGCGGCCAGAGCTTCCGATGCTAGGCGAGTAAGTAGAGAAGAGGAGAAGCGAACGTTGGATATGTCGGTTTCATTACTTGCGAGTAGCATAGCACCATATATAGTCATAGTCTAGGTTGGATTCGAACCAGCTATAGGAGCACGCCTTTTTGTTTTTCTAAAACTCGCAACGTCTCTTTACTTGGTACACTAGCTTGTTCTCAGACGCCTTCCCAAGTCTTTGATTTTCTTTCCTTTTTTGCGAGGACTCGACGGTGGGATCCACGGAAGGGCCTCAGATTTCGTGAAAAAACGTTCCCTCACGACATGTCGGACCCACTAGCTATATCTTCGCACGCAAGGAAGTGCCTCCTTATTACGCACAAAAATGAATACCCCTCGCTAGCTGGGACCCACCATAGTGGGAGGATGACTTAGGGCCAACAAAGTTGACGGGACGGAGGGCTTTGTCAACTTAGTCAATATGAACGATTCTAGCTCCAAAGGACCGTGACGATGTCCATCCAGCGGGCGTAGTGCTTCTTCAACCTCTGGTCTTCTTGCTCCAGCCGCCCAAAGCAGCGCCGGTCGTGCCGCATGCTCCTGCCTCCCGTGGCCGGTTGTGCTGCCGTGGAGGCCTCACCGCCCCCTACTATTCCCACCGCTGGCCAGGCCCTGCGGCGACGGCAGCCTCACACCGCAGCCGAACCAGTGAACCCTCGTACTCCTCTACGCGTGGGCTTCCACTGCCACGTCTTCCCCGGCTCCGCGTCGTCCCCTTCCTAGGCCTCGCCGTCGTCCACCGTCGTGGTCCTCTCCGCGCGGCATGGTCAACATGGTCAAGGAACGACTTCCATCGGAAGAGTACTGTACGTGGAGAGGCTGACAGCTGGGTCCACGTCCACAGCCCAGTTTTTTTGTGATTTGCCAAGTAAGTCGCTTTGTCAGGCCTGTTGGGCTGCAAATCTTTTAAGACAAGGAGAGCTTTCATTCGGCTGGCCGAGAAAATGGCCCATCAGTAATGAGAAATGGGTTGTACATTTTTAAAACACATCAAACCGACAATTAGTTTCAAATATCTTTTTTTTCATTTCAAGATTTTAAATTACATTAATTTTTATGCGTGGAGAATTTGTCGGATTTTATATTGATATACATTTATTTTTAAAATCAGTTTGAATGTGAGTTGAAATTTCGGGATTAAAAACAGTTCGGACCGCACCGAAATATTCAAAATTTCGTATAATTTTTTAACCGTGGCCACAATTTGGGTTGTAATGCTAACAAAAAGAATATGGGCTCCCAAAAAAACCTTAAGAATTAGCAAATGGGCTGAAAATTATTAGAAATAATGGCAGATGGGTTGTATGCTGTTTTCCACAGATTTGAGGCTTTCCTAAAAAGGTTGGACGACAAGCGTTGGATCGTTGGATGTCCATCCAACGCCGTCGTCTTCTTCAATCTCTCGATCTTCTGCTCCGGCCGCTCAAGCAGTGCAGTGGGACTGCTCGCCCTCCTCCCATGGTCGACTCTGCTGCTGCTTGCAGCCTCACCGCCCACCGTACTCCCATCGCTGGCCTAGCCATCCTCTACTCACCCACACCTGCTGTTATTCTCGGCAGACGAACCAAGAAACCCTCAGATAGTCGTACTCCCCTCGCGTGGGAAACAAGCGCCTCCGTGTCGTTTCCTTCCTAGGCCTCGCCGTCGTCCACCCTTGACGGGTGCTCTCGGCGCTGCCTGGTCAACGTGGTCAACGATCGACATGCATCTGAAGTGGATCAGACGTGGAGAGGCCGACAGCTGGGTCCACGGCCGCACGCAAGGAAATGCCTCCTTATTACGCGCAAAATAATGATTCCTCCACCGACATCGAGGGACCCACGAAAGGGCCTCTCAGATTTCGCAAAAAACGTTATCGCCACCGACAGCTCGGTCCCACCAGCTATATCTTCGCACGCAAGGAAGTCCCTCCTTATTACGCACAAAAAAAATGAATACTCCCCCTGTTAGCTGGGACCCAGTATAGTGGTAGGCTGACTTGTGGGCCTACTAAGTTGACGGGGACGGAGGGCTTTGTCACCTTAGTCAATAATGCAGGATTCTAGCTCCAGTGACCGTACGATGTCCATCCAACGGCCGTAGTGCTTCTTCAACCTCTGGTCTTCTTGCTCCAGCCGCCCAAACCAGCGCCGGTCGTGCCTCGTGCTCCTGACTCCCGTGGCCGGCTGCGATGCGGCAGAGGCCTCACTGCCCCTACTACTCCCACCGCTGGCCAGGCCATCCCTCTACTCACCTACACCCCCTGTTACTCTGCGGCAACGGCAGCCTCACACCGCAGCGAACTAGTGCCCTCGTACTCCTCTACGCGTGGGCATCCACTGCCGCGTCTTCCCCGGCTCCGCGTCGTCCCCTTCCTAGGCCTCGCCGTCGTCCGCCGCCCTAGTGCGCTCGGCGCGGCGTGGTCAACGTGGCCAAGGAACAGCTTCCATTGGACGTGGACTGTACGTGGAGAGGCTGACAGCTAGATCCACGGCCGCAGCAAGGAAGTGCCTCCTTATTACGTGCAAAATAATTATTCCTCCACCTGACAGCAGGGACCCACCGGACGGGCCACCAGTATTTTGCGAAAAAAACCGTTTCCCCCTGACTGCTGGGACCCACCTTGGTGGGAGGCTGACTTGTGGGCCTACTAAGTTGACGGGATGAAGGGCTTTGTCAACTTAGTCAATATGAACGATTCTAGCTCCCGGTGACCGTCGATGTCCATCCAACGGGCGAGTGCTTCTTCAACCTCTGGTCTTCTTGCTCCGGCCGCCCAAAGCAGCGCCGGTCGTGCCGCATGCTCCTGCCTCCCCGTGGCGGCTGTCTTTGCCCATGAGGCCTCACCGCCCCTACTATTCCCACCGCTGGCCAGGCCTGCGGCGGCGGCAGCCTCACACCGCAGCCGAACTAGTGAACCCTCGTGCGCCTCTCACGCGGCGCGCTGGCTTCCACCGCCGCGTCTTCCCGGCTCCCGTCGTCCCTTCCTAGGCCTCGCCCTCATCCACCATACTGGTGCTCTCGGCGGCGTGGTCAGCGTGGTCAAGGAACGACTTCCATCGGACGTGGACTATCGTGGAGAGGCGACAATGGGTCCACGGCCGCAGCAAGGAAGTGCCTCCTTATTACGTGCAAAATAATTATTCCTCCACCGACGGCGGGGACCCACCGGACGGGCCACCGTGATTTCGCCCCTTGACCTGCTGGGACCCACCAGCTACATCTTCGCAGCAAGGAAGTGCTCGGCGGTCGGGACCCACCTGGTGAAGCGCACGTAGCGTTGTCATTACGGTCGCGAACGTATGCGTATATCTTGGTCGATGTGAAACGCGCGTGTCGTAGTAGAGGCGCGCACGTGTCGTAGTAGAGGCGCGCACGTAGCATGTACACGTACAGCGGCCAGGGTGCAAGAAAGAAAATACGGCCACGTATGTGTACATACGTGCGGGGTCTCGAACGCCTACTCGCGCATATGTACGGCAAGGGCTCGTTGACATGGCTGGTTGGAACGGAGAAACAACGTCGTCGTCGTGTTCATGGGGAGGCAACGAAATGCGTCGTGTTCATCGGGAGGCAACGCGGCTGGGTCGGAACGGAATGCGTGGTCGTGTTCATCGGGAGGGCTTGGACGGAAGAGGCGATGGAAACGAGGCCTGGCGTACCACACAACGGAGGAAGCGGACCTCCTACGGTCGAAACGGGGGTCCTGTTGATCGGGAGGGGTGTGGCGTACCGCAAAACGGAGGAAACGGACCTCCTACGGTCGAAACGTGGGTCCTGTTCATCAGGAGGGGTGTGGCGTACCGCAAAACGGGACTCCATGGGATACTGTTCATCTCCACCGTCGACCCCCTCCAGCCTCCACGAGCTACTGTTCATCCAACGTCGACCTCCTCCAAACTCCACGGGCTCCTGTTCATCCAGCCTCCACCGCGCGCTACTCCACCGGCTACTGTTCAACCACCCCTCCACCGTCTACTGTTCATCCAGCCCTCCACACCACGGGGTCCTGTTCAACCACCCCTCCACGGGCACCCCTCCACCGTCTACTGTTCATCGTGCCCTCCACACCACGGGGTCCTGTTCATCCACCCCTCCACGGGCACCCCTCCACCGTCTACTGTTCATCCAGCCCTCCACCACACAACGGGGTCCTGTTCATCCAGAGGCAACGCCACCGCTCAATGTTCATCCACCCCCCGCAATGCTCAGTGTTCATCCCATCGATCGGCTTCAGTTAGCAGCAGTAGCCAAGGAATCGCTCGATCGGGTTCAGTTAACAGCCATCGATCGATCGCTCGGGTTCAGTAACACGTAGCCTGCGGTGCAATCACTCGGGTTCGATTAGAGCCCAACGCCTCGCTTCGGGTTGATTAGAGCCAACGCCGCACACACGCAGCAGCGTCGTGTACAAGAGAAACACGCATCGCTTCGCCCCGACCTCCCACCGTAACCTCGAACTCCCGAAATTTTCCTCCCCTCGCTTCTACCACGGTTTTTCCGTCATGGACGGCCCAAAGAATGTCATGCAGCTGCGTCTCCGGCCCGCCCAGGACGAAAAGCCCATTTTTTGTCATGATTTTTTGTCATAGAAGTAGGAGCCCACCACATCTATGATGATACCCGGTTTTGTCACAATAATCGTCATAGAAGTGTCATATGTATGACAGAAAAAAAATTCATTCGGCCCAAAATGTCAGAGATGTGTCTTTTTTTTGTAGTGTCTAGGGTACCATAAGCCAAAGTTTGGGGTATGAGCCAAATATCGAAATATTTGCTTGAACGCCACATAGTGGCTTTCCTTAGGTGAGGATTGAAACCGTGCACAAATTCCGACACTCAACATGATATCCGGTCTAGATGCACAAAGGTAAAGCAAGGATCCAATCATAGAAAGATATACCTTTTGATCCACCGCTTTACCATTGGGATCAATGTCAAGTTGGCATTTGACAGGCATTGGTATAGAAGCCGGCTTGACATCACTTAGCTTGAATATCTTGAGCATGTCTTGAGTGTATTTGGCTTGGTTGATGAAGGTTCCTTCTCTTCTTTGTTTGATTTCGAACCCGAGAAAGAACTTCAACTCTCCCATCATGGACATCTTCAACTTCGAGGTCATGAGTGCGGCAAACTCCTCATTGAAAGCTCTATTAGGAGAACCAAAGATAATATCATCAACATATAGTTGGCATACAAACAACTCCCATTTGACCTTCTTAGTAAAAAGAGTGGGGTTGATTTTCCCAATTTCGAACCCATGATCTTGCAACAACTCCGTAAGGTGCTCATACCACGCACGTGGGGCTTGTTTAAGTCCATAGAGTGCCTTATCGAGTTGGTACACATGATTGGGGAACTCGGGATCCTCAAACCCCGGGGGTTGTTTGACATACACCAACTCATTAATAGGACCATTAAGAAAAGCAATCTTCACATCCATTTGTTGCAACTTGAAGTTATGTTGAGAAGCATAAGCAATCAACAAGCGAATAGATTCAAGGCGCAAAGGTTTCACCGTAGTCGATACCCTCGACTTGGGAGTAACCTTGTGCCACCAAGCGAGCCTTGTTGCGAATGATAATCCCGTGAGCATCTTGCTTGTTTATCGGCGTTCTGGGAACGGGGGTCCCCAGACTTGCCTGCCTGCGGCCCACGGCGTGGCTAAGCCAGCAGGTCGTACGGCCCATCTTCATCAACAAGGCAACCAAGACCCTCGCGAGGCGGACGACGCAAGACCTCCTCTGGAGTGGCCTAGCCAGGCAGGCTCACGAGGAGCGGAGATATAAAGGCGGGGCAAACCTCACGAGGCTCTCGTGACATGAGCCATGACGATCGACGCCAGGCAGGCGCCAGCGCGCGCAGCGTCCTTATTTCCTCTTTGGTGCTAAGGAGGCCAGCGCAGGCAAGAGTACCGAGGCATCAGGCAAAGGTTCCTATATTGGTGTAACGAGACCAAGACCAGGAGGACGGCAAGACGGAGGTCATCGTGGAGCCCAAGACGGCACCAGAGCTTTTCGCAGGCGAAGACCACTTTTGTCAGGATAGCTTGTACTAGCTGTCCCCCTTCAAATTTGCCTGCCGTTGTTGGCTCCCTTCCCGCTCGATATTTGGGAAGAGGACCAGGGCCTATAAGAGTAGAGCTAGCCACCATAGTAGAGGCATCTCATCTTAGCTTGATCCAACCCGATCGAGAGCCTACCCTAGCCACAAGAACACCCCAACCTCAGGAGGCTGTTCTTCCCTTGTACTGTTCATCATCAGCCCTAGAGGTAATCCACCACCACCACACTGGAGTAGGGTATTACACCACAACGGTGGCCAACCAAGATAAACCTCGTGTCTTTCGTGGTTATGAAGTTCGCCGAGTTCGTCCGCGAGATCTTAGCGAGCTAGGGCGTAGATCGGTAGGGGGAAAGACTTCGCGCGCACCCGAGTGTTCGAACCTTAAGGGTTTGCCGGAACCCCACATCTGACATTTGGCGCGCTAGGTAGGGGTGCGCCGGAGCTCCTCTCCACCAACCTGCGCCCCGCGCCGCCGCACTTTGCTCCCATGGCGGATGCCCCGCCATCCACCTCTCTGGCCGACGTCGGCAGCGGGGCATCTGGGTACCGAGCCATGGCCCCCGCCCTACGGCGAGTGTGGTGGCCGACCAAGTTCAAGCCAGAGATGCCGCCGCGTTACGACGGCGCGACAGACCCGACGCTATTCCTGCTGGCGTATGAGGAGGCTGTCCTTGAAGCCGGAGGTGACGACAAGATCATGGCCAACTGGTTCCCCATGGCCCTTGCCGGTGAGCCGCGCGCCTGGCTGCTCAACCTCCCGGGATCCACGGTGGCCTCCTGGGGGGAACTCTGTGACTTCTTCATCGCTCGCTACGCAGTGCCAGCGTACCATGCAGTCGCGGCCCTGCTGGGCGGCTCTCAAGCACCGCCTTCAGATCACCACGTCAAACTGTTCCTCCGCCGGATCGGGGCAGCCTCCAAGCGCCCGAGGGCTCCGCTAGGTTGGGATGCACCAGAGGCCGAACTCACCTTCGGCTCAGAAGACCACCCTGACTCCACCGCCGGCTCCGGCATGCTCCCTATGCTCTGCACACCAACCATCTGCAATGTGGCCGTCACCAAGACCCTCATCGACGGCGGTGCCGGCCTCAACTTGCTCTCCGTAGAAGCCTTCAGCCTTCTTCATGTGCCGCTCAAGCGGCTCAACCTCCGCAAGCCCTTTTCGGGAGTGGGTGGTGGAGCTGCCCGCTCTCTGGGGCAGATCCGCCTCCCTGTCACCTTCGGCACGCGCGACAACTACCGCACTGAGCTGGTGGACTTCGACATCGCCCGTATCGGTCTCCCATACAACGCCATCCTCGGGTACCCAGCTCTCGCTCAATTCATGGCGGCGACTCATCCGGCCTACAACCTCATGAAGATGCCAGGAAGCAAGGGCGTCCTCACCATCAAGGGGGACACTAAGGAGGCCGTGACGGTGCTCAGGCTCGCCTTCAAGACCGCGGCGGCAGCACAGCCCGCCGGCGCCGGTACCCCAGAGGCCAAGGAGGCCGCGCCTACCAAGAAGAAGCAGCTGTTCACCTAAGATAAGGCAGAAACCAAGCAGGTGCCGGTCAACAAGGACGGGTCTTCAGAAGCCACCTTCACTATAGGAGCCGGCCTTGACCTGGGACAAGAAGAAGCCTTGGTATGGTTCTTGCGCACGAACAAGGAGATGTTCGCGTGGGAGCCCAATCAGCTGGTAGGGGTCCCAAGAGAGGTGATCCAGCATCATCTAAGGGTATGCCCCAACATACGCCCCGTGAAGCAGCGTGCATTTAAGTTTTGTCTGAAGTCAATGTACCTCTACTTTGACCAAACTTTTAGAAAAATGTATCAACATTCACAATGTCAAATCAATATTTTTATACTCATTATAAAATGTAGTTCTTATACTCATTATAATCAGTATTGTAGATATTGATATTTTTAGTATAAATTTGGTCAAACACTTTGCAAACGGTTGACGGAAGTAAAAAGGACCAGAGGGAGTATCATGCATGCGGAGTAGGCAAAAAAATTGCTCATTTGTAGCCGGTCGAAGTCTCAAAGGGCGCGACCGCGCGAGGGAGGCGAAGGTCGTGGGAGGCGCGACGGTTGACGGAATTAAGTGAAGTTACATCCACGCGCCGGCATGGCGTGCAAACAGGCAGAAGCTATACCGTCAGGCCTACGATATGGGTCTAGTAGACATGACATCTAGTGGGTCCCGCATAGTACTCGAGAACTCTTTGGGGGCTTGCAGCCGTTTATCCACCAGGCAAGCCAACAACCCCACGCCATTCGCACGCCCTACTCGTCCCCGTCTTCTACTACTACCTTACAACAGTTCGCTCCCAGTCGTCCCGTCCTTTCACATTACACCAGTTCAACTTCTCCTAACCCTCCTCCAAAATCCATGGCCTCCCAAATCTCCATGGTTGCCGCTGAGTACCAGGTTAGAGCCATCACCGGTGATGAGTTCATCGTCATCTACAAATGTGGATCCGCGACGGTGAAAGCATGCCTTTCTCGCTTCCTACACATGTTCAACAGCTCAAAGGATGAGTGGGTCGTTTGGCTAGATGTTGAGTACACGTCAGTCCTGGAAAGAGAGAAGATTCTAAAGGAGGCAGAGAAGAAGAAGCCCACCGTGATCCAGGTTTGCGTACATACGTGTGCTTGGTCTACCACATATGGCATGTTGACGTTGAGTGCCAGGGTTTTAAGAACTTCCTCAAGGACGAAAGAGTGAAATTCGTTACTGTAGACTTTAGGAACGATAGGGATGTCCTGGGTCGGATAGGCCTCGTTGTAGGCCAGCCCTTCGATCTCCAGAAGGCAAGCCTGGTGTCCTCCTCTCAGCCTTCAATGTTGACCCTGGCAGCAGCCATGATTGATCCTTTGTACGCTAAACTAAGGAAACCTCACCACGAGTTTCATCATGCATGGGAGTCGAAGACATTAGATGAAGATCACATCATGTACCCAGCAATGGATGCCTACCTTTGTTTAAATATCTACAAGGGTTGCATGAAGAAGCAGAGCCCAGTGTCTGGTTCAAGCAAAGAAGCATCGGCGAGGAGGAAGAGGAAGAGGGACGAGGACGAAGTCGAGGACGTGGACTCAGACTTCGAGTAAGGTGGCAGTGTCGTCGCTCATGCTGGTTCTAATGCAGTGTCAAGTGGACTAGTTGCTTAGTTTTATTTCACGGGTGTGTTGTGCTAAGCCCCCAACAGAACTATGTTTATGTTCTTTCTCGTTATTTAAACTTTATGTTCTTTCTCGTTATTTGAACTCTTTAGTACGTAAAGTAGTACTAGAACTATGTCTTACTATTGCTCTTCTTGCAGTTGGTACTACTGCTCGTATCTTCTTGTTCCTACTGTACTTAATACGTTCGTATTAGTAGTATAATTTGGGTCAGTCGATTTGTGAAAGAAGTTCGATGGAGCGAAGGAAGAAGACGACAGAGAAGCTACCCCAGTATCTATATTAGGGTGGCAGGGTGCCCATGATCTATCTTATGAGTGTTGCGTGTGGAATGCAGTTCGCCAGAAAAAATGGATCGTGCCCGGGGTTAAACGGATGGCGGGGGTGGGGGGGAGCATGGCGGTGGCAAGCAGTTCAGGGGAGGGCGGGGCGGCGGCGGCAGGTGGTTAGGCGTGTGGCGGGCTGAGAAGATGAACATCGCATCAATTTCGGAGGTTGAATAAGCCCTTCTAGCCATCCATGTTGCATCCAACGGCTCACAAGAGTCGACTGACCCAAATTGCTCCTTCGGATTACAGGATCCAGGTGGCATTCAAGGTCTCAAAGGTAGATTCCGCCTCCGCTCCCGGTTTGCGGGCCCGGCGCGGGCGCGATCGGCTTCCGCCGCGACAACCACCATGCGCGCCTCCTCCGCACGGGCGGAGACGACAATGACATGCTAGTTCCTCCTTGCTGGCGTGCTGGAGCACATGCTCGTCCTCCTCTTCGTACGCTGCGTGCATAGATGCGGCTCCACCAGCTCCTCGCGTGCTTGGCAGCGCGGGGGCATCGCGAGGAGGGACTGCAGACGATGTGAGCGGGCGAGCCTTCGGCTTCATGGCACAGGGATGGCGGCGACACGGCGGTGATGGTGAGAAATTGTTGGCCGGAGCAGGCGGGCGCCGGCATGCGCAATGGCGGCGACGGCATATTGATGAGTGCACGTATGGGACCTTAGATTAGTTTTATATCAGGTTGGTCAAAGTTAAAAGAAAACCGTACTAGTACACGTAAACATTAGACTGAGGCAGCACTTATATTAGTTAGCACAGCCACGATACGGAATCCTGTGCAAGTGCGTGAACCGTGGCCGCGCGGTCGATCGAACGGTGCGTCACGGTGTCGCGCTCGAAGGACATCCACCGAACCTTTTTGTGTGTGTGAAAACAATCCCCGAATATTACTCAACTTTTTTTCCTGGAAAAGATCTTGACGCTACAATATTCCCATATATTTGCATTTAGCTCAAGTTCGTGTTTATTTGGATTTGGACATTTTAGGTGCGCCCTAGTTTTTTTAATACTGATTTTGTGTGTGTGACTGAGAGAGAACGTGTGTATGTGTCCATATGTGTGTTGTGGCGGAAGGGCAATGTGGAGATGGTGTGCGTGTGATAGAGACATAGAGAGGTGTGAATGTGCAAATGTTCATGCATGAGTGAGACATAGACAGATGCCCATACGTTGTGTATACATGAGAGAACGGTCTTCTATTTTACTTGTGTGTGTGTGTGTGTGTGTGTGTGTGTGTGAGAGAGAGAGAGAGAGGAGCATCCGTAACACAACAACCATCTCTCTCGATTCGGCCGTCCCTCGCACGACCGCATGTAACACATGCATCAACGCACACATTTTGACACCCTCACCCGGCCCCTGCCCACCTCGAGGCCCGCACATCGCTCTCTATCTCGCATGCACAATCTCTTTGTGAAAACCCTATTTAGCATGTAGCTTTCCTTCACATACACACACATTTCTCTCCATAGGTTTGATTTCTCTCAATATTTGACACACACACACACACACACACACCCTCCCCGAGCACACAATTCATTCCCATCCAAGGTTATATGGCGACCACTCTCGCTTGTGCTTCTCTACACCCCAGCATGCACAACACCTCAATTTTCAAAGAGGGCATCGAGGAGATCGAAGACAGCGACCACACCGCACTAGAAAATGCGGGGCCATTTGGAAGCAGGATGGTGTGACGACGACTGACTGACTCCTCCCCCCTCCTCTCTCTCCTGCACAAAATTACCAATCCCTCTCTCCCCCGAACAAAATTATCAATCCCTCAACTCACGAGATCCTTCCCCTCTCGTCCATGTTTTTCTAGCTCTCATCAAACCTGTTGTCTCTTCTCCTTCCACGTGTACAGAATCCGGATGCACACGCATCTCACGTATATTACATATCTCCATCTTTCTCACAGACCGAACTTCTTCCTCTCTCTTTCTCTCTCTATCTCTCTCTCTCTGTCTCTTTAGCTTTGTCTCCTACTCTCTCGTCCACATACATAAAATCTTTCCCGCCCTATCTGCTCCATCTTCGCAAGCTCTCTCTACACGTTTCATTCACACATTGGGATGTGTTCAAAATATTGCTTTTATAACGGATGATATAGAGTTATGGTTGGTTTTATTGCATCCTACAAAGTAATAACTATGAAATGCATTTAGATTCTCATTTGACAGGGATTATGTGAGTTTGAGCATATTGTGAAGTACTATAGACCTCGTATACATCTTGGAATTCAACAATGATTGTAACTATTGAATTGTATAGACCATTACATTCAAAGTCAGTCCTAATATATTTATTTCACAATTACAACAAATGATTAATTCACTACAAACTAAGAAAACAAATGTGTACTCCCTCTTTTTTTATTTGAGTCCGCGTATTAGCATTGGTCAAAGTCAAGTTTTGTAAACTCTCAGAAAGTTTATAACAAAAATATTAACATATACAATAACAAATAAATACCATTAGATTCATTATTGAATGTAGTTTCACATCATACATATTTGTTGTGGTAAATGTTTATATTTTTCTATAAACTTGGTCAAACTTTAGGAAGTTTGACGTCGGTCAAACCTAATATGCAGAGTTAATAAAAACGGAGGGACTACTAGTAGTTACTAGTACTACTCGCTAGTTGCTTAGCCCAATAACCCAGCACACCACATGGGGAGTTCAGTGTCACAAAATTTTGAGGTCGGCGGGAAAATCTCCCGCGACCCTGATTCGCAGTCTTGCGGTTACCACCATAGCCTTTGAACAGGCCTCACGAATGACGCTTGGTAGGGGCTGTTTTCATAACTTCAGTTCACCCTACCCAGCCAACCCCACCTCGCACCTGAGTAGTACACCTGAATACTCCCATTTTCTATCCCCACCGCAAAATAGACTTCTCCACGGCACCGCATCCTTCGTGCTCCTCCCTTCTACATCGGGCGCTTTTCGTCCACAGAGCCATCTGCCTCATCGATGACCTCGTACACCGCACTGGAGCCGGTCCACCGTCATCGTCGTACACGGAGGCTCTTCCCGGCACCGTCTTCCACGGTCTCGGATCTGCTTCCTGGAAGCCGACGCCAAGCGTAGAAGCACCACCGTCGTGGACAATGAACCGACTCTCGTTGCCAACCATGATGCACAGAGGCCGCCGCATCGTTCTCCTCCTCGATTGGTAATGTTTGTATTGAATCACTTAGCAGTACATGTGCAGTTCCAATTTTGTTCATACCTACCCTTCAAATTTCCTGGTTGCTATTGTTCCCATAAAAGTAATTGGTTATAGCCTCCATTGTCCAACAGAATATCAGCTTGTAATTGTGCGTCGCTCCTGTATCGCGCTGTGCTTGGGTAGGTTCTTTATCTGCAACCAGTAGTGTGGCAAATGATGGAAAGTTTTTTAGAACTAGCAAGATGCCCATGCGTTGCACACATCAAGATGCATTTGCATGAGTAGTTTATCTTGTGGGAGAAAAGGATGAACGAGGGAAGGCCTTATTTGCAAATCTGGAGAGGGGTGTGGGTATCTTTCTACAAAAATGCCATAGTTTCCTTCCTATCCATCGGATATAAATCGGACGACCTATATTGCAGGATGGCAGGCACACCATCATCACCAACTCTATTTTTTAAAATAAAAAAAGTAGAAAGTAGAGAAGTAGAGATAAATATTAAATATAAAATAAATATAATAGTAGAGAAGAGAGTAGAGATAGCAGGGACATAGGGAAAGGATCACGCTGCTGCATGAAAAAGCGGCGGCGGCGCGCTAGTTTTAGCCTTGGCGCCCAGTAGCGCTTTATAAAATCCAACGCCCTCCCACCGCTTTGTGCCTTGCCACTGCTCGCTCCCCGCTCTTTCTCGCCTCGCCGCTGCCACACCATCATGCCACCGCGTCGCCGGGAAACTTGGGGATACCGCGGCATCCGCGCGCGCCCCTCTGGCTGCTTCTCTGCCGAGATCCGGTTATGCGGGATGTGCCTCGGCCTCGGAAATTTCGACACCACTAACAAGGCCGCCCGCGCGTACGACGTGGTGGCGTGGCGCCTCCGGTGGCCTCATAGAACAATGAACTTCCCCAACGTGCCGACAGGGGAGCGGGAGCAGGAGCTCGCGCCTCTGCCGCGGCTTATCACCGACGAGGATCGTCGCGACAACCGGAGGTGGGAGCACCGTGTCGGCATTGCCGATATGGACGAGGAAGCCATGGCGTTGTGGCGCCAACGCTTCCCGCAGGACATCATCAACGAGCGCAAGTTCTACGCGCAAAGGAGGGTGGAGAGGGAGAAGAGGAGGGGGGAGCGAGCCGCCTATCGCGAGGACAAGCGTATGCGAAAAGCGGACACTCAATTCAACATGAGGCTAGGAGCAGCGTCGCCCTAGGAATCCGAAGACGATCGGTATCTTCACGCCTACATTGAGACGTCTGAGGAGGACATCACCGAGGAGGAGTCGGACGACGAGGAGTAGTTGAACCATCTATTTTTGATCTATCTGTGCTATATCTATGCTGAGAACTATCCTCTACTCTCTAGTCTCTACTCTCTATCTCTACTTCTCGATGTCAGCACTATAAACGCTTTTTTAAAGTGCCGCGCGTTGCGCTTCTGTTGGAGATGCTCTAACATGGCAGACGAGTGCTTTAATGTTGCCCACAAGATGCGTGAGTATTACTAGTAGTATATTTCTCTTGCCATGTTGAGATTTTAAAACCATGAGTGCGAACATGCAGAGGAGCAATGAAGACCAAACACAGGATATTGGGGACATCTTCAAGGAGAGTGGCAAGTTAAAGAGGAGCTCCACCGAACCTGTAAAATGAGCTTTGGTAAGTAACACGCTTTCAATTACTTTCGTTTAGCCTCGTGTTCTTCGACGTGTATACGTTGTAGTTTATGTTTCTCTTAGCCTCATGTTCTTCGATGTGTATATGCTGTAGTTTCTATTTCTCTTAGCCTCGTGTTCTTCGATGTGTAATAAGAAGAGTCTTTATCGTCCTAATGCTTTCATTTTTAGCTTGATGTAGGAAGTGGGTGTTCTCACCTTGTAGTCTGTTTTTATTTTTTTCCTTTTGAATTCACTTCTCCGAGTCCTGTTATCTGGCTTCTACTAAATGGATCTGGGTTGCTCTAAGTATTGATCTAAAAAAGAAGTAACTTCATGTCAGGATGCAGTTCCTGCGAGGAGGGAAGTATGGTCAACCTCGAGATCATTTTTCCAAAATGAGGCTAGATTACACATAAGGTGCCAGTTCCCTAATGATGCTTGATTAGACACAAGGTGCAAATTCCCAGATGATGTTGGATTACACACAAGCCAGGTGGAGTCCTCAGCTGTTCGTGTCCTCGTGGCTCTAGTAAAGGCAGAAAGAAAGCGTGCAGCAGCCCTTGAGAATGTAGCTGAGTTCCTGAAGAAGCGAAAAGAGCTATCAGATGCTCTGTTCACCCAAGCCAAAGAAGAGATGGAAGAAGCCAGAAATAAGCTAGCTGAGGTAGAGCAGGCTGGGCGTCTCCTGCTATCTAAAACTGTTGTCAATACAAAATTTCCTTCATAATAGCTAGGCTCGAATGTTTATCCAGTCAGCATTCTTGTTGTTATGTCCGTGCATCTACTGATGTGGCAAAAAATAATTTTTTCGGGTCATGTAATAACAGCATTTACTTTCTAAACAATAACAGACGAAGCATTGGACATGGTATAGTTCACGCGCAAGCCCGACATTCCAAGTTCAACTTCCACATCAAACTCATGTTCACAGATATCTGCACATTCATAGATAATGTCCACAACCATGATTCACTTCAAAGCCAAAAAAATGTGAGGAGAGTTATAAAAAAAGAAAAACCTCTAGTTCCTGCTACCAGTGCGAGCACAACACGTCAAGAATATGCGTAATTAATTATATTTTGGTCATTTTTTGTGTTCTAAAATGTCGGCCGGCTCACGGAAGGACGTGTTGTCGGCACACGCGCAGATTCAATGGAGGCAGGCGGGGCAGTTTGAAGCCGGTTGCATGGGGCGATGAGGCATGTTCAGTCGGGCCTACAGCGAGTGGGTCCCTCTTGGCCGGCGCGCCGGTTCAATGCCTGCTCTATGAGAGGTCGCGTCCGTGTCATAGCAATCACTCCCTCCAGTCCTTTTTTGTTTGGGTATAACAAAATCTCGTTTTCCATTCACATTTTACAAGTAAAATTCGTGGACAAACTTTGACCCAAAATAGGATGGGGACTAGTAAACCAGAACGGAGGTAGTAGTTTTTTTTATCAAAGAAGGGTTTCCCCCTTCCGGTTTTCATTACTGAAAACCAACATCTAAACCATAGTATTTGCCCTAGAACTACCAGGTTCAACATCTCGCAACATAAACCCATACAACCATACGCCAAGGAGGTAGTAGTTATGAATTCCATTTTCGCTCCATACCAATCGTTCTAAAAACTACATAGTACTTATAACGCGCCATTGAAAATTGGAACTCTTACCATGCTAAAAAATGATATTTTAAACGTGGCTACTCGATCTGTGGCAACTGGCGAGCCACCGCCTCCAGGTCGTTCACCTGTGGTCCCGACCATCAACTCCTACGGATCAAATTATCACACGAGCTGACTATTCCTACAAAGGTGCGCTCCACCACGTACCCGGTACCCGCGCATGCAGCAATCATGCACCTAGGGTTTTAGGGTTTATTTGTTAACGGTGCCTTTACGTAACTCTCATGTGTGCGAGACAGCGAGAGACCGACTGCGTGCGTGCGCCTCTTCTCTTCGTATATGTACTACACCATTTGTCTGGTGTCCAAAAAATTATACAGTGGTAATAACTACTAGCAATGTGCCAACGCGTTGCGACACGATCAAAGTAGATTAATACATATTCACCGATTTGATAGAAAAAAGCCTCTAGTTTTGAAATACGTATATCACTGAAAATATGTTATGTTTCACTCAAAATATATTCCTTTGGTTTTTTTGATGAGATAAGGGAGGAATGTTGTTGGTTTCAAGATTCGAGAAGTGGTATATGTCTAATTTCTACTCTTACTAGCAAGATGCCCGTGCGTTGCACAGAACATCAAGATCTTGTGGGATAAAAGGATGAACGAGGGAAGGCCTTATCTGCAAATGTGGAGAGGAGTGTGGGTAAATTGCCATAGTTTCCTTCCTATCCGTTAGATATAGATCGAACGGCCTATATTGCAGGATGGCAGGCACACCATCGTGACCGACTATGCTTTTTATAAGAGTAGAGATAAAAAAATAGAGTTGGTGATGATGGTGTGCCTGCCATCCTGCAATATAGGCCGTCCGATTTATATCTGACGGATAGGAAGGAAACTATGGCAATTTTGCAAAAAGATACCCACACCCCTCTCCACATTTGCAAATAAGGCCTTCCCTCGTTCATCCTTTTCTCCCACAAGATAAACTACTCATACAAATGCATCTTGATGTTCCGTGCAACGCATGGGCATCTTGCTAGTTGTTGCAAAAATCCCATGTGTGTGTGAGAGAGAGGGAGAGAGGAGGAGGAAGGAGTGCATGTGTGACAAAGACACAAAGAGTGTGTGTGCGAGAGGTTACAGCTTAAAATGAGGCGATAGTGTGTGTGTGCACGATCGAGAGGGCGTGTCTCAAGAAGGGAAGAAAAATTTACATAGATACAAGGAGCGCGAGAGATACATGTATGCGATAGTGGAAGCACGAGTGTGCGGGTGTATAAACCTATCTAGAGGCTAGTCGATAAATGTTTGTGAGAGAAATACGAGTCGGGGGTGCGAAAGCGAGAGTTTTGTGTGTGTGAGAGAGAGGTGGTAGTCGGGAAGGGTAGTGGAAGCAGGAGATGTGTGTGTGTGTGAGAGAGAGAGAGAGGGGGGGGGAGTTTGTCTGATCGGTAAACAAATGAATAATGCCAGTTTTATAACTGGGATGGAGACGGAAAGGAGACCGCAACAAATGTTGTGTCTGCAGGAGAGAGTAATTTTAGTGGTATGAGTAATATCTAGAGACATATAGGGTGTGTGAGAGAACCCCATAGAGAGAAAGACCAAGTGAAAGACGAGTGAGACTGTGTGTGTGGCGGTGAAAAAGACAGCTTAGGTACCTAGTGATACCAGAGAACGGTAGAGACGTGAGAGATAATGAAAACCGTGTAATGTATAATGATAGGGAGAGTGTGACACTTCTCAAGGGAGACGTCGAGAAACCATGTTTGCGAAGATAGGAGAAACATGAAGTGGGCGTGCGGGCGAGCTGGAGAAAAGAGAGTGATAGCTACATGAAGGAGCATGCATGCGAGAGAGATGGGCGTGAAAGGAGTCAACATAAAAGGGATTCAAATATTTGAATTCGAGATGATGATACATGTAATTCATACTCGAACCAAAATTGATTTATCAAACATGCATACTCATATGAATTCACGCGCATCTATGTTATTTAATATGTAGATATTACTGATCCATACATTTTAGTAGAACATAATTTGGTTTAAATTTTTTGAATTCAACCTTATGATTTTGAGATCATTGTATTGTAAATCATATTATACATACAAAGGAGCAGAACTCTTTGTTGTGCTTTTGAAAGTATATATAAAAGAATGAAGTATATAGAATTTTATTCCAATCGAAAATGGATCCTGCCCGAACAAAAATATAATACAAACTGGATTCGAATTGAGTTGGCACGATAAACATGCACTCTTACTCTGCAAAAATTTGAACGAAGCGGGGAAAGTCGCAGTAACCGCCCGAAACCAAAATCTGCGAGATGGAAATTACTGCCTATCCCTGACACGCAAAGCCTATTGGCTCGATTTCTATAGGTTTCGATAGGGGTAGGTTTGTAATTTCACACAAACATGACATAACCACCTCTCACCCGGATTCATACACGATGGGTGCAAAAACACAGTGTCTCCTCGGCCGAAATCGAGTCCCTCCCCGATTCATACACGGTGGGTGCCAAAAACAAACTCTCGTCAGCAAATATTCTGTGTATGCGAGATTATCGTCCTATCCCCAACCAACTAATATTGCTGTGATGTAGGAAATTTGAAACGGGGGCTAAGTTTGTAAATTTCCTCGCATTTGAGACAAGCGCGCCTTGAAGACATGGTTCCCCCCTTCCTCTCCCCCTCCATTTCCCCATTCGTACTCCGTGGGCGCCAAAACACCCTCCACCCCAGCCTCCTTCGTCCGCCACCCCATGCACCGCCGTCCTCCTCCACCATGCCGGAGCTGATACCCCGACGCCGTCGTCCATTACAAGAGATCGACCTCTCTCATCCACGGCTTCAGACTAGGATCATTGTATCCCGTCCACTAGCTTCATCCCCGCCGTCATCCACCTTGTCGGCGCCGCTCCTATGACTGTCTCGTCCACCGCGCCCCGCCGCCACCGTCTACTCTCCTAGATTTGCTTCCACGCCGCCGACAGCCATTGCTACCGCAGCACCGTCAAATTCTAAGCAGATGCATACACGGCGCCGCACCAGAGGCGGTACTCTTTCATATCTGCTCAACTTATTTATCGCAGTAGAAAATAGATCACCACTGCTTTACTCTGATTTCTTGTCCATCACTTACTTCCTAGTTGAAAGCAAGCATTGGTTACGAAGTTGCCTTTGTCCGGTTTGCACCTTCAGATCCGCCATGGCACGCTCAACACTATACTCGCAATGCTTATGGTTTTCCCCTTTTATATTCCACACTAGTTAAATGACGAGAGACTAAATTTCAAAATTGGGTCATCGATTTTTGAGCTTCGCCCGGTCTGCGAAGGAGCAGGCTCGGGTGGGGACGGTGGTTGTGGGGGCAGTGGTGGGGCCTCGACGAACGAAGGGAGTATGATAGTAGTACAACATGTTCCTTGTAGTGAATATGTGCAGGGACATTTGCGAGGTAGAGGTCTATCTGATTGGTTGTGATGGACACTTTGAACTCTTGGGCCTCTTTGATTCAGTAGGATTTTGTAAACATAGGAATAGGATTTGTAGTGGCCTACCCACTTGAATCCTATAAGAATAGCAAGGAAATGCGGGGAGCGGTGTCGCCTTTGAGACTTACACTGATATTAACAGTACCACACCTTCAGTTGAAGAGAGCTGGTATCCGAAGCCTTTCTAGCCGTACCGGCAATACTAGCACATATATTCCAGCAAGTTCCACTTTTCTGATTTTACTCTGATGCTTACGGTGTTCCCGTTATATCTACACTATGATCTGTGTAGCTGCTTTGTGTCGCACTAGCAGCATTCCACTCTTGAAGCTAAACACACCAATCATAAGTCCAAAGCTTACTTCTTCAAATACGAATTGTGATATGATACTGATATTAGTTAACAGACACACATTTAATTGGTCAGGTAATGCTCCCACTTGATTTTCCAAATGCATGTGGCCACATATAGAGAGACAACATGGAATTGCATTTCTTTGGGTGATGTGATTCATCATGAGTGGGCAACCAACATTGTATGCAATGAAGCGGAACCTCAAGAATATGCTTCGTCTTTTGTTCTTTAGCATGTTCCTCTTTTGTTATTCTGTATTTAGTACGTACAGTATGTTCCTTGTCAGGAAGGGGAGCACGGACATCTGTAGTCAACAGCTGATAGAGCTGGCCTGTACGTGATCGATAGGCTTTGAATTAGTAGCGGCAATACAACACCGTATTTTCCAGCCAGTTCCACTTTCCCGATTTATATATCGTGGTTATAGTGTACCCCTTTTATGTACACTATGATCTGCCTAGTTGCTGTGTGCTCTTGTTATCATGGTTTGGCAATAAACTCTCTATATAGTATATTATGAATCTATCATCTGCCAACTATCCTTACTTCTGGAGCCTGTTTTTTGTGTACTTGTGCCAGATTATATTAATGCATGCACCATATTATAGCACACATGAGCTCTCTCATCAGAATCCAGTGATAGCACACAAGTGTTTACAGGGGCGCCCCTATATTAGAATATCCTCTACATTACCAAGATAATCTCACTACTATTTATGTTTTCATGGTTCTCAGATATTATGCGTAATTACAGTGAATATCAGAATCCGTGCATCAGAATAATATTGTGGAACACTACAATGACTTACAAAATTGTCACCAAGGCATTGAGTGCCATTTTGGATGCAATGAAACTCATACGCTCCCCACCTGTAGATTTTTGTTCAGAATATGATCTTAATGACTATTCTAACCTCGAGGAGTCAAAGGCAGATGGCCTGTTCTGTTCACCCATCAAGGTGCTTATTCTAATTTGGCAAGGTTTTATTGATTGCGCGTATCTTGCATATGTTGTCTTGCATTTCTTCTACTTTGTTGCACCGCCATCTGCTTAGTTTACTCATCATATATGTCGAGATGCCATGCCCATCCATTATCAATACATATTCCATTTGTCATCATACCATGTTTTTTCACTCAAATGCTATTCTTGTGCATCAGACATCAAAAAGGAAGAGGGTGATTGCCGAACCTGAAGGACCACCAGCAAAGTCTTTGAAAAACATGGTGGTGCCGGAGAAATCAGACAGCACCCCACTTATATTGGTTGTACAATGATACGTCTCCAACGTATCTATAATTTTTGATTGCTCCATGCTATATTATCTACTGTTTTGGACAATACTGGGCTTTATTATCCACTTTTATATTATTTTTGGGACTAACCTATTAACCGGAGGCCCAGCCCAGATTTGCTATTTTTGCCTATTTGGTGTTTGAAGAAAAGGAATATCAAGCGGAGTCAAAGCGGGCGAAATCAACTAGAAGTTATTTTTGAAGGAAAGCTACCGGATGGACTTGGACCCCACGTCAGGAGCCAAGGGAGGTGCCCATGAGGGTGGTGGGCTCCCCCCTAGGGCGCGCCCCCTGCCTCGTGGGGCCCCCGAAGCTCCAGGCGCGCTTCCTACACCCATATATACTCACGTGCCCTAAAACTTCCGAGCAGAGAATAGATCGGGAGTTCGCGCCACAAGCCTCTGTAGCCACCAAAACCAATGGGACCTGTTCTGCACCACCGAGGAGGAACCCTCACGGTGGCCATCTTCATCATCCCAATAGCTCTCCATGATGAGGAGGATTAGTTCACCCTCGGGCTGAGGTATGTACCGATAGCTATGTGTTTGATCTCTCACTCTCTCTTGTGTTCTTGATTTGTACGATCTTGATGTATCGCGAGCTTTGCTATTATAGTTGGATCTTATGTTTCTTCTCCCCCTCTACTCTCTTGTAATGGATTGAGTTTTCCCTTTGAAGTTATTTTATCGGATTGAGTCTTTAAAGATTTGAGAACACTTGATGTATGTCTTGCGTGGGATAACCGTGGTGACAATGGGTTATTCTATTGATCCAGGCCTTTCCTGCTCACCAATCGTCAAGACTCAGATAGATGTCCTCTTCGGGGACAAAAATCATTTCCGCCGAGAGCCAGTCTGGTTTGAGGTGGTGGACCTTGAGAGCCCCTATCACGCATTGCTTGGCCGGCCTGCCCTGGCGAAGTTCATGGTGGTCCCCCACTATGCTTACCTCAAGATGAAGATGCCGAGCTCCAAGGGAATCCTGACCATAGCAAGAGACTACAAGAAGTCGTCCGCCTGCGCAGTAGAGAGCAGACGGTTAGCTGAGTCCCTCGTGATCGCGGCTGAGAAGCGGCTCCTTGACAGGGTTGTGGCAATGGCCGGCAAGCAGCCGGAAATATCACCCAACCCCAAGGAGTCGGAAGCCGAGGGATCGTTCAAGCCGGCAAAGGAAACAAAGAAGGTACCCTTGGACCCGGAGCACCCGGAGAGGCATGCTATCATAGGTGCAAACCTTGACAGCAAATAGGAAGGCGAGCTCGTCGATTTCCTCCGTGAGAATCAAGACATCTTTGCATGGTCTCCCAAGGACATGCCGGGTGTTCCGACGGAATTTGCCGAGCACAAGCTACACGTCCGGTCTGATGCCAAGTCAGTCAGGCAGCCCTTGCGCCGGCTGTCAGACGAGAAGAGAAGAGTTGTTGGCGAAGAGATAGCCCGGCCTCTAGCAGCCGGCTTCATCATGGAGGTGTTCTTTCCAGAGTGGTTAGCTAACCCAGTCCTAGTGCTGAAGAAGAACAAGCAGTGGCGCATGTGTATTTGATTATACCAGCCTCAACAAAGCATGCCCCAAAGATCCCTTTGCCTTACCAAGGATTGACCAAGTGATAGACTCCACAGCCAGATGCGAGCTGTTGAGCTTTTTGGATGCATACTCGGGATATCATCAGATCAAGCTGACCCCGGCCGACAGGCTGAAGACCGCCTTCATCACACCGTTAGGAGCCTTCTGCTACCGGACCATGATGTTCGGCTTGAGGAATGCTGGCGCCACGTTTCAGCGTTGCATGCAGAAGTGCCTCCTCAAGCAACTCGGCCGAAACGCCCACGTCTATGTGGACAATGTTGTGGTGAAGACGGAGAAGCATGGAACACTGCTAGAAGACCTCAAGGAGACCTTTGAGAACTTGCGCCGATTTCAGATCAAGCTCAACCCGGAGAAATGCGTCTTTAGAGTACCAGCCGGCCAGCTTCTTGGCTTTCTGGTCTCAGAGCGCGGCATAGAGTGCAACCCTATGAAGATCAAGGCCATCGAGAGGATGGAAGTGCCCACTCGACTGTTAGACGTGCAAAAATTCACCGGCTGCTTGGCATCCATCAGTCGTTTCATCAGTCGGCTGGGCGAGATAGCTCTTCCCCTGTACCAGCTCATGAAGAAGACCACTTTTTTCGAGTGGAACGACAAGGCGGATGAAGCTTTTCTCCAGCTCAAGAAGATGTTGACCACTCCGCCTGTTCTGGCGGCTCCGACTCCTAAGGAGCCCATGCTCCTCTACATCTCCGCT
Organism: Aegilops longissima; assembly: GCA_021605205.1. Classification (NCBI taxonomy): domain Eukaryota; kingdom Viridiplantae; phylum Streptophyta; class Magnoliopsida; order Poales; family Poaceae; genus Aegilops; species Aegilops longissima. Next base: position 297,805,629 of record CM038680.1, read on the forward strand.
ATCAGCCGGGTGGTCAGCACAGTCATAGTGGTGGAACGCAAGGAAGAAGGGAAGGCACTGCTAGTCCAGAGGCTGGTGTATTACCTTAGTGAAGTGATGTCCACCTCCAAGCAAAACTACCCCCACTACGAGAAGATGTGCTATGGCGTGCAATTTGCCGCCAAGAAATTGAAGCCATATTTTCAAGAGCACCCAATCACTGTGGTCTGCACTGCTCCCCTTGCTGAGATCATTGGAAGCCGAGATGCCTCAGGCCGAGTGGCCAAATGGGCTATAGACTTGGCCCCCTACACCATCTACTACCAGCCTCGCCCCGCCATCAAGTCGCATGCACTGGCCGACTTTCTCGTCGACTGGGCCGAGACCCAATACCTGCCGCCAGCGCCTGACTCCACCAATTGGCAAATGCACTTTGATGGTTCCAAGATGCGCATTGGTTTGGGAGCCGGCATCGTCCTCACCTCTCCCAAAGGCGACAAGCTCAGATATGTGCTCCAAATTCACTTTGCCGCCTCCAACAACGTTGCTGAATATGAAGCACTCATTCATGGGCTCCGGCTTGCCAAGGAACTCGGCATTCGCCGGATCCTGTGCTATGGAGATTCTGACTTGGTGGTCCAGCAGTCGTCTGGTGACTGGGACGCCAAGGATGTAAATATGGCTAGCTACCGCTTCCTTGTACAACAACTCAGTGGATACTTTGAAGGTTGCGAGTTTCTCCATGTGCCAAGAAATGATAATGAGCAAGCAGATGCCTTGGCACGAATCGGCTCCACCCGGCAAGCAATACCAGCCGGCATCGCCATGTAACACCTCCTCAAGCCGTCTGTCAAGCCATCGCCAGAGTCGGATTCCATATTTGTGCCGGCCCCTCCTGAAGCAGTCGAATCCGACTTGAGGGCCCCAGCAGCCGGCATGGGGAATTCGACAGGCGACCCGGGGACTACAGCAGTCGGCCCGGGGACTTCATCGACTCAGCAAGCGGCAGCCGACTCCAAACCGCCGCCTCCCGGCACAACTGCCCTTGTGCAAGTAGCATTCCTAGCAGTCGAAGAAATTGCAGCACCTTCATGGGCCCAGCCCATCCTCAACTTTCTGGTGAACAAAGAGCTGCCGACTAATGAGATCTCGGCCCTGCAAGTGCAGCGCCGAGCAGCAGCATACACCATAGTCAACAGAGAACTTGTGGTAGCATGTCACTTGTGTTTACCGGTGCACTTGCAGAGCCGAACAAGGCCAAGCAATCCTCAAAGATATCCATCAAAGCGAGTGTGGTCACCACGCGGCTTCAAGACACTCGTGGCCAAAGCTTTCGCCACGTTTTTTTTCGCCGACCGCCCTAGAAGACGCCAAAGACCTGGTCGAGAAATGCAAAGGGTGCCAGAAGTTCCGCTCCAAGCCACATCAGCCGGCTTCTGCACTCAAGACTATCCCCATTGCCTGGCCCTTTGCCGTTTGGGGCCTAGACATGGTGGGACCATTCAAGACGGCGCGCGACGGCATGACTCATCTGCTTGTCGCGGTGGACAAGTTCACCAAGTGGATAGAAGCAAAGCCAATTAAGAAATTGAATGGTCCGATTGCTGTGACTTTCATCTCCGACATCACCATCCGGTATGGCATACCACACAGCATCATCACCGACAACGGCACAAACTTTGCCAAAGGCGCCTTGGCCCGTTTCTGCGCAACGCAGGGCATCCGACTGGACTTAGCATCCATTGCCCATCCGCAGTCAAACGGCCAAGTAGAGCGAGCAAACGGCCTCATTTTGTCCAGCATCAAGCCCCGACTGGTCGAGCCTCTGGAGCGTTCGGCCGGCTGTTGGCTCGATGAGCTGCCGCCGTCCTCCGGAGCTCTGCGCACAACTCCGAACAAGTCAAACGGATTCACGCCTTTCTTCCTCGTCTACGGTGCCGAAGCCATCATCCTGACGGACATAGAATTCGACTCCCCTCGAGTCACCATGTACACTGAAGAGGAGGCAGAAGAAGCACGACAAGACGGCGTCAATCTGCTGGAAGAGGGCCGGCTGTTGGCACTCAGCCGGTCCACCATCTACCAAAAGAGCCTGCGCCGATACTACAACCGGAAGGTCAAGCCAAGATCCTTCCAAGAGGGAGACCTTTTGCTCCGACTGATCCAGCGGACAGCTGGCCAACACAAGCTCTCGGCACCTTGAGAAGGCCCATTCATCATCAGCAAGGTGTTGGGAAATGACTCCTACTACCTCATCGACGCTCAGAAGCCTCGAGCACGCAAAAGAGATGACTCCGGCAAGGAGACGGAGCGACCATGGAATGCAAACCTCCTTCGAAGGTTTTACAGTTGATGCAGTATGTACCACGCCAACTTTTTTATTATGTACGGAGATTCCGGGTCCCCCGAGAAGATCTCGGGGACTCCCCTCTTTTATCTATATGATAAGTATTATGCCTGTCATCGTGTTATTTCATTTGTCTGTGTGGCACCGGGTTCGACCAGTCGACCCGGGGACTCGCCGCCTTGTACTATGTAATGCTTCCTACAGCCGGACAAGTAATGTATTGGAACACAAGCTTTCTCCTACCAGAGGCCGCAACTCGCAGAGCGACTGTTCGGCCGGCAGGAGTTACGGCAGAAAGGGTGCCTGCATGAAAAATGGCTAAGGACCCAAAGCATGCACGTAGTCCAAGCCGACTTCCCACTTCGCCGACCGGCTGCTGAGCAGCCGGCCGGCTTCTGCTTAACTTGCTAGAAAACTCTAATCGGCTAAGTACTTGCCTCCCGAAAGTGGCCAAGTACTTGAACCAGCCACAATTCACAGAGCAGCTGTTCAGTTGGCAAGACGGCAACCAAGGGAAGGTGGCAAAGGAAAAAGCCGAAGAGCAGAAAGCAAGGAAAGATAGAACTCGGAAAAAAATATTTACATATCAAAAGGCCCTTGGCCGACATTCAACAGAAGTTTGAAATACACCCCGCGGGTGGAATTGTGCGAAATTAACAAAGTTTGTCGAGACTGATAGACAGGTAAAAACAAAGATAAACTAGCGGCCTAGGGAGCAGCAGACGGCTTCCGTGGAGCGGAGGAGTCGGTGGTGCCAGTTGGTGGAGCGGCCAGCTGGTCAGTCTCTACTTGGTCGCCTTCAGTAGCAGCCGGCTCGCTTGGGCGTGGCTCGTTGCTGGAGGCGCGGTCGAGCTGGGGCTGACCGTCCGCTCCGACCTCTGGCGCCTCCTCGTCACCTTCCTCCTCCTCCTCGTCTTCTTCCTCGCCGCTGAAGTCGATCACCTCGGCCGAGTCCTCGCCATCCTCCGGGTTCAGCCCAAACCACTCTGGTGACGCCTCGGCGCCGTTCTCGGCCCGCTCTGGGATGAAGATGCTGGTGTTGGTGTACTCGGCGATTGCCGCCGCCCGCTTGGCAAGATCATCCTCCACCGCCACCAGCTCCTCCTGGGCCTCCTGCCAAAACATGGTCAACTGGGCTAGATTTAGCCCAGGGTACCACGCCTTGACAAACTCCAAGGCCCGGCGCACTCCAGCTCGGCCGAGGAGCCCTTCGAGCCTCGGGATGGTGGCCGCCACCTCCGGCCGGCCGGGCGGTCCGGCTGGGCGTCGTGAGAGCGGCATGGCCTGTGGCGGCGATCGCCTGGGCGCCGACACGCTGAAGACGGTGTAGCATCCGATGAGCCGGCCGAAGATGGGCCTCGATGCTGAGGAGCTGCTCGCTAAGGGTCCGAGGGGCGTTGGCAGCAATCTGCGCAACTTCCGCCCTCCGTCCTTCGCGATCAGCTTCGATGGCCCGATTGGCAGCGTCAGAATGACCTGGGAAGAAGTCTGCCCACACGAAAAGCAAAGAACCAAAGTTAGAGACAAGAGGCCGGCTCGGTCAGCAGCCGGCAGCTCGAAGAAGAAAAAAGAGGGAAGCTCACCATCAACCATGTCTTCAATCTCACCAAAGCCGGCGGTCAGCATCGCCTCCTTCTCAGTCCAGGTGGAGCATTCGATCGCGAACTCAGCAAGGAGGCCGGTCTCCTTGTCTCCGCCTCCTTCTGGGCCTTCTTGAGAAGCAACGCCTGCTCCGCCAGTTGCGTGACCAGCCGGTCACGCTCTTCGGCCAGCTTGCTGCACTCCGTCTCCTTGGCATGCAGCGCGGTGTTGGCCTCACCCAGCTGCTGCTGCAGGGAGGCGTTGGCCTCTGCAAAAGCAGAAGAAGAAAAGGACATCAACAATCAACAAAGAGAGATATAGTTGCCGGGAAGGTCCGGCCCGACTGCTCAGCAACCGGCCCGAATCCCGGGGACTACGACCCGCGGGTGCGCCACCGCGCCACCGCGGAGAAAGAAGTCATCAAGATAAACAAAAAGAAGAGCAGTTGCCGGGGAGATCCGGCCCGACTGCTCAGCAGTCGTCCCAAATCTCACGGACTACAGCCCGCGGGTGCGCCAGCGCGCCCCCGCAGAGAAAGAAACAAAGACTTACTCTGGCTTTCCGACAAGTCGGCGGCCCGTTGAGTTAGCTCCTGGACCTTGGAGTTGAAGACGGTCGCACAGAGGTTGTGATAATCCTGCAATGAAGATATCAGATAATGTTAGTACTTGGAGCTTGCCAATTAAAGTTCTGAGCCGTCTGCTCAGCAGCCGGCCCAAAACTCGGGGACTACACCCAGTGGGTGCGCTGGCGCGCCCCCACGGAGAAGTATAAAGGTCAAAAAGCCAGAGCTATACCCGGACGGCTGCTCGCGACTCCAAGAACGCGTTGTTGCAACGCTTAAGAGCGTCAGCCTTGGCCTGAAGCTTGGCTTGGACGTCTAGGATCTCCGTGTTCAAAGGGCCCGTCCCGCCTCCCTGCACCCACCCAGTGGGCGCGGCGCTGGTCGCCTCGATGTCCGGGATTGAAGAGCTCGCGGCGATGGTCTCCTGCGGGTGTGGCGCCGAAGCCACCTTTGCGAGCCGGCGGCGCGTCGGGGTGCGGACCTCAGGAGTTGGGTCCATCGCCATCTCGTCTCCGGCTGATGGCGCCGGTGGATCAGCCGGCTGCTTGTCTCGCGCCTCCTCAGAAGGCGGCGGTGGGGGCACGATTACGTCCGACATGACGACATCGCCGCCGTCCCTCTCCATGATCGGGTGCTCGTCACCGGCTCCCCCAATCGGCGCCACGAATTCTGGTGGCAGCGGCGTGGAGTTCAAGGGGGTGATGAATATCTCCGACTGATGGCGCGCGGCTTCCTTGGCCTGTTTCTTCGCCGCGGCAGTAGCCTCGGCCTCCGCCAGCTTCTTCAGGGCGGCAGCCTCCGCCTTCTTTGCTTCCACCTTCTCCAGGCAGGCGGCCTCCTGCTCCTTGCGCGCCTCCCGTGCGTTTCGCTCCGTCACCTGTTGGGGAACGTAGTAATTTCAAAAATTTTCCTACGATCACGCAAGACCATGGTGATGGCATAGCAACGAGAGGGGAGAGTGTCCGTCCACGTACCCTCGTAGACCGAAAGCGGAAGCGTTATAACAACGCGGTTGATGTAGTCGTACGTCTTCACGATCCGACCGATCCAAGCACCGAACGACGGCACCTCCGAGTTACGCACACGTTCAGCTCGATGGCGATCCCGGACCGATCCAGCAAAGTGTCGGGATGAGTTCCACAAGACGACGGCGTGGTGGCGATGTTGATGCTCCACCGGACGCAGGGCTTCGCCTAAGCTCCGCGACGATATGACTTCTCCGGCGCAGGCTTCGCCTAAGCTCCATGACGATATGACCGAAGTGGAATATGGTGGAAGGGGCACCGACACGGCTAAGGAAAGATCCGTAGATCAACTTGTGTCTCATGGGGTGCCCCTGCCTCGTATATAAAGGAGCCAAGGGGGGGTGCGGCCAGCCTTGGGAGGCGCGCCTGGAGGAGTCCTACTCCCACCGGGAGTAGGACTCCCCCCTGTCCTAGTTGGAGTAGGATTGGGGAGGGGGAAAGAGGGAAGGGGGCGCCGCCCCCCCTCTCCTTGTCCTATTCGGACTAGAGGGGGGAGGGGGGCGCGCAGCCCACCTGGCCGGCCCTTCCTCTTCTCCCTTGTGGCCCATGAAGGCCCATATACCCCCCGGGGGGTTCCGGTAACCCCCCGGTGTTCCGGTAACATCCTGTTTTCACTCGGAACCCTTCCGAAGTCCAAACATAGGCTTCCAATATATCAATCTTTATGTCTCGACCATTTCGAGACTCCTCGTCATGTCCGTGATCACATCCGGGACTCCGAACAAACTTCGGTGCATCAATACTTATAAACTCATAATGAACTGTCATCGAAACGTTAAGCGTGCGGACCCTACGGGTTCGAGAACTATGTAGACATGACCTAGAACCATTCTCGGTCAATAACCAATAGCGGAACCTGGATGCCCATATTGGTTCCTACATATTCTACGAAGATCTTTATCGGTCAAACCGCATAACGACGTACTTTGTTCCCTTTGTCATCGGTATGTTACTTGCCCGAGATTCGATCGTCGGTATCCAATACCTAGTTCAATCTCGTTACAGCAAGTCTCTTTACTCGTTCCGTAATACATCATCTCGCAACTAACTTATTAGTTGCAATGCTTGCAAGGCTTATATGATGTGTATTACCGAGAAGGCCAGAGATACCTCTCCGACAATCGGGTGACAAAACCTAATCTCAAATACGCCAACCCAACATGTACCTTTGGAGACACCTGTAGTACTCCTTTATAATCACCCGATTCACGTTGTGATGTTTGGTAGCACCCAAAGTGTTCCTCCGTAAACGGAGTTGCATAATCTCATAGTTACAGGAACATGTATAAGTCATGAAGAAAGCAATAGCAATATACTAAACGATCAAGTGCTAGGCTAACGGAATGGGTCATGTCAATCGCATCATTCTCCTAATGATGTGATCCCATTAATCAAATAACAACACATGTCTATGGTTAGGAAACATAACCATCTTTGATTAATGAGCTAGTCCAGTAGAGGCATACTAGTGACTATCTGTTTGTCTATGTATTCACACATGTATTATGTTTCCGGTTAATACAATTCTAGCATGAATAATAAACATTTATCATGGTATAAGGAAATAAATAATAACTTTATTATTGCCTCTAGGGCATATTTCCTTCAGTCTCCCACTTGCACTAGAGTCAATAATCTAGTTCACATCGCCATGTGATTTAACATCAATAGTTCACATCTATATGTGGTTAACACCCATAGTTCACATCGACATGTGACCAACACCCAAAGGGTTTACTAGAGTCAGTAATCTAGTTCACATCGCTATGTGATTAACACCCAAAGAGTACTAAGGTGTGATCATGTTTTGCTTGTGAGATAATTTTAGTCAACGGGTCTGCATCACATTTGAGCCGTAAGTATTTTGCAAATTCCTATGTCTACAATGCTCTGCATGGAGCTACTCTAGCTAATTGCTCCCACTTTCAATATGTATCCAGATTGAGACTCGAGTCATCTAGATTAGTGTTAAAAACTTGCATCGACGTAACCTTTACGCATTTAACCTTTTTCACTTCCATAATCGAGAAACATATCCTTATTCTACTAAGGATAATTTTGACCGCTGTCCATTGATCTACTCCTAGATCACTATTGCACTCCTTGCCCACTTAGTGGTAGGGTATGCAATAGATCAGTACACAAGATGACATACTTTATAGAACCTATGGCTGATGCATAGGGAATGACTTTCATTCTCTTTCTATCTTTCTGCCGTGGTCGGGTTTTGAGTCTTACTCAATCTCACACCTTGTAACACAGGCAAGAACTCTTTCTTTGACTGTTCCATTTTGAACTACTTCAAAATCTTGTCAAGGTATGTATTCATTGAAAAACTTATCAAGTGTCTTGATCTATCTCTATAGATCTTGATGCTCAATATGTAAGCAGCTTCATCGAGGTCTTTCTTTGAAAAAACTCCTTTCAAACACTCCTTTATGCTTTGCAGAATAATTCTACATTATTTCCGATCAACAATATGTCATTCACATATACTTATCGGAAAAGGCTGTAGTGCTCCCACTCACTTTCTTGTAAATACAGGCCTTTCCAAAAGTCTCATATAAAATCATATGCTTTGATCAACACATCAAAGCGTATATTCCAACTCCGAGATGCTTGCACCAGTCCATTGATGGATCATTTGGAGCTTGCACATTTTGTTAGCACCTTTAGGATTGACAAAATCTTCGGTTGTATCATATACAACTCTTCTTTAAGAAAACCATTAAGGAATGCAGTTTTGACATCCATTTGCCAGATTTCATAAAATGTGGCAATTGCTAACATGATTCGGACAGACTTTTAAGCATCGATACAAGTGAGAAAATCTCATTGTATTCAACATCTTGAACTTTGTCTAAAACCTTTTTCGACAAGTCTAGCTTTGTAGATAGTAACACTACTATCAGCATCTGTCTTCCTCTTGAAGATCCATTTATTTAACATGGCTTGCTGATCATCGAGCAAGTCAATCAAAGTCCATACTTTTGTTCTCATACATGGATCCTATCTCAGATTTCATGGCCTCAAGCCATTTCGCGGAATCTGGGCTCATCATCGCTTCCTCATAGTTCGTAGGTTCATCATGGTCTAGTAACATGACTTCCAGAACATGATTACCGTACCACTCAGTGCGGATCTTACTCTGGAAGACCTACGAGATTTGGTAGCAACTTGATCTGAAGTTTCATGATCATCATCATTAACTTCCTCACTTAATTGGTGTAGGAATCACGGAACTGATTTACGTGATGAACTACTTTCCAATAAGGAGAAGGTACAATTACCTCATCAAGTTCTACTTTCCTCCCACTCACTTCTTTCGAGAGAAACTCCTTCTCTAGAAAGGATCCATTCTTAGCAACGAATGTTTTGCCTTTGGATCTGTGATAGAAGGAGTACCCAACAGTTTCCTTTGGGTATTCTATGAAGACGCACTTTTCCGATTTGGGTTCGAGCTTATCAGGTGAAAGCTTTTTCACATAAGCATCACAACTCCAAACTTTTAAGAAACGACGGCTTAGGTTTACTGCTAAACCATAGTTCATACGGTGTCGTCTCAACGGATTTAATGGTGCCCTATCTAATGTGAATGCAGCTGTCTCTAATGCATAACCCAAAACGATAGTGGTAAATCGGTAAGATACATCATAGATTGCGCCATATCCAATAAAGTGCGGTTACGACGTTCGGACACACCATTATGTTGTGGTGTTCCATGTGGCGTGAGCTGTGAAACTATTCCACTTTGTTTTAATTGAAGACCAAACTCGTAACTCAAAAATTCATCTCCACGATCAGATCGCAGAGACTTTATTTTCTTGTTACGATGATTTTCCACTTCACTCTGAAATTCTTTGAACCTTTCAACTATTTCAGACTTATGTTTCATCAAGTAGATATACCCATATCTGCTCAAATCATCTTGTGAAGGTCAGAAAATAACGATACTTGCCACGAGCATCAACACTCATTGGATCGCATACATCGGTATGTATTATTTCCAATAAGTCGGTAGCTTGTTCCATTGTTCCGAGAACGGAGTTTTAGTCATCTTGCCCAAACGGCACGGTTCGCAAGTACCAAGTGATTCATAATCAAGTGATTCCAAAAGTCCATCAAGATGGAGTTTCTTCATGCGTTTTATCGATATGACCCAAACGGCAGTGCCACAAGTAAGTTGCACTATCATTATTAATTTTGCATCTTTTGGCATCAATATTATGAATATGTGTATCACTACGATTGAGATCCAACAAACTATTTTATTGGGTGTATGACCATTGAAGGTTTTATTCATTTAAGCAGAACAACAATTATTCTTTGACTTTAAATGAATAACCGCTTTGAAAACTATTTTCATTGGGTGTATGACCATCGAAGGTTTTATTCATTTAAACAGAACAACAATTATTCTTTGACTTTAAATGAATAACCATTTTGCAATAAACATGATCAAATCATATTCATGCTCAACGCAAACACCAAATAACATTTATTTAGGTTTAACACTAATCCCGAAAGTATAGGGAGTGTGCGATGATGATCATATCAATCTTGGAACTACTTCCAACACTCATCTTCACTTCCCTTCAACTAGTCTCTGCTTTTCTCGTAACTCCTGTTTGAGTTACTAATTTTAGTAACCGAACAAGTATCAAATACTCAGGGATACTATAAACACTAGTAAGGCACACATCAATAACCTGTATATCAAATATACTCTTGTTCACTTTGCCATCCTTCTTATCCACCAAATATTTGGGGTATTTCCGTTTCCAGTGACCATTTCCTATGCAGTGTAAGCACTCAGTTTCAGGCTTTGGTTCAGCTTTGGGTTTCTTCATGGGAGTGACAACTTGCTTGTCATTCTACTTGAAATTCCCCTTTCTTTCCCTTTGCCCTTTTCTTGAAACTAGTGGTCTTGTCAATCATCAACACTTGATGCTCTTTCTCGATTTCTACCTTCGTCGATTTCAACATCATGAAGAGCTCGGGAATCGTTTTCGTCATCCCTTGCATACTATAGTTCATCACGAAGTTCTAGTAACTTAGTGATGGTGACTAGAGAATTCTGTCAATCACTATCTTATCTCGAGAGATTAACTCCCACTTGATTCAAGCGATTGAAGTACCTGCACAATCTGAGCACATGCTCACTAGTTGAGCGATTCTCCTCCATCTTTTAGCTATAGAACTTGTTGGAAACTTCATATCTCGCAACTCGGGTATTTGCTTGAAATATTAACTTCAACTCCTGGAACATCTCATATGGTCCATGACGTTCAAAACGTCTTTGAAGTCCCGATTCTAAGCTGTTTAAGCATGGTGCACTAAACTACCAAGTAGTCATCATATTGAGCTAGCCAGACGTTCATAACGTCTGCATCTTGCTCTTGCAATAGGTCTGTCACCTAGCGGTGCATCAAGGACATAATTCTTACGTGCAGCAATGAGGATAAACCTCAGATCACGGATCCAATCCGCAACATTGCTACTAACATTTTTCAATACAATTTCTCTAGGAACACATTAAAATAATCATATGAAAGCAACAACGCGAGCTATTGATCTACAACATAATTTGCAAAATACTACCGGGACTAAGTTCATGATAAATTAAAGTTCAATTAATCATATTACCTAAGAACTCCCACTTAGATAGACATCTCTCTAGTCATCTAAGTGATTACGTGATCCAAATCAACTAAACCATGTCCGATCATCACGTGAGATGGAGTAGTTTCAATGGTGAGCATCACTATGTTGATCATATCTACTATATGATTCACGTTCGACCTTTCGGTCTCCGTGTTCCGAGGCCATATCTGTTATATGCTAGGCTCGTCAAGTTTAACTTTGAGTATTCGCGTGCAACTGTTTTGCACCGTTGTAGATGGACGTAGAACTTATCACACCCGATCATCACGTGGTGTCCGGGTACTACTGAACTTTGGCAACAGTGCATACTCGTGGAGAACACTTCTTGATAATTTTAGTGAGAGATCATCTTATAATGCTACCGTCAAACAAAGCAAGATAAGATGCATAAAGGATAAACATCACATGCAATCAATATAAGTGATATGATATGGTCATCATCATCTTGTGCTTGTGATCTCCATCGTCAAGCACCGTCATGATCACCATCGTCACCGCGCGACACCTTGATCTCCATCGTAGCATCGTTGTCGTCTCGCCAACTATTGCTTCTACGACTATCGCTACTCCTTAGTGATAAAGTAAAGCAATTACATGGCGTTGCATTTCATACAATAAGCGACAACCATATGGCTCCTACCAGTTGCCGATAACTCGGTTACAAAACATGATCATCTCATACAATATAGCATCACGTCTTGACCACATCACATCACATCATGCCCTGCAAAAACAAGTTAGACGTCCTCTACTTTGTTGTTGCAAGTTTTACGTGGCTGCTACGGGCTGAGCAAGAACCGTTCTTACCTACGCATCAAAACCACAACGATATTTCGTCAAATAGACTCCGTTTAACCTTCTCAAGGACCGGGCGAGCCACACTCGATTCAACTAAAGTGAGAGAGCAGACACCGCCGGTCACCTTTAAGCAACGAGTGCTCGGGCGGTGAAACCAGTCTCGCGTAAGCGTCGCGTAATGTCGGTCCGGGCCGCTTCATCTCACAATACCGCTGAACCAAAGTATGACATGCTGGTAGGTAGTATGACTTGTATCGCCCACAACTCACTTGTGTTCTACTCGTGCATATGACATCAACGCATAAAACCAGGCTCGATACCATTTGTTGGGGAGCGTAGTAATTTCAAAAATTTCCTACGATCACGCAAGACCATGGTGATGGCATAGCAACGAGAGGGAGAGTGTCCGTCCACGTACCCTCGTGAGACCGAAAGCGGAAGCGTTATAACAACGCTGTTGATGTAGTCGACGTCTTCACGATCCGACCGATCCAAGCACCGAACGTCACGGCACCTCCGAGTTACGCACACGTTCAGCTCGATGGCGATCCCGGACTCCGATCCAGCAAAGTGTCGGGATGAGTTCCGTCAAGACGACGACGGCGTGGTGACTATGTTGATGCTCCACCGACGCAGGGCTTCGCCTAAGCTCATGACGATATGACTTCTCCGGCGAGGGCTTCGCTTAAGCTCATGACGATATGACCGAAGTGGAATATGGTGGAAGGGCACCGCACACGCTAAGGAAAGATCCGTAGATCAACTTGTGTCTCATGGGGTGCCCCTGCCTCAGATATAAAGGAGCCAAGGGGGTGCGGCCAGCCTTGGGAGGCGCGCTTGAGGAGTCCTACTCCCATCGGGAGTAGGACTCCCCCCCCCCTTGTCCTAGTTGGAGTAGGATTGGGGGGGGAAGAGGAAGGGAGCCGCCCCCTCTCCTTGTCCTATTCGGACTAGAGGGGAGGGGGCGCAGCCCACCTGGCCGCCCTTCCTCTTCTCCTTGTGGCCCATGAAGGCCCATATACCCCCGGGGTTCCAGTAACCCCCCGGTGTTCCGGTAACATCCTGTTTTCACTCGAAACCCTTCCGAAGTCCAAACATAGGCTTCCAATATATCAATATTTATGTCTCGACCATTTCGAGACTCCTCGTCATGTCCGTGATCACATCCGGGACTCCGAACAAACTTCGGTGCATCAATACTTATAAACTCATAATGAACTGTCATCGAAACGTTAAGCGTGCGGACCCTACGGGTTCGAGAACTATGTAGACATGACCTAGAACCATTCTCGGTCAATAACCAATAGCGGAACCTGGATGCCCATATTGGTTCCTACATATTCTATGAAGATCTTTATCGGTCAAACCGCATAACGACATACTTTGTTCCCTTTGTCATCGGTATGTTACTTGCCCGAGATTCGATCGTCGGTATCCAATACCTAGTTCAATCTCGTTACCGGCAAGTCTCTTTACTCGTTCCGTAATACATCATCTCGCAACTAACTTATTAGTTGCAATGCTTTCAAGGCTTATATGATGTGTATTACCGAGAAGGCCAGAGATACCTCTCCGACAATCGGAGTGACAAAACCTAATCTCGAAATCGCCAACCCAACATGTACCTTTGGAGACACCTGTAGTACTCCTTTATAATCACCCGATTACGTTGTGATGTTTGGTAGCACCCAAAGTGTTCCTCCGTAAGCAGGAGTTGCATAATCTCATAGTTACGTGAACATGTATAAGTCATGAAGAAAGCAATAGCAATATACTAAGCGATCAAGTGCTAGGCTAACGGAATGGGTCATGTCAATCGCATCATTCTCCTAATGATGTGATCCCATTAATCAAATAACAACACATGTCTATGGTTAGGAAACATAACCATCTTTGATTAATGAGCTAGTCCAGTAGAGGCATACTAGTGACTATCTGTTTGTCTATGTATTCACACATGTATTATGTTTCCGGTTAATACAATTCTAGCATGAATAATAAACATTTATCATGGTATAAGGAAATAAATAATAACTTTATTATTGCCTCTAGGGCATATTTCCTTCATCACCTCCCGGAGGTCGGCGGCCGGATCGATTCGCCGGGTGGTGGTGGAAGTCTCCGCCGATCCAATGATGGAGGCGGCGGCCGACTTCTCTAGAGAGAGTGGGGCCCTAAGTCAAGAAAATAAGCAAATGAAATTCAGAGAGGATCAACAAGGAAAAAAAGGAAAGTGTAAGGAAAGAAACTTACGCCGACACCATGGGAGACACCTTCGGCAGTTTCTGAAATTTGGCCGCCTTCGCGGCGGCCTCCTTCTTTCGGGTCGCGGCAGCCGGGTTCTTGGCCTTCTTCGGCACGCCGCCAAACAGGATGGCGCCCTATTTTCACTTCCGCGTGCCGCCTCGAGAAGTCAGCTCGACGGAGGGGCCCGCGTCGGCCTTGCCCGCGCCTCGTTAAGGGCGCGGCTCGTCTTCCTCATCATCGTCGTCGGACCAGGTCTCGATGCCGCCTTCCTCGGAGCCACCGGCTCCATATACGCCGCCTGTTGCGGTGTCCTCCAAGGCAGCTGCCCCCAAGTCAGGGTCGTCCACGTCGCTCACGGCCCGGTCCGGTGCGTAGTCAGCACCCGGCCCCACGACAGCAGCCGTCGCCGGAGACATGTATATCTGCATCCCAAAGTTTGACTGCTCAAGACCACCAGACGGAATCAAGATGAAGTATTAAAGAAAGGAGAGAACGAAAGACTTACGGCGGGTGGCGGGTCCGCGCGAGAGTACGGAGGCTTGTTGAACTACCAGGACCCCTCCAGCATGAAGCTGGAGATTTCATTCACCAAGTTGGCCACCTCGGCAGCCGGCATCTCCTTGGTGCTCAGCTGGCATGGTTCGCGATGCCCACTCATCCGACTGATCAGGTGAGGCCGGCCTTAGAGCAGGAGAACTCGGCGTGCGACAAAGGCAACCAACAAGTCGGTCGCCTTGAGGCCCTCGGTGTTGGTTAGCTCCCGGAGTCGTTGGATGGCGGCGGTGCCGTCTGCCGACACCGGCTTCGGCTTGTAGCCCCAGCTGGCCCGAGGCTCAGCCGGCGGGTCAGCTACATAAGCCGGCAGGTTGAGGAAGTTGACGGCCGGGTCCATGTTCTCCACGTAGAAGTAGGATTGTTGCCACATCTTAACCGATTGTGGCAGCTTCATGGTGGGGAAGGCGTTCTTCGACGACGGCCGGCAAACTACGATGAAGGCACCGCACTGGGCAGCCACCTCCCGGACGGAGGTGCCCAGCTTGGTGTAGAAAAACGCTTCCCACAGCTAGATGGTGGGGAGGATGCCGAGATAGCCTTCGCATATCGGGATGAAGGCGACCAGGAGCATCACCGTGTTGGGCGTAAGGTGATGAGGCTGGAGGTGGTAGAACTCGAGGAACGAGCGGAGGAAGCCACTCGCTGGCAAGCTGAAGCCGCGGACGAAGTGCGAGCAGAAGACGACCCGCTCGCCCTCCCCCGGCGCCGGTGAGATCTCTCCCTCCGGCGGCATGCGCGCCTTCACGAAGCCTGCGCCGGGGAGACGTCGCGTGTCGCGGAGGAAAGTGATGTGGTCTTCGTGGACATTCGACCCGTCCCAGTCCCCACCATGCTCGCGCGCCATGGAGAGCTCAACGAAGAGAACGGTGCAACGGGAGTGCTGAGATTGGGGCGGGGCCAAAAGGGCTCGGAGACGAGCAGCGGCGGAGCTCGGGGGCGCTGCGACGAGAAGAAGAAGAAGGAGGGAAAATGGGGAGGAGGGGCGTTCGTGCTTCACCGCTCCCTCTCCTCTCCCTACTTATAGCCTACGGGCTATGAAGCCGAGGGGGCGGGCGTGGGATCGTGGGATTAACTGTGCCCACGCTCCTGCCTTTACAGCGCGAGTTACTGCGGGCAGTAACTCCGCGGGGAAACCCAACCGCCCGCCTCGGCCGTAGCGGTCCGCTCGCGTGCCGAGGCCCGGTGGCGGCGGGCCCAGCCTGCAGTCGCGTCCCATCACGCGCGTGGGCTGGCAGGTTGGTCCGGCTAGCTGGCGCCTGATGACCCACAATTATAAGGGATCTATCGTAGTCCTTTCGATAAGTAAGAGTGTCGGACCCAACGAGGAGCAGAAGGAAATGATAAGCGGTTTTCAGCAAGGTATTCTCTGCAAGTACTGAAACAAGTGGTAACAGATAGTTTTGTGATAAGGTAAATGGTAACGAGCAACAAGTAACAAAAGTAAATAAGGTGCAGCAAGGTGGCCCAATTCTTTTTGTTGCAAAGGACAAGCCAGAACAAACTCTTATAATAGGAAAAGTGCTCCCGAGGACACATGGGAATATCGTCAAGCTAGTTTTCATCACGTTCCAATGATTCGCGTTCAATACTTTGATAATTTGATATGTGGGTGGACCGGTGCTTGGGTGCTGTTCTTACTTGAACAAGCATCCCACTTATGATTAACCTCTATTGCAAGCATCCGCAACTGCAACATAAGTATTAAGGTAAACCTAATTATAGCATGAAACATATGGATCCAAATCAGCCCCTTACGAAGCAACGCATAAACTAGGGTTTAAGCTTCTGTCACTCTAGCAACCCATCATCTACTTATTACTTCCCAATGCCTTCCTCTAGGCCAAAATAATGGTGAAGTGTTATGTAGTCGACGTTCACATAAGACCACTAGAGGCTAGACAACATACATCTTATCAAAATATCAAACGAATACCAAATTCACATGACTACTAATAGAAAGACTTCTCCCTTGTCCTCAGGAACAAACGTAACTACTCACAAAGCATATTCATGTTCATAATAAGAGGGGTAATAATATGCGTATAGGATCTAAACATATGATCTTCCACCAAATAAACCAACTAGCATCAACTACAAGGAGTAATCAACACTACTAGCAACCTACTAGCACCAATCCCGGACTTGGGGACAAGAATTGGATACAAGAGATGAACTTGGGTTTGGAGATGAGATGGTGCTGGTGAAGATGTTGATGGAGATTGCCCTCTCCCGATGAGAGGAGCATTGGTGATGACGATGGTTATGATTTCCCCCTCCCGGAGGGAAGTATCCCCGGCAGAACAGCTCTGTCGGAGCTCTAGATTGGTTCCATGAGGTTCCGCCTCGTGGCGTGAGTCTCGTCGAAAGGTTGCTTCTGATTTTTTCTCATCGAAAGACTTTATATAGGAGAAGATGGGCGTGGAGACCACCAGGGGCCACGAGGTAGGGGCGCGCCCTAGGAGGCGCGCCCCACCTCGTGAGCAGGGTGTGGGCCCCCTGGACTTCATCTTTGGCGAGGATTTTTATTTATTTATTTTAAGATATTCCGTGGAGTTTCAGGACTTTTGGAGTTGCGGAGAATAGGTATCTAATATTTGATCCTTTTTCAGCCCAGAATTCCAACTGCCAGCATTCTCCCTCCTTATGTAAACCTTGTAAAATAAGAGAGAATAGCCATAAGTATTGTGACATAACGTGAAATAACAGCCCATAATGCAATAAATATCGATATAAAAGCATGATGCAAAATGGACGTATCAACTCCCCCAAGCTTAGACCTCGCTTGTCCTCAAGCGAAAAGCCGATAACAATAAATATGTCCTTATGTTTAGAGGTAGAGGCGTCGATAAAAATAAAATACGGACATGAAGGCATCATGATTATTCTCATAACAGCAACATATATAGATTTTGTCATATGATTACTTATGTTCAAGTGATGATCAATTCACAAAGCGAAAGTATGAATCAGAAACCTTATTGAGCACCAACAAACTATAACCTTAGTCATTGAAGCAATTTCAATTTATCATAACATCGGAAAGAGTCTATGTCAGAGCTAAAAAGCAAGTCCACATACTCAACTATCATCTAGTCCTTCATAACTGCTAACACTCACGCGATACTTGTGGTTACGGAGTTTTAATCGGACACAGAGAAAGATAGGGGCTTATAGTTTTGCCCCACAACCTTTTACCTCAAGGGTAATGTCAACAATAATGGTTCATGCTCCCCTACATCCAATTAGATATATATATCATGTTCTTTCCAACATAGTGAGCTTGCCAAAGGATAAAATGAAAAAGGAAAGGTGAAGATCACCGTGACTCTTGCATAAGGTAGAAGATAATAATAAAAGATAGGCCCTTCGCAGAGGGAAGCAGAGGTTGCCATGCGCTTTTATGGTTGGATGCACAAAATCTCAATGCGAAAGAACGTCACTTTATATTGTCCCTTGTGATATGAACCTTTATTATGCAGTCCGTCGCTTTTATTACTTTCACATCACAAGATCGTATAAAGCTTATTTCTCCCACACCAATCAATCATACATATTTAGAGCAATTTTTATTGCTTTGCACCAATGACAACTTACTTGAAGGATCTTACTCAATCCATAGGTAGATATGGTGGACTCTCATGGCAAAACTGGTTTAAGGATATTTGGAAGCACAAGTAGTACCTCTACTTGGTGCTGAGAATTTGGCTAGCATGAGGGGGAAAGGCAAGCTCAGCAAGTTAGAGGATCCATGACAACATACTTTATCTCAGATATAAGAAAGACATAACTCATTGCGTTGTCTTCCTTGTCCCACATCAACTCTTTTAGCATGTCATATTTTAATGAGTGCTTCCAATCAAGAAAGTTGTCAATGATAATATATCTATATGTGAAACCTCTCTTTCCTTATTACTTCCTATTAATTGCAACGATGACCAAAGCTATGTCTGTCAACTCCCAACAACTTTTAATCATCATACTCTTTATATGTGAAGTCATTACTTTCAATAAGATCAATATGAACTCTTTGTTTCTTTTATTCTTTTTCTTCTTTTCTTTTATTCACCCAAGATCACGGCAAAGTAATCAGGCCCTTGACTCAACACTAATCTTTATTATATAGCTCACGGACTCGATTACATAGAGAGATCATAAAGCAAAACTCAAAACAAGATCATGCCATAACTTTATTCTAATAGATCAAGATACTACTAATAGGATCGAACTAAGAAAAACGGTAAAGATAGGAGATGTGTTTGTGATATGATACCGGGGCACCTCCCCCAAGCTTGGCAGTTGCCAAGGGGAGTGCCCATACCCATGTGATTATGTCTCCTTTGTCGGTGAAGAAGGTGGAGGTGTTGTCGATGATGCGGGCTTTGCGTCCATCTTCCACGGCATAGGTTCACCATCATAGAAGGATGATCGAGTCTCCGGAATCCTCAAATCTGCAGCCAAACTCATCCTTTTGAATCTATATTCATACTCACAGTTTTGGTTTTGCAGGTCATAGATTTGGGCTTGGAGATGCTCGATCTTCTCGTGAAGCTTGAAGATGGCCTCCCCGATGTTGTCAGCATCCAACTTGTGATTACTAGTGAACTCCGCGATCATCATGTGGTTGGAGTCGAGTCCACGTTCCACCATCCCTTGGCACTTGAAAACTTGTTGCTCTACTGCTTCGAGCCTCGTCTCCACGCTTCCGGTCCCCTTTGATCCCTCTTCATCGCGGATGTGCAGCAACCCATCACGCAACTCAATGGTTTGAGGGTGTCGCAGCACCTCCGCGAGGTAAGGGTTGATGACCTTCTCGAAGAACTTGTCCTTGGAAGCACTTGGGGCCGTCATGAAATTCTAGATCTGTCAGAAAAACAGCTCGAAACAAGAACAGAGGAGATTTGCGTGATACGGGAGCCAAAACCTTCGGGAGGTTATATAATGAATTTTTACCGACCAAAATACTTATCGTGCAAGAAAACGGAGTCCGGAGGGCACACGAGGTGCTCACGAGGTAGGGAGGCGCGCCCAGAGGGGTAGGGCGCGCCCACCACCCTCGTGGGGCCCTCGTGTCCTCCCCGGACTGCTACTTATTTTCCTATTTTTCTAAATAATCCAAAACGGAGAAATATTGCCTTAAAAACTATTTTGGAGTAGGTTTACTTACCGTACCACATACCTATTCTTTTTCGGCGTCTGAAATGTTCCGGAAAGTGTCCCTTATGTATTCCTCCGGGGTTACGGTTTCAATAATATTGGTTTCAACATTTATGGGATTACCTGAGATATAATGTTTGATTCTTTGACCGTTTACCACCTTCAGATTTGTGCCTTCGAAGTTGTTGATTTTTATTGCACCGGAACGATAGACCTCCTCGATAACATAGGGGCCTTCCCATTTAGAGAGAAGTTTTCCTGCAAAAAATCTTAAACGAGAGTTGTATAGAAATACATAATCACCTACATTAAACTCACGCTTTTTGTATCCTTTTGTCATGCCATCTTTTAACTTTTTCTTTAAACAACTTGGCATTTTCATAAGCTTGGGTTCTCCATTCATCATGTGAGTTGATATCAAATAACCTCTTCTCACCGGCAAGTTTGAAATCATAGTTGAGCTCTTTAATAGCCCAATATGCCTTATGTTCTAGTTCGAGGGGTAAGTGACATGCTTTTCCATAAACCATTTTATATGGAGACATACCCATAGGATTTTTATATGCAGTTCTATAAGCCCATAATGCATCATCAAGTTTCTTGGACCAATTCTTTCTAGACCTATTAACAGTCTTTTGCAAAATTAATTTGAGCTCTCTATAGCTCAATTCTACTTGACCACTAGACTGAGGGTGATAAGGAGACGCAATTCTATGATTAACATCATATTTAGCAAGCATTTTACGGAAAGCACCATGAATAAAGTGTGAACCACCATCAGTCATTAAATATCTAGGAACTCCAAACCTCAGAAAATTAACTTTTTTAAGCCTTTTAATAGAAGTTTTATGATCAACACTACTAGTTGGAATAGCTTCTACCCACCTAGTAACGTAATCAACAGCAACTAAAATATGAGTGTGTCCATTAGAGGCAGGAAAAGGTCCCATATAATTAAAGCCCCAAACATCAAATGGTTCAATAACAAGTGAATAATTCATAGGCATTTCTTGACGTCTACTGATATTACCAATTCGTTGACATTCATCACAAGACAAGACAAACTTACGGGCATCCTTGAAGAGAGTAGGCCAATAAAAACCGGATTGCAATACCTTATGTGCAGTTCTATCTCCAGCGTGGTGTCCTCCATAAGCCTCGGAGTGGCACTTGCGTAGGATCTGTTCCTGTTCATGCTCAGGTACACAACGTCTAATAACACCATCTACTCCTTGTTTATAAAGATGTGGGTCATCCCAAAAGTAATGTCGCAAATCATAGAAAAACTTTTTCTTTTGTTGGTATGTGAAGCTAGGTGGTATAAACTTAGCAACAATATAATTAGCATAATCAGCATACCATGGAGTACTACGAGAAGTACTTATAACATTTAATTGTTCATCAGGAAAGCTATCATTAATAGGTAGTGGGTCATCAAGAACATTCTCTAACCTAGACAAGTTGTCTGCTACGGGGTTCTCAGCTCCTTTTCTATCAACAATATGCAAATCAAATTCTTGCAGCAAGAGAACCCATATAATAAGTCTAGGTTTAGCATCTTTCTTTTCCATAAGATATTTGGTAGCAGCATGATCCGTGTGAATAGTTACTTTAGAATCAACAATATAAGGTCTGAACTTATCACAAGCAAATACAACTGCTAAAAGCTCTTTTTCAGTAGTAGCATAATTTCTTTGAGCATTGTCTAGAGTCTTACTAGCATAATGGATAACATTTAATTTCTTATGAACTCTTTGCCCTAGAACAGCACCTACATCATAATCACTAGCATCACACATAATTTCAAAGGGTAAATTCCAATCAGGTGGCTGAACAACATGTGTAGAGACTAATGCTTTCTTAAGTGTTTCAAATGCTTCTACACAATCATCATCAAAGACAAATGGTATATCTTTTTGCAATAAATTAGTCAGAGGCCGAGAAATTTTTGAGAAGTCCTTAATGAACCTCCTGTTAAATCCGGCGTGACCAAGGAAACTTCTTATACCTTTGATGTCCTTGGGACAGGGCATCTTTTCAATAGCATCGACTTTAGCTTTATCAACTTCAATACCTCTTTCGGAAACTTTGTGCCCCAAAACAATGCCTTCATTAACCATAAAGTGGCACTTTTCCCAATTCAAGACAAGATTAGTTTCTTCACATCTCTGCAAAACTCGATCAAGATTGCTCAAGCAATCATCAAAAGAGGAACCATAGATGGAAAAGTCGTCCATGAAAACCTCACAAATCTTTCCACAAAAGTCAGAGAATATAGCCATCATGCATCTTTGAAAGGTAACAGGTGCATTACATAAACCAAAAGGCATACGTTTATAAGCAAAAGTACCAAAAGGGCATGTAAAAGTAGTTTTTGGTTGATCTTTAGCTGACACAGGTATTTGAGAGAAACCAGAATAACCATCTAGAAAGCAATAATGTGTATGTTTGCATAATCTTTCTAGCATTTGATCAATAAAAGGTAAGGGGTAATGATCTTTATTAGTAGCCTTATTTAATTTGCCAAAATCAATTACCATCCTATAACCTGTAATAATCCTTTGTGGAATCAATTCATCTTTATCATTAGGAACAACAGTAATACCTCCCTTCTTAGGGACACAATGGACAGGGCTTACCCACTGAATATCAGCAACGGGATAAATTATACCTGCCTCCAGAAGCTTGAGTATTTCTTTTCTTACCACTTCTTTTATTTTAGGATTCAGACATCGTTGAGGATCACGAACTGGTTTGGCATCTGCTTCCAAATTTATTTTATGTTGACATAGAGTGGGACTAATGCCCTTAAGATCATCAAGAGTATATCCAATAGAAGCACAATGCTTCTTCAGAGTTTTCAATAATCTTTCTTCTTCATGCTCTGAAAGGTTAGCACTAAAAATAACGGGATATATCTTCTTTTCATCAAGATAAGCATATTTAAGATTATCGGGCAAAGGTTTAACCTCAAACACGGGATCACCCTTGGGTGGAGGGGGATCCCCTAAAATCTCAACAGGTAAATTGTGTTGCAGAATAGGTTCCTGTTTAAAGAATACTTCATCTATTTCCCTTCTTTCATTCATGAACATATCATTTTCATGGTCTAGCAAATAGTGTTCTAAAGGATCACTAGGAGGTACGGCAATAGAAGCAAGTCCGATAATATCATCCTTACTAGGCAATTCTTCCTCGCGATGTTGTTTACTAAATTTAGTGAAATTAAACTCATGAACCATATCATCCAAGCCAATAGTAACAACATTCTTTTCGCAATCTATCTTAGCATTAACAGTATTCAAGAAGGGTCTACCAAATATAATGGGACAAAAGCTATCTTGTGGAGAACCAAGAACAAGAAAATCAGCGGGATATTTAGTTTTCCCACACAAGACTTCGACATCTCTAACAATCCCAATTGGCGAAGTAGTATCTCTATTGGCAAGCTTAATTGTGACATCAATATCTTCTATCTCAGCAGGTGCAATTTCATGCTTAATTTCTTCATATAAGGTAATGGGTATAACACTAGCACTAGCACTAGCACCCATATCACATAAGCCATGATAACAATGATCTCCTATTTTAACAGAAATAACAGGCACGCCTACCACAGGTCTATGTTTATCTCTATCACATGGTTTAGCAATTCTAGCAGTTTTCACCATCGAACTGAATAACATGCCCATCAATATTATCAGACAAGAGATCTTTAACAATAGCAATATTGGGTTCTATTTTAACTTGCTCAGGGGGCACATAAGTTCTGATATTGCTTTTACGAACAACAGTTGAAGCTTTAGCATGATCCTTTATTCTAACAGGGAATGGTGGTTTCTCAACATAAGAAGTAGGAACAATAGGATCATTATAAGTGACAGTCTTTTCTTCAACTTTAATAGGTGCAGCTACTTTTACTTCTATGGGAGGATGATATTTAAACCACTTCTCCTTAGGGAGATCAACATAAGTAGCAAAAGATTCACAGAAAGAAGCTACTATCTTTGAGTCAAGTCCATATTTAGTGCTAAACTTACGGAAAATATCAGTATCCATAAAAGATTTAACACAATAAAACTTAGGTGTCATACCTGACTCCGTACCTTCGTCGAGGTCCCAATCTTCAGAGTTGCGTTTAATTCTATCCAATAAATTCCATCTGAATTCAATAGTCTTCATCATAAAAGAGCCAGCACAAGAAGTATCAAGCATGGTTTGATGATTATGAGAAAGCCGAGCATAAAAACTTTGCATAATTATTTCTCTCGAAAGCTCATGATTGGGGCATGAATATAACATTGATTTAAGCCTCCCCCAAGCTTGAGCGATGCTTTCTCCTTCGCGAGGCCAGAAATTATATATATAATTGCGATCACGATGAACAAGATGCATAGGGTAATACTTTTGATGAAATTCCAATTTCAATCTTTTATAGTCCCACGATCTCGTATCACATAGCCTATACCATATCAATGCGTCTTCCTTCAAAGATAAAGGGAAGACCTTCTTCTTAGCAACATCATCGGGTACACCTGCAAGCTTAAATAATCCACAAACTTCATCCACATATAATAAGTGCTCATCAGGATGCTTTGTTCCATCTCTTGTAAAAGGATTAGCTAGCAGTTTTTCCATCATACCTGAAGGAAATACAAAAGGAGTTTCATTTTCAATAGGTTCAGTAGATCGAGGAGCAACTCTTTGCTTTCATCGGACGGGCGAAGATACCCGAACAAGCCCCTCGAGAATTACTTTCCATAGTAACAAGTGACGATAAATTTCAGCACACTATATAAATTTTTCCTTACCAAATTCCACCTACCAAAGGCGCTACACTCCCCGGCAACAGCGCCAGAAAAGAGTCTTGATGACCCACAAGTATAGGGGACCTATCGTAGTCCTTTCGATAAGTAAGAGTGTCGAACCCAACAAGGAGCAGAAGGAAATGATAAGCGGTTTTCAGCAAGGTATTCTCTGCAAGTACTGAAACAAGTGGTAACAGATAGTTTTGTGATAAGGTAAATGGTAACAAGCAGCAAGTAACAAAAGCAAATAAGGTGCAGCAAGGTGGCCCAATCCTTTTTGTTGCAAAGGACAAGCCGGAACAAACTCTTATAATAGGAAAAGCGCTCCCGAGGACACATGGGAATATCGTCAAGCTAGTTTTCATCACGTTCCTATGATTCACGTTCGATACTTTGATAATTTGATATGTGGGTGGACCGGTGCTTGGGTGCTATTCTTACTTGAACAAGCATCCCACTTATGATTAACCTCTATTGCAAGCATCCGCAACTACAACAAAAGTATTAAGGTAAACCTAACCATAGCATGAAACATATGGATCCAAATTAGCCCCTTACGAAACAACGCATAAACTAGGGTTTAAGCTTCATCACTCTAGCAACCCATCATCTACTTATTACTTCCC
Source organism: Aegilops longissima (assembly GCA_021605205.1). NCBI lineage: Eukaryota > Viridiplantae > Streptophyta > Magnoliopsida > Poales > Poaceae > Aegilops > Aegilops longissima. The sequence continues at coordinate 297,830,978 of CM038680.1, forward strand.
AATGCCTTCCTCTAGGCCCAAATAATGGTGAAGTGTTATGTAGTCGACGCTCACATAAGACCACTAGAGGCTAGACAACATACATCTTATCAAAATATCAAACGAATACCAAATTCACATGACTACTAATAGAAAGACTTCTCCTTGTCCTCGTGAACAAACGTAACTACTCACAAAGCATATTCATGTTCATAATAAGAGGGGTAATAATATGCGTATAGGATCTGAACATATGATCTTCCACCAAATAAACCAACTAGCATCAACTACAAGGAGTAATCAACACTACTAGCAACCTACTAGCACCAATCCCGGACTTGGGGACAAGAATTGGATACAAGAGATGAACTAGGGTTTGGAGATGAGATGGTGCTAGTGAAGATGTTGATGGAGATTGCCCTATCCCGATGAGAGGAGCATTGGTGATGACGATGGTGATGATTTCCCCCTCCCGGAGGGAAGTATCCCCGGCAGAACAGCTCTGCCGGAGCTCTAGATTGGTTCCGCCAAGGTTCCGCCTCGTGGCGGCGGAGTCTCGTCCCGAAAGGTTGCTTCTGCTTTTTTTCTCATCGAAAGACTTCATATGGGAGAAGATGGACGTCGGAGAACCACCAGGGGGCCCATGAGGTAGGGCGGCGCGCCCTAGGAGGGGGGCCGCGCCCCCCACCCTCGTGAGCAGGGTGTGGGCCCCCTGGACTTCATCTTTGGCGGGGATTTTTCTTTATTTATTTTAAGATATTCCGTGGAGTTTCAGGACTTTTGGAGTTTCGCAGAATAGGTCGCTAATATTTGCTCCTTTTCCAGCCCAGAATTCCAGTTGCCGGCATTCTCCCTCCTTATGTAAACCTTGTAAAATAAGAGAGGATAGCCATAAGTATTGTGACATAACGTAAAATAACAGCCCATAATGCAATAAATATCGATATAAAAGCATGATGCAAAATGGAGGTATCAGCGCCATGTGGCACGCCCACTACGGGCGGCGGGCCTAGTAGCTTAGCTAACACGCCACCCAGTTCCCGCCATTGCGTTCGAAATTCCAAATAAATCCGACTGGACGTGGCCGACTCCCTCAGGCGGCTTGCCAAGAGTCGGATGAAGCTTCCACCCATAGCACCCGGAGGAGGAAACTGCTGAGGCTTCTCTGCCCCTTAGCCGCGGCACCTCACCAGCTTCAGGGACTACTGTCGGAGTAATGGGCCATGGGTAGCCTAACCCGAGCCCTAGAACCTTTCAAGGCATCGGGGCCGGCTGCGCCCCTCAAGACGTCAAGATGAAGCGTCGCCTTCTGGTGGCCGGCTGGCCGAACGGCCAACTGCCGGAAAACGGCTATGCTTGGGAGGACGGCTCCAAGATGGGCCGACTCCTAGTAGGCGGCCTCCAGAGAGGCCGGCTCCTAGCAGTCGGCCCAAGGCGCCTGCTACCTCTTGATCTTGCGTTGGATTTCCCCGAAGAGGAAAGGATGATGCAGCAGAGTAGCGTAAGTATTTCCCTCAGTTTTTGAGAACCAAGGTATCAATCCAGTAGGAGGCCACGCGCAAGTCCCTCGTACCTACACAAAAACAATAGCTCCTCGCAACCAACGCGATTAGGGGTTGTCAATCCCTTCACGTTCACTTACGAGAGTGAGATCTGATAGAGATGATAGATAATATTTTTGGAATTTTTGATATAAAGATGCAAAGTGAAAAGTAAAAGACAAAGTAAAAAAGCAAAGCAAGATTAAAGTGATGGAGATTGATATGACGAGAATAGACCCGGGGGCCATAGGTTTCACTAGTGGTTCTCTCAAGAGCATAAGTATTCTACGGTGGGTGAACAAATTACTATTGAGCAACTGACAGAATTGAGCATAGTTATGAGAATATCTAGGTATGTTCATGTATATAGGCATCACGTCCGAGACAAGTAGACCAACTCCTGCCTGCATCTATTGCTATTACTCCACTCATCGACCGCTATCCAGCATGCATCTAGAGTATTAAGTTAAAAACAGAGTTACGCCTTAAGCAAGATGACATGATGTAGAGAGATAAATTCATGCAATATGAAATAAACCCCATCTTGTTATCCTTGATGGCAATGATACAATACGTGCCTTGCTGCCCCTTCTGTCACTGGGAAAGGACACCGCAAGATTGAACCCAAAGCTAAGGACTTCTCCCATGGCAAGAACTACCAATCTAGTTGGCCAAGCCAAACTGACAATTCGAAGAGACTTGCAAAGATAACCAATCATACATAAAAGAATTCAGAGAAGATTCAAATATTATTCATAGATAGACTTGATCATAGACCCACAATTCATCGGTCTCAACAAACACACCGCAAAAAGAAGATTACATCGAATAGATCTCCATGAGAGAGGGGGAGAACATTGTATTGAGATCCAAAAAGAGAGAAGAAGCCATCTAGCTACTAACTATGGACCCGAAGGTCTGTAGAAGCCCTCCGTGATGATGGCCCTCTCCGGCGGAGCTCCGGAACAGGCCCCAAGATGGGATCTCGTGGATACAGAAAGTTGCGGCGGTGGAATTAGGTTGGTCCGTATCTGATCGTTTGGGGTGCGTAGGTATATATAGGAGGAAGAAGTACGTCGGTGGAGCTCCGTGGGCCCCACGAGGGTGGGGGCGGGGGTGTAGGGCGTGCGCCCCTACCTCGTGCCCACCTCGAAGCTTCCTTGGCGTAGGGTCCAAGTCTCCAGGGTCATATTCGGTAAGAAAATCACGTTCCCGAAGGTTTCATTCCGTTTGGATTCCACTTGATATTCCGTTTCTTCGAAACACTGAAATAGGCAAAAAACAACAATTCTGGGCTGGGCCTCCGGTTAATAGGTTAGTCCCAAAAATAATATAAAAGTGGAAAATAAAGCCCAATATAGTCCAAAACAGTAGATAATATAGCATGGAGCAATAAAAAATTATAGATACGTTGGAGACGAATCAGCGCCCTCAAAATCTGCGCCCACATTAAGAAGACAAGACAGGGTGAGGCCACAGTGTAGCCCATCACCCCCATATCTAGGGCTGGGCGTGGCCATAGTGCTCCGTGACAAAGGGGATCCCCCCGCGCGCGACATCTTGTTGCCACTTCGGCCCTGACATCACTCCTGTCAGGCGGAGCCCTGCTCCCACGACCGCCTGTCAGTACGGCCCGAAGACGATGGGCCCCACCAGTCAGGGAGAGCCCGGAAGACAGCGAAAGTCTCACCAATCGGACCCGGGGGTAGCCGGCTCCTAGCAGGCAGCCTGCTCCTTCCATGGGCCCCACGCGCCATCAACCAGATAGGACCCAGAGTGGCTACAGTGATCTCCCGCCAGGCGGCGGGACTGTAGCCATGCTCCCCTGACCAAGAAAGTGTCATTAGCGTTATGACTACTGAGAATCAAGCAGTGCAGCACGACCGCAAGCGGCGGGCGGCTGTGGCTCCGTGCAGCACCAGTTGGCGGGGCCCACCAGCGGCGGGCCCCAGCAGATCATGGAGAAGGCGCACTGAGGAGATGACGGCTGGGACCTACCCCGGCCAGATTACCATTGTACCCATGGGGTAGGCCTATATAAACCCCCCAGGGCACCCATGCAAAGGGTTCGAACCTGTTGGAATTAGACACACACCTAGGGGAGGAGGAGAGCAAGCCTTGCCTTCTTCCACCTCTAGCATACAGCTCGAGGAGCACCATTGTACTCACTAGTGCCTTAGTGATCATGCGGAGACCCCGCAGAGCGGGACTAGGGGTGTTATCTCCTAGGAGAGCCCCGAACCTGGGTAAAGTGCACCGGCGTTCATGTCTACGCCTCCCGCTTCCAGGCACCGGCGACGTTCTACTCGCTCCCACCATGATAAGCCATCCTTTGGCATATGTCGCACCCAACCCCCAACAACTATCATCAATAGGCAGTGGGTCATCAAGCACATTTTCAAGCGTAGACAAGTTATCAGCTACGGGGTTCTCAGCTCCTTTTCTATCAATGATATGTAAATCAAATTCTTGTAACAAGAGAACCCAACGAATAAGTCTAGGTTTAGCATCTTTTTTCCATAAGATATTTAATAGCAGCATGGTCTGTGTGAACAGTTACTTTAGAATCAACAATGTAAGATCTAAATTTATCACAAGTAAACACCACTGCTAAGAATTGTTTTTCAGTAGTAGCATAATTCCTTTGAGCATTGTTTAGATCTTTACTAGCATAATGAATAACATTCAGTTTCTTATCAACTCTTTGTCCTAGAACAGCACCAACAGCATAATCACTAGCATCACACATAATTTCAAAAGGCAAGTCGCAATCAGGTGGTTGAACAATAGGTGCAGAGATTAAGGATTTCTTGAGTGTTTCAAAGGCTTCAAGACAATCTTCATCAAATACAAAAGGAATATCCTTTTGCAAATGATTAGTAAGAGGCCTAGAAATTTTAGAAAAGTCTTTGATAAATCTCCTATAGAAACCAGCATGACCTAGGAAACTACGAATACCTTTGATGTCCTTAGGACATGGCATTTTCTCAATGGCATCAACCTTAGCTTTGTCCACTTCAATACCGTTCTCAAAAATCTTATGACCCAAGACAATGCCTTCATTATCCATAAAATGGCACTTCTCCCAATTCAAGACAAGATTTGTTTGTTCACATCTCTGCAAAACTCGATCAAGATTGATTAAACAATCATCAAAAGACTTCCCATAAATAGAAAAGTCATCCATGAAAACTTCAACAATCTTTTCACAAAAGTCAGAGAATATAGCTCCATGGGCCCCACGAGGTTGGGGGGCACGCCTGGGGTGTAGGGCGCGCCCCCTACCTCGTGCCCACCTCGAAGCTTCCTTGGCGTAGGGTCCAAGTCTCCTGGGTCATCTTCGGTGAGAAAATCACGTTCCCGAAGGTTTCATTCCGTTTGGACTCCATTTGATATTCCGTTTCTTCGAAACACTGAAATAGGCAAAAACAGCAATTCGGGCTGGGCCTCCAGTTAATAGGTTAGTCCCAAAAATAATATAAAAGTGGAAAATAAAGCCCAATATAGTCCAAAATAGTAGATAATATAGCATGGAGCAATCAAAAATTATAGATACGTTGGAGACGTATCAGGCATCCCCAAGCTTAACTCCTGCTCGTCCTCGAGTAGGTAAATGATAAAAAGAGATTTTTTCATGTGGAGTGCTACTTGGCATAATTTCAATGCAAATCTTCTTAATTGTGGTATGAATATTTAGATTCTAAAGATTCAAGACAAAAGTTCATATTGACATAAAAATAATAATACTTCAAGCATACTAACAAAGCAATTATGTCTTCTCAAAATAACATGGCCAAAGGAAGTTATCCCTACAGAATCAGTCTGGCTATGCTCTATCTTCACCACACAAAGTATTTAAATCATGCACAGCCCCGATGACAAGCCAAGCAATTGTTTCATACTTTAACATTTTCAAAACTTTTTCGATCTTCACGCAATACATGAGCGTGAGCCATGGATATAGCACTATATGTGGAACGGAATGGTGGTTGTGGAGAAGACAAAAGGAGGGGAAGATAGTCTCACATCAACTAGGCGTATCAACGGGCTATGGAGATGCCCATAAATAGATATCAATGTGAGTGAGTAGGGATTGCCATGCAACGGATGCACTAGAGCTATAAGTATATATGAAAGCTCATCAAAAGAAACTAAGCGGGTGTGCATCCAACTCGCTTGCTCACGAAGACCTAGGACAATTTTGAGGAAGCCCATCATTGGAATATACAAGCCAAGTTCTATAATGAAATATTCCAACTAGTATATGAAAGTGACAAAATGAGAGACTCTCTATCATGAAGATCATGGTGCTACTTTGAAGCACAAGTGTGGTAAAAATATAGTAACATTGTCCCTTCTCTCTTTTTCTCTCATTTTTTTATTTGGGCCTTTTCTCTTTTTTGGGCATCTTTTTTTCGTCCGGAGTCTCATCCCTACTTATGGGGGAATCATAGTCTCCATCATTATTTCCTCACTTGGGACAATGCTCTAAAAATTGATGATCATCACACTTTTATTTTTCTTACAACTCAACAATTACAACTCGATACTTAGAACAAATATGACTCTATATGAATGCCTCCGGCGGTGTACCGGGATATGAAATGAATCAAGAGTGACATGTATGAAAGAATTATGAATGGTGGCTTTGCCACAAATACGATGTCAACTACATGATCATGCTAGCAATATGACAATGATGGAGTGTGTCATAATAAACAGAACGGTGGAAAGTTGCATGGCAATATATCTCGGAATGGCTATGGAAATGCCATGATAGGTAGGTATGGTGGCTGTTTTGAGGAAGGTATATGGTGGGTGTATGATACCGGCGAAAAGTGCGCGGTATTAGAGAGGCTAATAATGGTGGAAGGATGGGAAAAAGTGCATATAATCCATGGACTCAACATTAGTCATAAAGAACTCATATACTTATTGCAAAAATCTTGAAGTTATCAAAGCAAAGTATTACGCGCATGCTCCTAGGGGGATAGATTGGTAGGAAAAGACCATCGCTCGTCCCCGACCGCCACTCATAAGGAAGACAATCAATAAATAAATCATGCTCCGACTTCATCACATAACGGTTCACCATACGTGCATGCCACGGGAATCACAAACTATAACACAAGAATTTCTCAAATACACAACTACTCAACTAGAATGACTCTAATATCACCATCTTCATATCTCAAAACAATTATCAAGCCTCAATCTTTTCTTAGTATTCAAAGCACTCAAAAGAAAGTTTCACAAATCTTGAATACCAAGCATATTATCATTAAGCAAATTACCATGCTATTAAAACTCTCAAAATAATCTAAGTGAAGCATGAGAGATCAAAAGTTTCTACAAAAAAAATCCACCACCGTGCTCTAAAAGATCTAAGTGAAGCACATAGAGCAAAATTATAACGCTCAAAAGATATAAGTGAAGCACATAGAGCAAAACTACATAGCTCAAAAGATATAAGTGAAGCACATAGAGCAAAACTACATAGCTCAAAAGATATAAGTGAAGCACATAGAGTATTCTATCAAATTTATTTCATGTATGGCTCTCTCAAAAGGTGTTTACAGCAAGGATGATTGTGGCACACTAACAAACAAAGACACAAATAATACAAGACGCTCCAAGCAAAACACATATCATGTGGTGAATAAAAATATAGCTCCAAGTAAATTACCGATGGAAGTAGACGAAAGAGGGGATGCCTTCCGGGGCATCCCCAAGCTTTGAATTTTTGGTGTCCTTGGATTATCTTGGGGTTGCCATGGTCATCCCCAAGCTTAGGCTCTTGCCACTCCTTGTTCCATAATCCATCAAAAGAATTCACCCAAAACATGAAAACTTGACAACACAAAACTCAATAGAAATCTCGTGAGCTCCGTTAGAGAAAGAAAACAAAACACCACTTCAAGGTACTGTAATGAACTCATTCTTTATTTATATTGGTGTTAAACCTACTGTATTCCAACTTCCCTATGGATTATAAACTATTTTACTAGCCATAGATTCATCAAAATAAGCAAACAACACACGAAAAACAGAATCTGTCAAAAACAGAACAGTCTGTAGTAACCTGTACCTAACGCAAACTTCTGGAACCCAAAAAATTCTACCAAAATTGGAAGACCTAGAAAATTTGTTTATTGATCAGTAGCAATTGGAATCAGTATTTTATCACGTTCTAGTGATTTTTAATAATTCTGGCACTGAGCGCAAAGTTTCTGGAAATTACAGCAAGATCAAATAACTATCATCCAAGAAGATCCAGTAGGTCTAGCTTGGCACAAACACTAATTAAAACACAAAACCACATCCAAACAGAAGGTATATGGGTTATTTATTCCTAAACAGAAGAAAAACAGAAAAAACAAAAAATAAAATTGGGTTGCCTCCCAACAAGCGCTATCGTTTAACGCCCTTAGCTAGGCATAAAAGCGAGGATAGATCTAAGTATTGCCATCTTTGGTAGGCAATTCTTCAATGAGGCATCTACCTTTCTTAGAAGTTTATTTCTTAGTAATTATCAAACTTTTAGGCACAAGATAAAAAAATTCATTTGTAGCAAATGGTTCCTTAATGATAGAAAAAAGATCGGGATGAATACTTATAGATTTAAGATCCGCAGTTTCCTTACTAAACGATTCACTCTTATTTTTAGGAACATACATAAGCTTGGCAATTTTAGTGGGAGGACTAGGAGTATTCTTTACGGAAGAAAAAGAGGTTCCCAAGTTGGTAATGATACCCTCAAGTTTATCAATTCTAGAGGAATCTAGATTTATTTTCTCATTAACCATGGGTTCCTTCTCCTTAATATTTTTCAAAGTCATTCCTACCTTAGATCCATATTGGGTAATTTGATTATGGATCTTTTTATCTAGATTTTCAATGGATTCAATGGTAGCAACTTTGTTTTCAATAATTTCAAGCCTTTGCATAACATGCTCCAAAGTTAACATAGTTCCATTAACCAAAAGTGGTGGTGAGCCAAATAAATCTATCATAGCATTATAAGAATCAAAAGTATGGCTACCCAAGAAATTCCCCCCGGTAATGGTATCAAGGATATATTTATACCAAGGACTAGCACCTACATAAAAATTGCGAAGAAGAACTGAAGTAGATTGCTTCCTGGTAGATCTGTTTTGAGCATTGCAAATTCTATACCAAGCGTCTTTCAGATTTTCTCCCTCCCTTTGTTTAAAATTTAGGACTTCATTCTCGGGAGATAACGGAGAAGAAATAAGACTAGCCATGACGACAAGTCAAGAGAGAAGAAGGAAAACAGAGGAAGAGAAGGAGAATGAGATTGGGAAAGATAGAGCAAATAAAACGGCAAGGGTGAAGTGGGGGAGAGGAAAACGAGAGGCAAATGGCAACTAATGTAATCCGGGAGATAGGGATTGTGATGGGTACTTGGTATGTTGACTTTTTGCGTAGACTCCCCAGCAACGGCGCCAGAAATTCTTCTTGCTACCTCTTGAGCTTGCGTTGGATTTCCCCGAAGAGGAAAGGATGATGCAGCAGAGTAGCATAAGTATTTCCCTCAGTTTTTGAGAACCAAGGTATCAATCCAGTAGGAGGCCACGCGCAAGTCCCTCGTACCTACACAAAAACAATAGCTCCTCGCAACCAACGCGATTAGGGGTTGTCAATCCATTCACGGTCACTTACGAGAGTGAGATCTGATAGAGATGATAGATAATATTTTTGGTATTTTTGATATAAAGATGCAAAGTGAAAAGTAAAAGACAAAGTAAAAAGCAAAGCAAGATTAAAGTGATGGAGATTGATATGATGAGAATAGACCCGGGGGCCATAGGTTTCACTAGTGGCTTCTCTCAAGAGCATAAGTATTCTACGGTGGGTGAACAAATTACTGTTGAGCAATTGACTGAATTAAGCATAGTTATGAGAATATCTAGGTATGATCATGTATATAGGCATCACGTCCGAGACAAGTAGACCGACTCCTGCCTGCATCTACTACTATTACTCCACTCATCGACCGCTATCCAGCATGCATCTAGAGTATTAAGTTAGAAACAGAGTAACGCCTTAAGCAAGATGACATGATGTAGAGAGATAAATTCATGCAATATGAAATAAACCCCATCTTTTTATCCTCGATGGCAACGATACAATACGTGCCTTGCTGCCCCTTCTGTCACTGGGAAAGGACACCGCAAGATTGAACCCAAAGCTAAGCACTTCTCCCATGGCAAGAACTACCAATCTAGTTGGCCAAACCAAACTGATAATTTGAAGAGACTTGCAAAGATAACCAATCATACATAAAATAATTCAGAGAAGATTCAAATATTATTCATAGATAGACTTGATCATAAACCCACAATTCATCGGTCTCAACAAACACACCGCAAAAAGAAGATTACATCGAATAGATCTTCATGAGAGAGGGGGAGAACATTGTATTGAGATCCAAAAAGAGAGAAGAAGCCATCTAGCTACTAACTATGGACTCGAAGGTCTGAGGTAAACTACTCACACTTCATCGGAGAGGCTATGATGATGTAGAAGCCCTCCTGTAGCGACCCGACCCAAAATCGGTCAAGTCTCTGTGTCTGTACCATCCCAAGATCATGCTGGTACTCACAGTACATTGATGAAATAATCAAAGTTCAATCACACCTGAATTTATTACACGATTCTCATATAGAGTCTTTATTACAATAGAATAAATTCGGCCAAAGGCCAACTCATGAGAAATAAACTAAGTAAAGCTGCGGAAGCGTAGAAGAATAGCGAGTCCATCCGACTCCAAAGGGCAATCGCCAAGCGCGGAACGTAGCCTCACTCCTGATCGGAATACTCCTCTGCAACATAAGACGTTGCAGCCGTGTAGGTCAGCATTTTGAATATGCTGGCAAGTCATGAAGAGAGAATAACAATAATAAAATTACTAACACTATATGCATTTTGGCTGTGGAGCTCTAAGTTTCATCATTTTGCGAAAAGCCAATTTTTTTCCTACTACAGTGGACTTGCTTGCAAATACTACAAAGTTGTTGGTAGTTATTGAGATGGTTCCGCCAACCAATGTCTCATTCCCAAATTATTAAGTCATAACCCCTCAATTAATTCATTAGTTTTAGTGTTGAGATTTCCGAATACTTCCAAGTTCCAGAGGCTCAAATTGTCCGTAACCGGGGACACGGCTAATCGATTAGATCTTTTCTCTGCAGAGGTTTGCGCACTTTACCCGCAAGAATCATTCCCTCCTTTTAAGTCTTCGCACTTCAGGTGTTTGAAGACGGATGAATGAAACAGGTCTTAGAAGAGTTCTTACGCCTTTGCCGGTACCCATCCAATCCTACCGTTCTTCTACATCTCGTAGTACCGTCCGCCAGCGTCACAACTAGGGTTGACCCAGCAGAGCCCATAATGGCTTGCGGCTGCAGTAAGCTTCCGGTCAATGGGGCATCCATCCGTATCTTCGTGGCTGGGTGAAGCTTTCCGCAAGATGTCATGGCACTTCTCCATGCATCCCGGCCAACCACTGGGTTCTCCAGGGTGCCCGTCAACCGTCCTCCACCCAGTAGTGAATTCCGAAGTCCATCTTGAGCTTGAAGTTCATGGGGTTGTCATCATCTTGACTCTCTCATCTCCCCTATGAATTCACTCAACCAACCCCGTCTACGAGCATAGCAAAATAAACTACTTCGTCCCGGGTCATGGTAACAAGGGGAATTGGTTCATCCTACCACATGATACTACTCAAGATTATAACTTCAAAATTTCACCTACTGCATGCATGGTGGGGAGATATAATTCTAATGCAACAAAAACATAGGTATTGTGAAGAAGGCATGATCAATGACTTGCCTTGCTGACGATCTTCGTAAGCTAAGGACTCGTGGTAGCAAGCTTCGCACTCCGTAAATTCTACCGAGACAAACAATAATCACAATAAGCATATAGCATATGATCACTTAACACAATAGCATAGTAACATAACACACCAAAACAAACGAATCAAAACCCAAAGGAAAACTCGAAGAAATCCAACTCAAAGTTTTCCTACTTCAAGCAACAACTAAAAATAGTTTTACATAACAAAAATTTTCTTAACATAACCTAAGCATGAGTTTATGTTAACTTAACAGAAAAGAATGCATTAAGCAACTAGGAGCAAAAAGAATCAATTTAAAAGCTATTATAAAACTCCTATTAGGTCTAAAGCAAATTTTAGTAGGAAAAATAAAATAAAAGTTTTATTTATTATAAATAAAAGTTCATGCTCTAAATGACAGAAACTAACCTAGAATAATCAATCACATGTGAAAAATAAATTTATTTGCTAATTAAAACAATAGGAAAAACAGTAGCTAGTTAATTAATTAAGAATAGCATGATTCTGCTAGAAACTATTTTTTATTAATCCTAAAATGCCCAAATAAATTCCTACGGTTAGGTAATGTCAAAACAAAGTTGGGACAAAAGAATCATTAAAAATAAATTTCCTAACTCATTTTATAGCAGATTTACTATTCTGACTAAATCTAAAATAAAGAAATTCTAAATAATTTTAAGATAGCTAATTATATTTTCTACAGAAACTATAAGAAATTTGCAAACCAAAAAAAAAAGAATCACTTAAAAATATTAAGTAGATTAAAAGATATGAATTTTTCAAATCTGAAACTATTCTGTTAAAACAGAAAACGAAAATAAAAGAAAAACGGGCTAACTGGGCCTAACTAACGCCCTGTGCGTAATATAACTAAACGGGCCTAGGGTTTAAACGAATCGGGCCGGTCTAATAAAAAAAACCTAACTAAACTAAACCGGAACTAACCGGACTGAACCGGTTTTATTTAAAAGAACATACCCCTTCGGGGGGGATCTAATCCTAGCCGTAAAAACAAGATCGGACGGCGGGGTGGAACTCCGGCGACGTACCGGATGTCGACGGCGGCGGCGGCTCGGGCGGCGAGTGTTCCGGCGTCTCCGGTGGCCGGGGGCGACGACGGGGAGCTCCGGCGAAGCGGCGCGACGAGGGGTCCGATTGGTGGAGTTAGGTGAGCTCGGGAGGCTAGGCGACGCGACGAGGTTAATGGCGGCGGCGCTCGGTTACTCGGCGACAGCGCGGAGGGAGAGAGAGGTCCGGTGAGGCGGCGGGGAATGGGGTGAGGGGAGGGTTTTATAGGCGGGGCCTCGACTTGCGCAAGGGGTGAATCGGGAGGATCGGTGAGATCCGGAGATCTCGGGATCTCCGTGTGTGTGTGGTGGCGTGGGCGAGGAAGAGGGAGGTGGGGCCCGCTGGCGGTGGGGAGAGGGGCGTGCTGCGGTCGGTCGGCCGACGCGACCCGATTCAGGAGGGGAGTCGGTCGGTGGCTCATTGGGCCGCTTTGGTGGCGCGCCTGGCTGGGTTGCCCAGGTGCTGGCTGGGCCAGTCGGCCTGGCTGGTGCCTGGGCATTTTCCTTTTTTCTAATTTTTATTTTTTTGAAAAAACAAAAACAGAGATAATATATAAACTATAAATATTTTATATAGGACATATATATATCAAAATGATCAGGGGAATATTCCCTATCATTTGAACATTTTTCCAGGGGCAAAATCCAAACTTTATAAAAATTCATTTTTTTCAAATTTTAAATAAAACTCAAATTTGAATTTCAAACTTTTGGCAATGTTTTTCCTCTGATATTTTTGGAGTGTCATGTTTACTCCTCTCATACCTTTTTCTCAAGTATTAATCAGGTATAGTTTTTGAAATGATTCCCATTACCAAAATTTGAATTCAAATTCCAAAACCCCAAAACTTCAAATGCCACTCAAATTCAAACAACATGCATAGATGCTTAGCTATAATTGTAAAACATTCCAAATAGGAAATTTGGGATGTTACACCTCCGTGATGACGGCCCTCTCCGGCGGAGCTCCGGAACAGGCCCCAAGATGGGATCTCATGGATACAGAAAGTTGCGGCTGTGGAATTAGGTTTTTGGGTCCGTATCTAATTGTTTGGGGGTACGTAGGTATATATAGGAGGAAGAAGTACGTCGGTGGAGCTCCGTGGGCCTCACGAGGGTGGGGGCGCGCGCCCCTACCTCGTGCCCACCTCGAAGCTTCCTTGGCGTAGGGTCCAAGTCTCCTGGGTCATATTCAGTGAGAAAATCACGTTCCCGAAGGTTTCATTTCGTTTGGACTCCGTTTGATATTCCGTTTCTTTGAAACACTGAAATAGGCAAAAAACAGCAATTCTGGGCTGGGCCTCCGGTTAATAGGTTAGTCCCAAAAATAATATAAAAGTGGAAAATAAAGCCCAATATAGTCTAAAACAGTAGATAATATAGCATGGAGCAATCAAAAATTATAGATACGTTGGAGACGTATCAGCGCCCTCAAAGTCTGCGCCCCCATTAAGAAGACAAGACAGGGTGAGGCCACAGTGTAGCCCATCACCCCCATATCTAGGGCTGGGCGTGGCCACAGTGCTCCGTACAGGCGGGGATCCCCGCTCGGCGCGACACTATTGCCACTTCGGCCCTGACGTCACTCCTGTCGGGTGGAGCCCTGCTCCCACGACCGCCTGTCAGTACGGCCCGAAGACGGCGGGCCCCACCAGTCAGCGAGAGCCCGGAAGACGGCGGAAGTCTCACCAATCGGACCCGGGGGTAGCCGGCTCCCAGCATGCGGCCTGCTCCTTCCCTAGGCCCCACGCGCCATCAACCAGATAGGACCCAGAGTGGCTACAGTGATCTCCCGCCAGGCGGCGGGACTGTAGCCATGCTCCCCTGACCAAGCAAGTGTCATTAGCGTTATGACTACAGTAATCAGCAGCCGGCACGACCTGCGAGCGGCGGGGGCAGCCTGTTGGCTCCGTACGAGACCAGTCGGCGGGGCCCACCAGGCGGCGGGCCCCAGCAGTCGGCGGAGAAGCCGGCGACCAGGGAGACTGACGGCTGGGACCTACCCCGGCCAGATTACCATTGTACCCATGGGGGTAGGCCTATATAAACCCCCAGGGCACCCATGCAGAGGGTTCGAACCTGTTGGAATTAGACACACACCTAGGGGAGGAGGAGAGCAAGCCTTGCCTTCTTCCACCTCTAGCATACAGCTCGAGAGCACCATTGTACTCACTAGTGCCTTAGTGATCATGCGGAGACCCCGCAGAGCGGGACTAGGGGTGTTATCTCCTAGGAGAGCCCCGAACCTGGGTAAAGTGTACCAGCGTTCATGTCTATGCCTCCCGTTTCCAGGCACCGGCGACGTTCTACTCGCTCCCACCATGATAAGCTATCCTTTGGCATATGTCGCACCCAACCCCCGACAACTATCATCAATAGGCAGTGGGTCATCAAGCACATTTTCAAGCCTAGAAAAGTTATCAGCTACGGGGTTCTCACCTCCTTTTCTATCAATGATATGTAAATCAAATTCTTGTAACAAGATAACCCAACGAATAAGTCTAGGTTTAGCATCTTTTTTCCATAAGATATTTAATAGCAGCATGGTCTGTGTGAACAGTTACTTTTGAATCACAATGTAAGATCTAAATTTATCACAAGTAAACACCACTGCTAAGAATTCTTTTTCAGTAGTAGCATAAGTCCTTTGAGCAATGTTTAGAGTTTTACTAGCATAATGAATAACATTCAGTTTCTTATCAACTCTTTGTCCTAGAATAGCACCAACAGCATAATCACTAGCATCACACATGATTTCAGAAGGCAAGTCGCAATCAGGTGGTTGAACAATAGGTGCAGAGATTAAGGATTTCTTGAGTGTTTCAAAGGCTTCAAGACAATCTTCATCAAATACAAAAGGAATATCCTTTTGCAAATGATTAGTAAGAGGCCTAGAAATTTTAGAAAAGTCTTTGATAAATCTCCTATGGAAACCAGGATGACCTAGGAAACTACGAATACCTTTGATGTCGTTAGGACATGGCATTTTCTCAATGGCATCAACCTTAGCTTTGTCCACTTCAATACCGTTCTCAAAAATCTTATGACCCAAGACAATGCCTTCATTATCTATAAAATGGCACTTCTCCCAATTCAAGATAAGATTTGTTTGTTCACATCTCTGCAAAACTCGATCAAGATCGATTAAACAATCATCAAAAGACTTCCCATAAACAGAAAAGTCATCCATGAAAACTTCAACAATCTTTTCACAAAAGTCAGAGAATATAGCAGTCATACATCTTTGAAAGGTAGTAGGTGCATTACATAAACCAAAAGGCATACATCTATAAGCATAGGTTCCAAAAGGACAAGTAAAAGTGGTCTTTTCTTGATCAGGTTGAGAGACAGGTATTTGTGAAAAGCCAGAGTATCCATCAAGGAAGCAAAAGTGTGTGTGCTTAGATAACCTTTCAAGCATTTAATCAATAAAAGGCAAATGGTACTAATCTTTTCTAGTTGCTTTATTTAGTTTTCTAAAATCAATTACCATTCGATAGCCTGTAACAATTATTTGTGGAGTAAGCTCATTCTTATCATTTGGAACAACAGTAATACCTCCTTTCTTAGGGACACAATGAACAGGACTTACCCATCTACTATCAGCTATAGGATAAATTATACCTGCTTCCAGAAGTTTTAATATTTCCGTTCTTACCACCTCTTTCATCTTCGGATTTAACCGACGTTGGTGATCAACAACGGGTTTAGCATCAGGTTCCATATTAATTTTGTGCTGACATAGAGTGGGACTAATGCCCTTTAAATCATCAAGAGTATATCCAATAGCAGCTCGGTGCTTCCTTAGAACTTTCAATAATCTTTCTTGTTCATGTTCTGAAAGGTTAGCACTAATAATAACATGTTATATCTTCTTTCCATCAAGATAAGCATATTTCAAAGTGTCTGGCAATTGTTTTAATTCAAATACAGGATCACCTTTAGGTGGAGGAGGACCTCCTAGAGTTTCAATAGGCAAATTGTGTTTAATTCAAACACAGGATCACCTTTGAAAGAAAAAACTCAAAATATATACCACTAGAAATATATTACTTTTCACTCAAAATATATTTCTCAGGCTGTTTTGGTGAGGTACGCGCGGGACTTTTTCCGCCAGATAAGCAGGGTAGTAGCTAGGTTGGTGCATCCTTGGTTTGGTCACATGCGGTTCGACATGTTGTCGCGTTTCTAGCAAGATGCCCGTGTGTTGCACAAAGTTTATGGAAAAGGTAAGCACAACTTATAAATTGACGAATGGAGTACTAGTTATAGTGACACATATAATTGCCTCCAAATGTGAGCAAAGGGATCACCCATGTATTTATTTTTCGGAACGAGAATGCAATAGCGCAATAAGAATTAAGGCCACGATGATGCGATCACAGTGGTGGTTACAGGAGGCAAGAAGAAAGACGCATCCATCAATGTACGACCTCCTCCTCCTCGACTCAGTGCGACGGGCCACCGACTGGCGGCTTTTGTAGCGAGGTCAAGGTGCTTCTCAACAAAGGCGTCCAATGCTTCCAGTCGGTTGACGAATGCCAACATCGCAACGTCCTCACCGGCCTTGTAGATACCTATGTACACGACTTGCTCGTACACGTGGATGTGTAGGTCGATGAATTCTTGTAGATACCTATGTACATGACTTGCGCGACCTCCAGGTGGACATTCTTCGTTGCGTCGGCGGGCAGTCGCAGGGCCACCAGTGCTTGAAAGAGGTTCTCGCCATGGAGTCCGATTAGGGTGCAGGTAATAAGGAGCCCGGGCGTGCGGGCTGGAGGAGTACGGAGATGTCGTCCGCGAGCTTCTTGACGACGGTGAACTTGTTTATGGTGGCAACGATCATCTGGTCCAACTAAGAGTCATACCTGGCGTCGACAATGACCATCCACCAGTCGGTAGCCAACACCGTCTGGACCATCTGGCACAGCCGCTGGCCGCTCGCGCGCATCACCGCCATGGGTCTGGAGTGAGCACTTTTGCGCTTAGTGTAGGTGCTTAGTTGCGTACAATGTGGTAGATGCATTGGAATGGAGGGGTGCCTTTATATGAGTGCAAACTGTGTTGCATTCACATCGTGCTGCCTCTTTTCCCCGTCGTCCTCCCATTACTTCCCTCATGTATTCAGGATGCTAATTGAAGGGGATGCATCATTGGTCGTTCAATATTTCGGGAACCGCTACCCTCTCCCTCGTCTGCATTAAAGCCGTATCAGGAACTGTCCTAGTTTACTAGTACTAGCTGTCAAATCGAATAGTACTGCACCACCCGCTGCACGCCCGGCTGAACACGCCTCCTCGCCTCCATCAAACGCCTCTGTTAAAGCCGCATGCAAACCGAGAAACTTACTCCGGCCACACATCCGTTCATGAGCAGGCCGGAATTAAACGCAACACCGGCCGAGCTCCTCCCATCCGCCCTCAGTTTAAATGAGGCCAGACGCTGGCCAAGCTCCTACAATCTGCCCTCTATTTAAACGAGGCCAGATAGACAGCAGGCAAGAATCGCACCCCTCCGCCGCTCCCCCATCTCCTCCTTCACCATTTTCTCCACTCTTCCGATGGCTTCCGAGGAGCCGTGCTCCGGCATACTGCCCGGCTGGGTGGCCCGCTGAGCCCTCCGGATAAGAACGAGGCTGCTCGGTGCTTCACCAACGTCGCTTGGCCCGATGGAGCCAGTTGTCGCCCCAAGCCGGCATGTGGTTCAGCAACTCGCCGCTCCAGTTCAGCTCGATGAGGAGTGGCGAGTTTCTCCATGCCGGCACGGCAGCGACCACGACAGCACGTGCGTCATCCACTATAAAAAAAGACACATCCGTGACATTTTGGGCCGAACGAAAAGAATTACTGTCATACTTATGACACTTCTTTGACGATAATTGTGACAAAACCCGGTATCATCATCGATGTGGTGGGGTCCTACTTCTATGACAGAAAATCATGACAGAAAATGGGTTTTTCGTCCTGGGCGGGCCGGAGACGCAGCTGCATGACATTCTTTGGGCCGTCCATGACGGAAAAAATGTGGTAGAGGCGAGGGTGAGGAAAATATCGAGGAGTTCCCGGTTACGGTGGGTGGTCGGGGGACGAGCGATGCAAGTTTCTCTCGTACGTACGTGCGTGTGCGCGAAGCGTTGGGCTCTAACTGAACCCAAGCGAGGCGTTGGGCTCTAATTGAACCCGATCAATTGCACTGCAGGCTACGCGTTACTAAACCCGAGCGATCGATCGATCCCTTGCTGTTAACTAAACCCGAGTGATTGTTGGAAATATGCCCTAGAGGCAATAATAAATTGGTTATTATTATATTTCCTTGTTCATGATAATCGTTTATTATCCATGCTATAATTGTATTGATAGGAAACTCAGATACATGTGTGGATACATAGACAACACCATGTCCCTAGTAAGCCTCTAGTTGACTAGCTCGTTGATCAACAGATGGTTACGGTTTCCTGACCATGGACGTTGGATGTCGTTGATAACGGGATCACATCATTTGGAGAATGATGTGATGGACAAGACCCAATCCTAAGCCTAGCACAAAGATCGTGTAGTTCGTATGCTAAAGCTTTTCTAATGTCAAGTATCTTTTCCTTAGACCATGAGATTGTGCAACTCCCGGATACCGTAGGAATGCTTTGGGTGTACCAAACATCACAACGTAACTGGGTGGCTATAAAGGTGCACTACAGGTATCTCCGAAAGTGTCTGTTGGGTTGGCACGAATCGAGACTGGGATTTGTCACTCTGTGTAAACGGAGAGGTATCTCTGGGCCCACTCGGTAGGACATCATCATAATGTGCACAATGTGACCAAGGGGTTGATCACGGGATGATGTGTTACGGAACGAGTAAAGAGACTTGCCGGTAACGAGATTGAACAAGGTATCGGTATACCGACGATCGAATCTCGGGCAAGTACAATACCGTTAGACAAAGGGGATTGAATACGGGATTGATTGAGTCCTTGACATCGTGGTTCATCCAATGAGATCATCGTGGAACATGTGCGAGCCAACATGGGTATCCAGATCCCGCTGATGGTTATTGACCGGAGAACGTCTCGGTCATGTCTGCATGGTTCCCGAACCCGTAGGGTCTACACACTTAAGGTTCGATGACGCTAGGGTTATAAAGGAAGTTTGTATGTGGTTACCGAATGTTGTTCGAGTCCGGATGAGATCCCGGACGTCACGAGGAGTTCGGAATGGTCCGGAGGTAAAGATTTATATATGGAAGTCCTGTTTTGGTCACCGGAAAAGTTTGGGTTTTATCGGTAACGCATGGGACCACCGGAGGGTACCGGGGTCCACCAAGTGGGGCCACCATCCCGGAGGGCAGCATGGGCCAAGTGTGGGAGGGATCAGCCCGGGTGGGCTGGTGCGCCCCACAAGGGCCCAAGGCGCCTAGGGTTTGGGGGGGGCGCCCACCCAGCAGGGTGCAAGTTTCCCTCTTCCCCTTGGCCGCCCCCACCAGATGGGATATGGGCTGGCCGCCCACCGAGGGAACCCTAGAGGGGGCGCAGCCCCCTCCCCTCTCCCCTATAAATACTTGAGGCTTGGGGGCTGCCCAACACATGAGTTTTCTCCCTCTATTGGCGCAGCCCTGCCTCTCCTTCTCCTCCTCTCCCGTGGTGCTTGGCGAAGCCCTGCTGGATTGCCACGCTCCTCCATCACCACCACGCCGTTGTGCTGCTGCTGGACGGAGTCTTCCTCAACCTCTCCCTCTCTCCTTGCTGGATCAAGGCATGGGAGACGTCACCGGGCTGTACGTGTGTTGAACGCGGAGGTGCCGTCCGTTCGGCACTAGGATCTCCGGTGATTTGGATCACGATGAGTACGACTCCTTCAACCCCGTTCTCTTGAACGCTTCCGCTTAGCGATCTACAAGGGTATGTAGATGCACTCTCCTTCCCCTCATTGCTGGTTTCTCCATAGATAGATCTTGGTGACACGTAGGAAAATTTTGAATTTCTGCTACGTTCCCCAACAGTGGCATCATGAGCTAGGTCTATTGCGTAGATTCTTTGCACGAGTAGAACACAAAGTAGTTGTGGGCGTTGATTTTGTTCAATATGCTTACCGTTACTAGTCCAATCTTGTTTCGACGGCATTGTGGGATGAAGCGGCCCGGACCGACCTTACACGTACACTTACGTGAGCAGTGTTCCACCGACTGACATGCACTTGGTGCATAAGGTGGCTAGCGGGTGCCAGTCTCTCCCACTTTAGTCGGAACGGATTCGATGAAAAGGGTCCTTATGAAGGGTAAATAGCAATTGGCATATCACGTTGTGGTTTTGCGTAGGTAAGAAACGTTCTTGCTAGAAACCCATAGCAGCCACGTAAAACATGCAAACAACAATTAGAGGACGTCTAACTTGTTTTTGCAGGGTATGCTATGTGATGTGATATGGCTAAGAAGAATGTGATGAATGATATGTGATGTATGAGATTGATCATGTTCTTGTAATAGGAATCACGACTTGCATGTCGATGAGTATGACAACCGGCAGGAGCCATAGGAGTTGTCTTAATTTATTGTATGACCTGCGTGTCATTGAACAAACGCCATGTAATTACTTTACTTTATTGCTAACGGTAGCCATAGTAGTAGAAGTAATAAGTTGGCGAGACAACTTCATGGAGACACGATGATGGAGATCATGATGATGGAGATCATGGTGTCATGCGGTGACAATGATGATCATGGAGCCTCAAGATGGAGATCAAAGGAGCAAAATGATATTGGCCATATCATGTCACTATTTGATTGCATGTGGTGTTTATCATATTTATACATCTTATTTGCTTAGAACGACGGTAGTAAATAAGATGATCCCTTATTAAAATTTCAAGAAAGTGTTCCCCTAAGCGTGCACCGTTATAAAGTTCATCGTTTGAAGCACCACGTGATGATCGGGTGTGATAGATTCTTACGTTCACATACAACGAGTGTAAGCCAAATTTACACACGAAACACTTAGGTTAACTTGCGAGCCTAGCATGTACAGACATGGCCTCGGAACACAAGAGACCGAAAGGTCGAGCATGAGTCGTATGGAGGATCGATCAACATGAAGATGTCCACCGATGATGACTAGTCCGTCTCATGTGATGATCGGACACGGCCTAGTTGACTCGGATCATGTAATCACTTAGATGACTAGAGGATGTCTATCTCGAGTGGGAGTTCATGAGATGAACTTATTTATCCTGAACATAGTCAAAAGATCTTTGCAAATTATGTCGAGGCTCGCGCTTTAGTTCCTTTGTTTAGATATGTTCCTAGAGAAAATATAGTTGAAAGTTGAAGTAGCGATTATGCGGACGTAAGAAAGCTTATGTCCTTAATGCACGCTCGATGTGCTGAACCCCAAACGTCGTCTGTGGATGTTGCGAACATCGGACATACACGTTTTGATAACTACGTGATAGTTCGGTTAAGCGGTTTAGAGTTGAGGCACCAAAGGCGTTTTTGAAATGTCGCGGAACATATGAGATGTTTGAGGGCTGAAATTGGGATTTCAGGCTCGTGCTCACGTCAAGAGGTATAAGACCTCCGACGATTTTCTTAGCCTGCAAACTAAGGAGAAAACTCAATCGTTGAGCTTGTGCTCAGATTATGCGAGTGCAACAATCACTTGAATCGAGTGGGAGTTGATCTTCCAGAGATAGTGATGTTTCTCCAAAGTCATTGCCACCAAGCTGCTAGAGCTTCGTGATGAACTATAACAAATCAGGGATAAATATGATGATCCTTGAGATATTCGTGATGTTTGACGCCGAAAGTAGGAATCAAGAAGGAGCATCAATTGTTGATGGTTGGTGAAACCACTAGTTTCAAGAAGGGCAAGGGCAAGAAGGGATACTTCATGAAACAGCAAATCAGCTGCTGCTCTAATGAAGAAACCCAAGGTTGAACCCAAACCCGAGACTAAGTGCTTCTGTAATAAGGGGAACAGCCACTAGAGCAGAATTACCCTAGATACTTGGTAGATGAGAAGGCTGGCAAGGTCGATAGAAGTATATTGGATATACATTAAGTTATTGTGTACTTTACTAGTACTACTAGTATCACCATGGTATTAGATACCGGTTCGGATGCTAAGTGTTAGTAACTCGAAATAAAAGGCTACGGAATAAAACAGAGACTAGCTAAAGGTGAGTGACGATATGTGTTGGAAGTGTTTCCAAGTTTGATGTGATCAAACATCGCACGCTCCCTCTACCATCAAGATTAGTATTAAACCAGAATAATTGTCATTTGGTGTTTTGCGTTGAGCATAGACATGATTGGATTATGTCTATCGCAATACGGTTATTCATTTAAGGATAATAATGGTTACTCTATTTATTTGAATAATACCTTCAATGGTCTTGCACCTAAAGGAATGGTTTATTGAATCTCGATCATAGTAATACACATTTTCATGCCAAAAGATATAAGATAGTAATGATGGTACCACTTACTTGTGGCAATCGCCATGTAAGTCATATTGGTATAAACGATGAAGAAGCTCCATGTTGATGGATCTTTGGACTCACTGCTTTTGAAAAGCTTGAGACATGCGAACCATGTCTATTGGTGTATACACATGAAGAAGCTCCATGCAGATGGATCGTTTGGACTCACTTGATTTTGAATCACTTGAGATATGCAAATCATACCACATGGGCAAAATGGTGAAAAGCCTCGGTTTGATAAGATGGAACAAGATAGCAACTTGTTGGAAGTAACACATTTTGATGTGTGCAGTCCAATGAGTGCTAAGGCATCTGATGAATATCGTTATGTTCTTACTTCACGGATGATTTGAGTAGATACTGAGTGTATTTACTTGATGAAACACAAGTCTGAATTATTGAATGGTTCAAGTAATTTCAGAGTGAAGTTGAAGATCATCGTGACAAGAGGATAAAATGTCTATGATATGATCATAGAGATGAGTATCTGAGTTCTGAGCTTTGGCACGCAATTAAGACATTGTGGAAATTGTTTCACAATAAATACCGCCTGGAACACCATAGTGTGATGGTGTGTCCAAACATCATAGTTGCACCCTATTGGATATGATGCGTACCATGATGTCTCTTATCGAATTACCACTATCGTTCATGGGTTAGGCATTAGAGACAACCACACTCACTTTAATAGGGCACCACGTAATTCCGTTGAGACGACACCGTTTGAACTATGGTTTGGAGAAACCTAAATTGTCGTTTCTTAAAAGTTTGGGGCTGCGACGCTTATGTGAAAAAGTTTCAGGTTGATAGGCTCGAACCCAAAGCGGATAAAATGCTTCTTCATAGGACACCCAAAACAGTTGGGTATACCTCCAGTCTCAGTTCTAGAAGAAAAAAGGATTGTTTCTAGAATTAGGTCCTTTCCCGAGAAAAGTTTCTCTCGAAAGAATTGAGTGGGAGGATGGTGGAGACTTGATGAGGTTATTGAGCCGTCACTTCAACAAGTTTGTAGCAGGGCACAGGAAGTTGTTCCTGTGGCGCCTACACCAATTGAAGTAGAAGCTTATGATAGTGATCATGAAGTTTTGGATCAAGTCACTACCGTACCTCGTAGGGTGACAAGGATGCGTACTACTTCTGAGTGGTACAGTAATCCTGTCTTGAAGGTCATGTTGCTAGACAACAATGAACCTACGAGCTATGAAGAAGCGATGGTGGGCCTGGATTCCGACGAATGGCTCAAGGCCATAACATCCGAGAGAGGATCCATGACTTTGGAAGAAATACTTGATGGTCGTAAGGACGTTGGGTAAAGATGGATTTTAAAAGGAAGCGGACAATGATGGTAAGTATCACCATTAAGAAAGCTCGACTTGTCGTTAAAGATGTTTTCCGACAAGTTCTAGGAGTTGACTACGGTGAGGCTTTCTCACTCGTAGCGATGCTAAGAGTCTGTTGGAATTGGATTAGCAATTCTTGCATGATTGATGAAATCTTGCGATAGGATGTCAAACATTGTTTCCTCAACGTTATACTTGAGGAAAGGTTGTATGTGATACAACCAGAAGGTTTTGTCAATCCTGAAAGATGCTAACAAGTATGCAAAGCTCCAGCAATCCTTCTAAGGACTGGAGTAAGCATCTCGGAGTTGGAATGTACGCTTTGATGAGATGATCAAAGATTTTGGGTTTATACAAAGTTTGTGAGAAACTTGTATTTCCAAAGAAGTGAGTGAGAGCACTATAGAATTTCTGATAAGTATATGTGAATGACATATTGTTGATCGGAAATGATGTAGAATTTCTGGAAAGCATATAGGGTTATTTGAAAAGTATTTTTCAATAGAAAACCTGAATTAAGCTGCTTGAACATTGAGCATCAAGATCTATGAGGATAGATAAAAAAAATGCTAAATGGTACTTTCAAATGAGCACATACCTTGACATGATCTTGAAGGTGTTCAAGATGGATCAGTCAAAGAAGGAGTTCTTGCCTGAGTTGTAAGGTATGAAGTTAAGAGTTAAAGCTCGACCACGGCAGAAGAGAGAGAAAGGACGAAGGTCGTCCCCTATGCTTCAGACATAGGCTCTTTAGTATGCTATGATGTGTACCGCACTGGAAGTGTGCCTTGCCATGAGTCTGGCAAGGGGGTACAAGAGTGATCCAGGAATGGATCATTGGACAGCGGTCAAAATTGTCCTTGGAGTAAATAAGGACATGTTTCTCGATTATGGAGGTGATAAAGTGTTGGCGTAAAGGGTTACGTCGATGCAAGCTTTAACACCTATCCGAAAGTGACTCGAGTAGCAAACCGGATCGTATAGTGGAGCAACCATTTGGAATAGCTCCAAGTGGAGCGTGGAAGCAGCATTTACAATATGACATAGAGATTTGCGAAGTACATATGAATCTGAATGTTGCAGACCCGTTGACTAAAACCTCTCTCACAAGCAAAACATGATCAAACCCCAGAACTCATTGAGTCTTAATCACATGATGATGTGAACTAGTTTAGTGACACTAGTAAACTCTTGGATGTTGGTCACATGGAGATGTGACCTATGAGTGTTGATCACATAGCGATGTGAACTAGATTATTGACTCTAGTGCAAGTGGGAGACTGTTGGAAATATGCCCTAGAGGCAATAATAAATTGGTTATTATTATATTTCCTTGTTCATGATAATCGTTTATTATCCATGCTATAATTGTATTGATAGGAAACTCAGATACATGTGTGGATACATAGACAACACCATGTTACAGTTTCCTGACCATGGACATTGGATGTCGTTGATAACGGGATCACATCATTTGGAGAATGATGTGATGGACAAGACCCAATCCTAAGCCTAGCACAAAGATCGTGTAGTTCGTATGCTAAAGCTTTTCTAATGTCAAGTATCTTTTCCTTAGACCATGAGATTGTGCAACTCCGGATACCGTAGGAATGCTTTGGGTGTACCAAGCGTCACAACTTAATTGGGTGGCTATAAAGGTGCACTACGGTATCTCCGAAAGTGTACATTGGGTTGGCACGAATCGAGGCTAGGATTTGTCACTCTGTGTAAGCGGAGAGGTATCTCTGGGCCCACTCGGTAGGACATCATCATAATGTGCACAATGTGACCAAGGGGTTGATCACGGGATGATGTGTTACGGAACGAGTAAAGAGACTTGCGTAGCGAGATTGAACAAGGTATCGGTATACCGACGATCGAATCTCGGGCAAGTACAATACCGTTAGACAAAGGGAATTGAATATGGGATTGATTGAGTCCTTGACATCGTGGTTCATCCGATGAGATCATCATGGAACATGTAGGAGCCAACATGGGTATCCAGATCCGCTGATGGTTATTGACCGGAGAACGTCTCGGTCATATCGCATGGTTCCCGAACCGTAGGGTCTACACATAAGGTTCGATGACGCTAGGGTTATAAAGGAAGTTTGTATGTGGTTAACGAATGTTGTTGAGTCCGGATGAGATCCCGGACGTCACGAGGAGTTCGGAATGGTCCGGAGGTAAAGATTTATATATGGGAAGTCCTGTTTTGGTCACCGGAAAAGTTTGGGTTTTATCGGTATCGCGTCTGGGACCACCGGAGGGTCGGGGTCCACCAAGTGGGGCCACCATCCCCGGAGGGCAGCATGGGCCAAGTGTGGGAGGGGATCAGCCCCAGGTGGGCTGGTGCGCCCCCCCCCCCCCACAAGGGCCCAAGGCGCCTAGGGTTTGGGGAGAGGGGCGCCCCACCTAGCTTGGGGTGCAAGTTTCCCCTCTTCCCCCCTTGGCCGCCCCACCAGATGGGATCTGGGCTGGCCGCCGCCCCCTGGGAGGGAACCCTAGACGGGGCGCAGCCCCCTCCCCTCTCCCCTATAAATACTTGAGGCTTGGGGGCTGCCCAACACATGAGTTTTCTCCCTCTATTGGCGCAGCCCTGCCTCTCCTCCTCCTCCTCTCCCGTGGTGCTTGGCGAAGCCCTGCTGGATTGCCACGCTCCTCCATCACCACCACGTTGTCAGTGCTGCTGCTGGACGGAGTCTTCCTCAACCTCTCCCTCTCTCCTTGCTGGATCAAGGCGTGGGAGACGTCACCGGGCTGTACGTGTGTTGAACGCGGAGGTGCCGTCCGTTCGGCACTAGGATCTCCGGTGATTTGGATCACGATGAGTCGACTCCTTCAACCCGTTCTCTGAGCGCTTCCGCTTAGCGATCTACAAGGGTATGTAGATGCACTCTCCTTCCCTCGTTGCGGTTTCTCCATAGATAGATCTTGGTGACACGAGGAAAATTTTGAATTTCGCCTCGTTCCCCAACAGTGATTCCTTCGCTACTGCTGCTAACTCAAGCCGATCGATGATGCCTCTGGATGAACAGTGAGCGTTGTGGGGGGGGGGGGTGGATGAACAGTTCCCAGTGGGGGGTTGGATGAACAGGACTCCGTGGTAGTAGAGGCAGTTGCCGCTGGATGAACAGTACCCCGATCGACCGAGCCGGTGGATGAACAGGACCCAGTGGAGGGCTGGATGAACAGGACCCCGTGGCGGGCTGGTTGAACAGTAGCCGGTGGAGGGCTGGATGAACAGTAGCCGGTGGAGGGGTGGTTGAACAGGACCCCGTGGAGAGGGCTGGTTGAACAGTAGCCGCTAGAGGAGCGCGCGATGGAGGCTGGATGAATAGGAGCCCGTGGATGAACAGTCATAGGTGGAGGCTGGAGGAGGTCGACGGTGGATGAACATGAGCCCGTGGAGGCAGTCGAAGGTGGATGAACAGTAGCCCGTGGAGGCAGTCGACGATGGAGATGAACAATATCCCGTGGAGTCCCGTTTTGCGGTACGCCACACCCCTCCCGATGAACAGGACCCCCGTTTCGACCGTAGTGCTCCAACACAAGTCCGTTTACTCCGTGTTGCGGTACGCCACACCCCTCTCGATCAACAAGACCCCGTTTCCACTGTAGGAGGTCTGTTTCCTTCGTTTTGCGGTACGCCAGACCCCTCCCGATGAACAGGATCCTGTTTCGACCGTGGCCGGTCGAACACAAGGCTGTTTCCTCCGTTCTACGGTACGCCGGGCCTCGTTTCCATCGGCTGCTCCGTCCAAGCCGGTTGGATCCCGATGAACAGCACGCGTTCCGTTGCCTCCCAATGAACAAGACGCATTCCGTTGCCTCCCCATGAACACGACGACGGTGCAGCTTCTCCGTTCCGACCCATCCATGTACACGAGCCCTGGCCATACGTATGCACGAGTAGGCGTTCAAGATCCCGCCCGTATGTACGCACGTGGCCGTATTTTCTTTCTTGCACCCAGGACGTTGTACGTACGTGTACATGCTACGTGCGCGCCTCTACTACGACACGTGCGCGCCTCTACATCGACCAGTATGTACATACACGTTCGCGACCATAATGACAAAGCTACGTACACTTCGACCAGGTGGGTCCCGACTGTCAGGCACTTCCTTGCGTGCGAAGATGAAGCTGGTGGGTCCCAGCAGTCAGGGGGTGAATCATTTTTTTGCCCGTAATATGGAAGCACTTCCTTGCGTGCGAAGATGTAGCTGGTGGGTCCCAACAGTCAGGGGGGAAATGTTTTTTTCGTGAAATACG
Organism: Aegilops longissima; assembly: GCA_021605205.1. Taxonomy (NCBI): domain Eukaryota; kingdom Viridiplantae; phylum Streptophyta; class Magnoliopsida; order Poales; family Poaceae; genus Aegilops; species Aegilops longissima. Next base: position 297,859,532 of record CM038680.1, read on the forward strand.
GTGGCCCGTCCGATGGGTCCCTGCTGTTAGGTGGAGGAATAATTATTTTGCGCGTAATAAGGAGGCACTTCCTTGCTGCAGCCGTGGACCTAGCTGTCGTTCGTTGACCACATTGACCACGCCGCGCCGAGAGCACCAGGGCGGTGGACGACGGCGAGGCCTATGAAGGGGACGACGCGGAGCCGGGGAAGATGCGGCAGTGGATGCCCACGCGGAGGGGAGTACATGGGTTGACTGCTTCGGCTGCGTGTGAGGCTGCCGTCACCGGAGAATAACATGAGGTGTGGGTGAGTATAGAGGGATGGCATGGCCAGTGGTGGCAGTACAGCCGGACACGGGAGGCAGGAGCAGGCGGCAGGGCCGACGCTTGTTTGTGCGGCTGGAGCAAGAAGACCAGAGGTTGAAGAAGCACTACGGCCGTTGGATGGACATCGACGGTCCTTTGGAGCTAGAATTGTTCATATTGACTAAGTTGACAAAGCCCTCCGTCTCCGTTATCTTAGTAGGCCCACAAGTCAGCCTCCCACTATGGTGGGTCCCAGCTAGCAGGGGGGTATTCATTTTTTGTGTGCGTAATAACAAGGCACTTCCTTGCGTGCGAAGATATAGCTGACGGGTCCGACCTGTGAACGGGGGAACATTTTTTTTCGCGAAATACAAAGGCCCTTCCGATGGGTCCTAGCTGTCAGGTGGAGGAATCATTATTTTGCGGATAATAAGGAGGCATTTCCTTGCATGCGGTCGTGGACCCAGCTGTCAGCCTCTCCACGTACAGTCCACTTCCGATGCATGTCTTTCGTTGACCATGTTGACCACGCCGCGCCGAGAGCACCGATAAAGTGGATGACGGCGAGGCCTAGGAAGGAGCGACACGGAGCCGTGGAAAACTTCGGTAGTTGTTTCCCACGCATGCGAAGTGCGAGAGTTCTTGGTTCGTCTGCCGTCGCCCGAGAGAATAACAGCGGTGTGGGTGAGTAGAGGGATGGCTAGGCCAGCGATGGGAGAAACGATGGGGCGGTGAGTCTGTGCGGCGGCATAACCGCCAGCGGGAGGAGGGAGCGAGCAGTCCTTGGCGCTTGTTTGAGCGGTTGTAGCAGGAAGAGCAGAGATTGAAGAAGCACGACAACCGTTGGATGGACATCCAACAGTCACTGCTCTCGTGTGTTGACTAAGTTGACACGACGTTGCGTGTGCATCAACCTTATTTTTTAGGAAAGCATGCGCGTCAACCTGTAGTAGGCGCACAAGTCAGCCTCAAATATGTGGAAAACAACATACATCCCATATGCCATTATTTCTAATAATTTACAACCCATTTAACAGTTCATAAGAATTTTTTTGGAGCCCATCTTCTTTTTGTTAGCATTACACCCCATATTGTGGCCACGGTTAAAAATTATACGAAATTTTGCATATTTCGGTGCGGTCAACTGTTTTTAATCCCAAAATATCGAGTCACATTGAAAATTTTGAAAAATAATTTATATAAATATAAAATCCAAATAATTGTCCAGGCATAAAAATCAATGGAATTTAAAATCATGTAATTAAAAAAATGAAACTAACTTTCGGTTTGATGTGTTTTAAAAATGTACAGCCCATTTCTGGGCAAACCGAATGAAACTCTCTCCTCGTCTTGAAAGATTTGCAGCCCAGCAGGGCTGATAAAGCAAGTAGGCCTCGTTTGGGTATTTATTTAAAAAAAAATAGAACTGGGCTAGCCATTTTCAGCAAGAAAAAAACACAACTGGGCTCATGATGTGGTAAACATAAATAAAACCCTGGCTAGACGGGCCACAGCCCCGTTGTTACCCTGATCCGTCGCTAAAACTAGTATAAATAACATCTGCTTGCTCCTCAAAAAAAGTAAATAACAACTGTGCGACCTGCTGGGTCCCTAGTGTCTCCGCTCATTGTGTAATTCTCTCGTTTATTGACTACGTTAACAATGGCGTGAGCCCCAGATGTCCAACCATTAGGAGGAACCATTTTTTGGGGCTTGTAATAACGAAGCACTTGCTTGCGTACTGCCATGACGCTGGTGGGTCCCTACTGTCATCCTCTCCACGTACAGTCATATCCTTGTTCCTCTCGGTTGTTGACGGCGTTGACAATGCAAGAGGGCGGGGCACTGCGCACGGCGAGAGAACCAAGGCCGAGGACGACGGCGAGGCCTCAGACGTAATGAACAAGAGCCGTGGAAGATGCACCGGTCCAGTCGCAGGCGGAGGGGGGTATGAGGGTTGACTGGTTCGGGTGCATGTTAGGGCTGACGTCGCCGGAGAATAGCATGACGTGTGGGGGAATAGAGGGAGGGACTGGCCAATGTTGGAGGGTACGGTAGGGCGGCAGAGGTGCAGCCATCCATGGGAGGCGGGAGCAGGCGGAGCCGACGGGGTGGTTTGATTTGGGTGGCTGGAGGAAGAAGACCAGAGATAGAAGATACACGACAGATGTTGGATGTCAATCCAACGGCTGGTAGGCAGAAACGTTTGTTGACTAGCTAGTAAGTCGACACCACCTTGGATAGGCTATTTCCTCGTGGGTCCAAAATGTCAGAATCCAAATCTCTCACGGTCATGCAACCTTTCCTATGAAAATTTAGATCCCATTGAGTTTGTGGGTGCTGGTGGGGGCTAATCACTTGTCTTCTGTAATGCACAGTGAGCTCAAGCAGCCGGCGAGAGTGATGTTATTTCCCTTGGTTGGGATTTGTTACAATATTTCACTCTAAATTAAACAAATGGCAAGCCGTTTGCCTTGTTTCAAAGAAAATATGACAGTCACACCCGAGTTGAAAAGGGCAAGAACATCTAACTCCAGCTTACAAACTATACAAAAGCACGAGGGTTAATTGTTCATCAGGTTTAGACAAAACCCAGGTTGAAAAGGGCGACAACATCTAACTCCAGCATTGTTTTCGGCATCACAATCAAATGGATCGGCCAGTCCATAGAATGAACATCTGGGGCATAAAATTTCTTGGATTATGACCACAATATGTTGTAAATAGAAGCCCGACATGTTCGTAAGCTCTTTTGCCCACCGAAACTCCTTTTTTGCTCTTCGACATACCCATCCGTCAAAACCATGCTGCTGATAAACTTAAGCCTGATGGACAATAGTAACCTCACATTCAGCAGGAAGAATGTGAAAAATCTAGTGTTTGCATGGTTGGCTACATATCGTTCTAGCGTTATTGTCTTCAATCGAATGTCATGAGAAGTGAGAAAATCCCGGTGCTTACGAATCCACCGATTGGTTATAACTTTCTAACCCTGTCCTGTTGCCTAAATAGACATGAAGATTAAAAACAGTTAAGGTCTAGAAAAAGAGTGTGGAAAGAGCAACAGCTGAACGGTTAATTCTAGTACACTATATGCGGCTTCCAATGTGCGTGAAATTATCACCTTTATATACAACTTCTCCAGACATGGAAAGCATTGCAGCAAGGCAATAATCTTGTTCAGATCAAAAATATTCATTTGGATATATAAGCACTACAAAAAAGACACATCCGTGACATTTTGGGCCGAACGAAATTTTTTCTGTCATACATATGACACTTCTATGACGATAATTGTGACAAAACCCGGTATCATCATAGATGTGGTGGGCTCCTACTTCTATGACAAAAATCATGATGTAAAATGGGCTTTTCATCTTGGGCGGGCCGGAGACGCAGCTGCATGACATTCTTTGGGCCGTCCATGACGGAAAAAACCGTGGTAGAAGCGAGGGCGAGGAAAATTTTGGGAGTTCGAGTTACGGTGGGAGGTCGGGGCGGCGCTGCGAGTGTCTCTCGTACACGTCTGTGGCGTGTGCGAGGCGTTGGCTCTAATCAACCCGAAGCGAGGCGTTGGGCTCTAATCGAACCCGGCGATTACAGCTGCGAACTCTGGCGTTCATCGAACCCGAGCGATCGATCGATGGCTGTTAACTAAACCCGATCGGCGATTCGCCAGCTCTGCTGCTAAGCTGAAGCCGATCGATGCTGCCTCTGGGATGAGCGAGTGGCGTTGCTGGGGGTTTGGATGAGCAGTGGCGGTGGCATTGCCTCTGGATGAACAGGACCCGTGGTGTGGTGGAGGGATGGATGAGCGATGAGCGGTGGAGGGGTGCCCGTGGAGGGTGGTTGAACAGGACTCCATGGTGTGGAGGGCTGGATGAATAGTAGATGGTGGAGGGTGGTTGAGCAAGTGGCGGTGGAGTAAGCGGCGGTGGAGGCTGGATGAACAATAGCCCGTGGAGGTGGAGGAGGTCGACGGTGGAGATGAGCAGTATCCGTGGAGTCCCGTTTTGCGGTACGCCACACCCCTCCCGATGAACAGGACCCCTGTTTCGACCGTAGGAGGTCCGTTTCATCCGTTTTGCGGTACGCCACACCCTTCTCGATCAACATGACCCCCGTTTCGACCGTAGGAGGTCTGTTTCCTCCGTTTTGCGGTACGCCACACCCCTCCCGATCAACAGGACCCTCGTTTCGAACGTAGGAGGTCCGTTTCCTCCGTTCTGTGGTACGCCAGGCCTCGTTTCCATCGCCTGTTCCGTCCAAGCCCTCCTGATGAACGCGACCACGCATTCCGTTCCGACCCAGCCGGTTGGCTCCCACGCATTTCGTTGCCTCCCGATGAACACGACGCATTCCGTTGCCTCCCCATGAACACGACGCATTCCGTTGCCTCCCCATGAACACGACGCATTCCGTTGCCTCCCCATGAACACAACGCATTCCGCTGCCTCCCCATGAACACGACGACGACGCTGTTTGTCCTTTCCGACCCAACCATTTACACGAGCCCTGGCCGTACGTATGCGCGAGTAGGCGTTCGAGACCCCGCCCGTATGTAGACATACGTGGCCATATTTTCTTTCTTGCACCCGGCGCAGACGTGCGTGTACATGCTACATGCGCGCCTCTACTACGACTGCGTCGCGGCGCCTCTACTACGACACGTCGGCGCCTCTACATCGACCAAGATATACGCGTAACGTTCGCAACCGAATGACAACGCTTCGTGCGCCGACCAAGTGGGTCCCGACCGCCGCACTTCCTTGCGTGCGAAGATGTAGCTGGTGGGTCCTAGCGATCGGGGCGAATCATTTTGTTTTTTGCCCGGACGCACTTCCTTGCGTGCGAAGGTGCAGCTGGTGGGTCCCAGCAGTCAGGGGGGAAATGTTTTTTTCGTGAAATACGGTGGCCCGTCCGGTGGGTCCCCGCTGTCAGGTGAAGGAATAATTATTTTGCAAGTAATAAGCAGGCACTTCCTTGCTACGGCCGTGGACCCAGGTGTTAGCCTCTCCACGTACCGTCTACGTCCGATGGAAGCCGTTCCTTGACCATGTTTACCACGCCGCGCCGAGAGCACCAGGGCGGTGGACGACAGCGAGGCCTCGGAAAGGGACGGCGCGGGGCCGGGGAAGACGCGGCAGTGGATGCCCACGCGTAGAGGAGTACGAGGGTTCACTGGTTCGCTGCGGTGTGAGGTTGCCGTCGCCGCAGAATAACAGGGGGTGTGGGTGAGTAGAGGGATGGCCTGGCCAGCGGTGGGAGTAGTAGGGAGCGGTGAGGCCTCCGCCGCATCGCAGCCGGCCACGGGAGGCAGGAGCACGAGGCACGACCGGCGCTGGTTTGGGCGGCTGGAGCAAGAAGACCAGAGGTTGAAGAATCACTACGGTCGTTGGATGGACATCGTACGGTCATTGGAGCTAGAATCATGCATATTGACTAAGTTGACAAAGCCCTCCGTCCCCGTCAACTTAGTAGGCCCACAAGTCAGCCTACCACTATACTGGGTCCCAGCTAACAGGGGGAGTATTAATTTTTTTTGTGCATAATAAGGAGGCGCTTCCTTGCATGCGAAGATATAGCTGGTGGGTCCGAGCTGTCAGCGGCGGTAATGTTTTTTTCGCGAAATACAAAGGCCCTTTCGGTGGGTCCCTGATGTTAGGTGGAGGAATCATTATTTTCCGCGTAATAAGGAGGCATTTCCTTGCGTGCGGCCGTGGACCCACTGTCGACCTCTCCACATCTGATCCACTTCAGATGCATGTCGGTCATTGACCACGTTGACCAGGCAGCGCCGAGAGCACCAGGCGGTGGACGACGGCGAGGCCTAGGAAGGAACGACACGGGAGGCAGGGAAGACTCGGCAGTTGTTTCCCAGCGGGGAATCTGTTGCACGAGGTTTACTAGTTGATCTGTCGTCCCGGAGAATAACGGCAGGTGTGGGTGAGTAGAGGATGGCTAGGCAGCATTTGGGAGTATGGTGGGGCGGTGAGGCTGCTTGGCAGCAGAGCCACCATGGGGAGGAGGGAGCAGTCAGTCCTTGGCGCTTGTTTGAGCTGGCCGAGCAGAAGAGCAGAGATTGAAGAAGCATGGCGGCCGTTGGATGGCCATCCAACGATCCTTTGCTGTCGTCAACCTTTTTTTAGGAAAGCCTCAAATCTGTGGAAAACAACATACAACCCATCTACCATTATTTCTAATAATTTACATCCCATTTGCTAATTATTAAGGTTTTTTTGGAGCCCATATTCTTTTTATTAGCATTACAACCCATATTGTGGCCATGTTTAAAAAAATATACGAAATTATGCATATTTCGGTGCGGTCCGAACTGTTTTTAATCCCGAAATTTTGACTCACATTCAAACTGATTTTAAAAATAAATGTATATCAATAAAATCCAACAAATTCTCCACGCATAAAAATTAATGTAATTTAAAATCTCGAAATGAAAAAAAAGATATTTGAAACTAATTGCCGGTTTGATGTGTTTTAAAAATGTACATCCCATTTCTCATTACTGATGGGCCATTTTCTCGGCCAGCCGAATGAAAGCTCTCCTCGTCTTGAAAGATTTGCAGCCCAACAGGCCTGACAAAGCGACTTACTTGGAAAATCACAAAAAAAACAGGGTTGTGGCCGTGGACCCAGTATCGGCCTCTCCCGTCTGATACTCTTCCGATGGAATGTCGTTGACCACGTCGACCACGCCGCGCCGAGAGCACCAAGGCGGTGGACGACGGCGAGGCCTAGGAAGGGGCGGCGGAGCCGGGAAAACGCGCGATGGATGCCCACGCGAGAGGAGTCGAGGTTCACTTGGTTTGGCTGCGGTGTGAGGCTGCCGTCGCCCAGGAGGGCAGCTAGCGGTGGGAGTAGTAAGGCGATGAGGCCTCAACGGCAGCACAGCCGCCACCGGAGGCAGGAGCAGGCGGTCTCCCCGGCGCTGGTTTGGGCGGCTGGTGCAAGAAGAGCAGCGATTGAAGAAGCAGCAGGACCGTTCGATACAAATCCAACGGTTACTGCTGCTAGAATCGTTTGTTGACTAAGTTGACAAGCCCTGCGTACGCGTCAACTTAGTAGGCCCACAGGTTAGCCTCCCAACCGGTGCGCCCCAGATGTTAGTGGGAGGAATCATTTTTTTTGCGTAATAAGGAGGCAGTTGATTGCGTGCGGCCAGGCCAGGCGGAGGGAGTAGGGTGGGTCGGGAAGCTGCAGCGGCATCACAGTGAAGCCACAAGAGGAGGGAGCAGCAGTCCACGGCGCTAGTTTAGGCGGATGGAGCAGGAAGATCGAGAGATTGAAGAAGACGTCGGCCGTTGGATGGACATCCAACGATCCGCTGCTAGAATCGTGTGTTCCTTGACTAAGCCTTGCGTAAACAAGTCGACCTCGAAATCTGTGGCATGTACAGCCCATTTGCTATTATTTTTATAATTTTTACTCATTTTATAATTCATATGGAATTTATTGCAGCCCGTTTTCCAATTTTAGAATTGCTGGCCATTTTTCGTCGATACCGAGTCAAAAATTAACTAAATATGTGGGAAATTTTGAAAATCGCAAATTTTTCTTTGAGAGCGAAATATTCTTAATCCAAAATTAATAGCCATACTAAAACAAATTTAAAAATAAATTAGTACTATGTCATGTTAAATCCAATGAAATCATTATAAGATATCGGTGAAGAACAAAAAGAAAAAAAAACTTATATCCCATTTGCTATAAATTTTTGGAATTTTCAACACCTTTTGATATTACTTTTATGAGACATTGACCATACTCTTAAGCCAGGCGGAATGCATCCTCCTCGCCTTGAAAGATTTGCATCCCAAGTCGGAGAAAACAAATAGGCCTAGCTTGGGTATTCTTCAAAAGAAATCTTGGGCTACCTATTTTCCCAAAAACTGGTGCATGAGCATTTAGCTTTATTTATTTATTTATTTATTTACTTATTTATGTTTAGGGACCATGAGCATGTACAGGCCGGATTCATGTGAGAGCCTCCCTTCCGATTAATTATGGGCTTCTATTGGGCCTTCATCGATGGGCTGCATGTTATCAACAAGTGGAAAATGTGTTCGTCACGAAAAATAGTATGCGCTACGTGCGATGCAGGACACTAAAGGATCGAACCGTTAACGACTTCCAAAACATTGTGTTTTTCATTCTAACAACACATTCATTCAACCAACATACGAAATATACTACTGATTGTACAATGAAAACAGCAGCAGCAGCAACCAGGGTGGGGTGCAATGCGAAGCGAAGCAGGCGGAAGAGTGAAGACGCAGCTCTCTCTTCCAAACCAAACATCAACCATCATTACAAAATGGCTACCAAAAAAGAACAAGTGTATGCATCAAACTAAATAAAGATCCTACTACACCAAGTGTAAGCATCTAACTAACTGGCTCAGTTAGACGTTACTATTTATTAAGCTGTGGAGATTGGCTAACGGCTTGAACCAGATGGGTGCTGACGGAAACTCGGCCAGCAGGTCAAATCGATACTTGCGACCCTCTCTCCTACTTTGGGCTGCAGAGCATGGCGGCACATATCAGGGTATGGTGCATGCAGAGACACATGGTACGCTGTGTACACACAATTTTGCCTGATGAATGAAACCGCGCTGCCATCATGATCCTTGCCGTCGGTTATTTCCTGGTTAATCGGATAATTCAATCCGACAAACAGAGAGCATGTACCAAGGCTACTTACCATCCTCCAGTCAAAAATTCCTGAAGGCCCAGAGAAGCTGGGATCCTGCTCAAAGACCTTGTAGTGACTGTGATTGTATTCCGCGAAACAACATGTCCGGTACGTGCGAACGATCATCAATCTTTCTCCATCGTCTGATCGAGCCAGGAACCACCTACAACTGCCATGCTGCTTTTCTTCGAAAGGTTTTGGGATTAGGAAGGGTAGGGACACCAGGCGGCCTAGAACATCATATCAAGTTGGAGTCAAATAAAAAAGGGCTCTTGATTTAGTCAATCTTAAGAACAACATGTTATGAGCATGAATATTTTTTCAGCAAATGTTAGCAGTAATATAAGCAAGCCATCATGATATCATAGGAAAGTAACATCTTCTTTGTAACAGCCGTTTGTAGCGATATTGGAGTAGGCCAGCAATATGTCCAGCCATAGAAGGAGTCAACAACGTAAATGAAGCCCTTGTGTTCAATGGCATCGAGAGAACCATGGAGGATGTATGATCCTGCGATGGGCGTGCAGATTTATCCACTTAGCGATGGACTGTCGAGATAAGCGAGACCGCGGTTGAAGAAGCAATTAGCTGAAGTCTTTATAATTCGCAGATCTTGTGGGCACTTGGCAGATTACAACCTTGAGCAAATCAAACTTGGTATCATGTTGGCTACTGTAAGATTCCGAGTATTCTGGGCCGCGGTGCCAAAGCAGTGCAGTGTTAATCAAAGGAAGGGGGATCAATCGCCGGGTGTAGACCTCCAGGAGCATCCAGCTGCCGCGACCGTCGACGAGCACCATCCAAGACGTGTTCATGCCGACCCAGTACATACCGTTAATGTAGTTGAGGCTGACGGGGATCGGATCACAGTCAAGGGGGTTGATGCTCGCCACCCTACAATCGTTATGCTGCGTGACATGCCGTTTCTGAAGATCAGGCGGCATCAGCAAGCAAGGAGCTGGCTTAAAAAGCTCCGGCCTGAGGGCTTTGAGTAAACAGTACAGCCCCGACGAGCACGCGGTGAGCGCATGGTACTGAGATTGTCCACACGCGAAACAATGGGCTTGATTACCTCTGTGGGGAGCGAATTCCTGCCACTCTTTCGGCGGACGCTGCTCAGTTCTGCCATTGTTAGTGCTTGGGTTTTGAGGACGGGGGCAGGCGCCTTAGCGGGGATGGAAGATTGGACGAGATTATGTGCGGACAAAGATGGAGAAGCGAATATGTGCTGCGGGAAGTGGACAGGTGATGATGACTACAACACGCCGCTTGACTTACGAGACACATACCAGCAGCGTAGGGTCATATCGAAGTTAGACAACTTGATTGAGTGATCACAAGATCTTGGTACTCCCTACGATGCACTGCTACTATGCCCTAACTTGCTTGAGTAGAGTAGTAGTGGAGTAGGACTCTGCTCTACTACTAGCACCGGAGGAGTAGTATGTTCTAATCTAAAATAGTTACAAACTTCAATGCCCGAGCGTGGAATGATACGAACCGCCATTGGTGCTAACTCCAATCCTGCAAGTCATGGATTTGTTTCTTTTTAACTTTCTGTATGAATCTGTAGCCAGCCTGCAAGTCATGTACACTGTACTGACAGTGGAACCCACATAGTACTTAGAATACAAGATTAAGGATGCAATTAACTTTTTATGAAGGGAGAATCATACACGCAATTAACTCAAATGGATTGGATGTGACTCTATTATTCTCCAACGGCAACCAGCAAATTTCCTCCCGCGGGCCGGAGTAGGTTTCTCGGTTTGCATGCGGGTTTAACGGAGGGGTTTGATGGAGGCGAGGAGGGGTGTTCAGCCGGGCGTGCAGTGGACGGTGTAGTACTATTTGATTTGACAACTGCAACTAGTATATTATAAAAAACAAAGAAGAGTAGTAGAGATAGAGATAAGAATAGAGACTAGGGAGAAGCACGATCTACTGCTTCGTGTGCTACTCCTGCGCTCCATTCGGCGGCCGCAACGTCCCCTACAGCCACTCCCTCCTGGGCTCCATTCGGCGGGCGCTGTTGAAATTTGGAGAGCGCACTCCCGTGGCTGCTAGCGGCGACGACTTCATCGACGACGACTTCTTCCCCGACCTCGGTAACCTCTTCCTCAACGACATTGGCGACAACCTCAACACCAACGGTGCTGCTCCCGTTGCACCGTATGTGTTTCTGTCCTTCCTATTTGAAATCGTGGTAGAATTCATGTTTCTACTCTGTATCCTACTACTATGCTAGTCCACATGATTAGTTTCATCTCTGTTATAGCTGTCATGATTTATTTTGTGCTTATTCGGATTAAATCTCGTAGTAACTTGCTCATATATTCAACTCACGCAACGTCCCCTACTGCCACTCCCGTTTCATGGACGGCCTGGTCGATGCCTCCAAGGAGCCCTTCGTCCACTGCTATGAGTGCCCGATGTCGTTTTGTGGCTTGCCGGCGGACATGGTGCATCACCTCATGGATGCGTGCAGTGGTCACTGATGGCCCTTGGCGGAGAACATCAAGTATGAGACATGCTACCCGTTCACCATGCCGGAGTCGCTGGAGGATCACCACTGCCTGCTAGTCTCAGAGGAGGACGACAGCGTCTTCCTCTTGATCATGGGCACCGGCAAGGCCCATGTAGGCTGTCGCCCCGTCTCTGTAATGTGCGTCAGGGGCGACGCCGCTGACGCTGACACTGACACGAGGCCGATGTACGGGTGTGTGGTTACTGTTACTACCCCTCCACGTCGCGTGGGCGGCGACACCGGCCTCATCGAACGGACTTGGACTCTGGTGAGCTGGGGCTATCCCGCCAATGTGGACTTGGAAAACTCATGGCATCCTTTACCCGCCGATGCGGTGCACGGGGACTCCAAGGAGGTTCACCTGGACATACGCATTATCAAGTTAAATGTTGATCATTAGTCTTCACTCAATGTAATCCGTTGTCTAAGCATGTGGAGACTTCCATGCAGGATCTTGCTCTATTGGAGTATCGCGCATGAATAAAAGTGTATCCATTTATGGTTTAGTCTAGAATCTTCCATGTATGAATTTTTACTACAGTACTGGTGAAAGACTTACGATGAACCATTTTCTTACATCTCCTCTGCCCGCTTGCAAGTCATCCTGATTTAATCCCTCCATCTAGGTGTATAAGGGCATGGTTAATATTACTTTATAGTATAGCCAACTGTTGACTATAAGAAAGTGCCATGTCATCTGTAGCCAACATGTATAACAATCGATACTCAAAAACTAATTCTTAAAGATCATTTCTTGCAAAGCACAATAAGTGTTATTTCTTCACAAGTTTTGGATGCAGGTTGAACAGTTGAACACTTTTGTTTGCAAAAGATACCTTTTTATCTATTTCACCCGGATGTTTGTGAGCTCTAGAGATGAAATAATATCCGAAGAAACCTATCGATACCCGTTACACATGAGATGAATCCCACATCCTTTGTCAAAATAAACAACTCCCCGATTAATGCATTTCACTCTTCGGTGCAACGCACTGGCACCTTACTACTATAGATTAGTACGACCAAAAATTGGACAAACATTATATATAGTACGATAAATGGTGATGCATGTCACCTAAAATTATATCATTCAAAACTATGTTCAAATACGAATCCAACGATATAGTTTTTGTTGACATGCACTAACATTTTGTCAGTTAAATCTTCAGTCAAATTCAATGGGGGACTAATAAACCACGACCGATGTAGTACAAGTGTAGAGGCGGTGCTGCGGAGTCTCACCTCTCACCCGCTCGTGGTGGCGATAAAGCCGTCATATCACAAAACCCAACCAGTCCCAGTAATAAGTGGCCTGGTAAAATAAGCGGACAAGCAACCATCACATCCCTCCGTCTTTTTGCATTTCATCTCTCTGCATTTACTTTCTCCGGTTCATCTCGCACACTCGATCCCTAGCTACTACTCCTAGAGCCAGTTCTTTTGGCGGCTACCCCATCTTTTCCCACAAGACTAGTCACAGTGGAGTGTAACAATAAGGCGCCTCACTCATTTATTTGGGCTTCTAAACTACTACTCCGTCCTGGTTTATTCCTCACCATTGTAATTTGTGCTAAATTTTGACCAAAGATTTAACTGGTTTATTCCTCACCATTGTAATCCCTCCATCTTACGAAAACCAAATAATCCCAAAACACTTAGGCGCGGTGCATTAACTTCTACCTCGTTTCTTGTTTCTTGACATATCAACCAATAAGAGATAAAGAGTGTGCATGCTTTTAATGACTTGAGATATCAAACACGACATGTAGTGGTTAGTTCATTGCATGCAATACTATTAATTAGCAAATAAACATTAACGTTTCTCGTTTTCTCCTCCTCCTTGGTCACGGTGCACAGCCTAAGATGACTTACTCACCTAGACGGATGGAGTAGTGCATGTGACATGCACTAACATTTCATTAGTTAAATTTATGATCAAAACTTGACACAGATTACAATGGAGACCAATAAACCAGGACGGAGGTAGTAGTTATGGGATTACTAATCTAGAAGCCTAAAAGAACTGGCCCTGGTACTCCTACTAGTAGTAGTACTCAAGTTGGAATTCAATTGCGGCACAACTTGCTAGGCAAAAAATTCGATCTGAGGGTGTAGGAAGCGGTTTGGGAATTTGCATGCCTTTCCAACGGTGAGATACTCTGTACAAAGTATGAGAGAAATAACCACGAGAAGGAAGCTAAAAGTAAACAATCAAACGAGCATTTTTGCATTTGTTTTGCATTGAATCGTTTCACAAGCTTGACTAGTGTTGTTTTTCTACTTTTACAAAAACCGCATCGTAATGTTAAAACGTGCATTTGCACGTACATAAGTAATAGTAGTACTCCCTCCGTCTAAATGTATAAGTGTTCCCTCCTTCTTGGTCATGGTGCACAACCAAAGATGACTTATTGACCTGGACGGAGGGAGTAGCACAGTCTGCAAGCATATATCGAGAGAGACGTGTAGTGCGATAGTATATAGTAAAGTTTGTGCTATATGCACGTACTTGCAAAATGCGTATGAATACACAAGGTTTCCAAACTTTCCCTTTTACATACTTAATTAAGGACGCTAAGAATTCCTGAACGTTCGGGATTTATCATTTGCGTCCCAAAACTAATGAGATCGCCTTACGAAACAAAAATTATACTCCTCCTAAAAGCCACGGCGCTCGCAGGAGCGCTTGCGGCGTGCCACGAGTGCCCTGGTGCGCGGCCGTTTCCCAGCGCGCCAACACAACGCCTCTTCCTTAGCCTCGCAACTCGCGAGGTGCTGATCGGCGGCTTGCCGGCGGGCGAGCGCGATCTCACCGGTGTGGTGATCCCGCACCAACAGGTACTCCTCCTTGCTGGAAGCGTTCACCCGGTCCACGTACCGGCGCTTGGGCCCGACTGCACTCAGGGCGTCGGCACGGGCGTCCTCCGCCACCCTCACGGCCCTCGCACAAGCCTTCTGCCAAAGAGCCAATTGCCTGACACTCTTGGACGCGACATAGGCCTCCTAGGCAGCTTGTTCCATGGTGCGCTTCTCTTCCTCGGCCTTCTTCTCCGCCTCTATTTTGGCGGCGCTCTGCTGGAGAGCAAAGCCTCCCACAAGGCGACATCCATTTCTTTCCAAAGCTCCTCAAGGCTGGGGGCTCGGCTGGCGTGGTGGTGTTCTCCTCGTAGCAGGGAGCCGCGCGTCCTCCGACATGCGTCTTTGGCGAGATTGGGAACGCCTGGCGTCCACCTCGGCAGCGTCCACGGCGAGGCGGAACGCCGGCGCGTCCTCTTCGACTAGTGGCGGCGAGAGCAGGCAACGGCGCGTCACGTCGTGTCGAGGGCGGAACACCAACGCGTCCTCCTCGACTAGTGGCGGCGAGAATGGAATGGCGGCAGCGTCGCGTAGTGGCGAGGCGGAACACCGTCGTCCTCCTCGACTAGTGGCGGCGAGAATGGAGCGGCGACGCGTGACCGTCCGCGCGGTGCAGCGAGGGGCTCCTAGGGCTTGGGAGGCGATGCCATGGTGGTCGACGTGAGAGGAAGGGGTAGGAGATAGCAATGAACGTGAACGTGAGGGGGAGGAGATAGCGATGTCGTGGGAGGCGCAATATTTATAGAAAGCAATGGCACACCTACGTAAGATATGGACTGATCTGCACTAACTTAACTGCAGGTCCAGTTGCGTCACTGACATGTGGGCTAGACCCCTGTTGGGCCCGTATGTCAGTGACCCAATGCACCTGCAGTTAAGTAACAGCTACGTGGGCATATTTGTTGGAGTAAATTATGGGGGAGCGAAGGGGTGGAAATATTGCTGGTCACAACAGATTGGACAAGCGTGGGGGGAGGAGAGTCATGCATGCAGATTTTTTCACACGGGGTGGAGTGGTGGGACCGCCGGAGGGAGAAGGAGAGTTTGGCAGGCATATTGTTTCCACACATGGAGAGGAAAAGATTTGGAGACGAACGGGCTTCCTGCGGTATGGGGAAGCGGTGCATAATAAGTCATCTTGCATGTCGGGCTAGGTATAGTCTCAAGTCATTAAAAACATACACGCCCACACATGTTCATATTTCAAGGTGCACTAAATTATTGCATCACGATGATTAAGGCTGGCCATAATTGTGGTATCTTAGCTGGTATCATGCACACGGGAATAGCAAACATCTTGATGTGGCAAAGAATTAAAGAAGAGAGGGGGTTAGAGTAACTAGTGTTCATGCATGCATTGGTAAACACATTTTTTGTGAAAACGACAACACTAGTTGAGTACTTTGCAGACTTCAAAAACTATTCCACCGCCTCTACTATCTTGCTAAGAGTAGGTGAAATTTTTGAATCGAGCCCTTTAAACTAGAAGGGAGGTAGTGGTACTCTAATAGCTAAACTTGTTGTGATGACAAGATAGGACATGGCACGCACACGACGGAGGAACTAGTCTGCATTGTGCATTTAAGTTTTATCGAAGTCAATGTACCTCTACTTTCACGGACTTATAGAAAAATGTGTCAACATTCACAATGTCAAATCAATATTTTACACTCATTATAAAATGTAGTTCTTATACTCATTATAATCAGTATTTTAGATATTGATATTTTTAGTATAAATTTGGTCGTGGGATTTCATTGATGCCTGTCAAAGCGTGAAGGAAGCGGAGCTTAGGGCTTGCATTGCCGGTCTCTACATAGGTATTTATCTTCATAATCATGTAATTTTAGAGACTGATTGCGCTTTTGTGGTAGCGTCTCTTGCATCGGGGACTATGACAGGTCGCTATCGTGACTGAAGATGAAAGCGTTGAGCAACTCGAAGTTGATCAACAATCTTCAATTGTCAAAGATTAGTCGTTCGGCCAATAAGGTGGCACACTTAATCACTAAGTATAGCTTTGACAATAGATTAGATGGTATTCTTGTAACTAACGTGCATACCTGTGGTGAATATTATGTCGAATGAGTGTCTTGGTGTGGCTGGTTAATTAATATAAGGTGGTGTTCAAAAAAGTATAAATTTGGTAAAACACTTTGCAAGCGGTTGTGGGAGTAAAAAGGACCAGAGGAGTATCATGCATGCGGAGTAGGCAAAAATTGCTTGTCTAAAAAAGGCAAAAAATTGCTCATTTATATCGATTCGAAGTCTCAAAGGCGCCACCCAGCGCGAGGCGAAAGGTCATGGGGGCGCGATGTTTGGCGGAATTGAGTGAGATTACATCCACGCGCCCGGCATGGCGTCTTGAATAGGCGAAGCTATACCGTCGGGCCTACGATATGGGTCTAGTAGACATGACATCTAGTGGGTCCCATAGTTCTCGAGAACTCTTTGGGGGCTTGCAGCCGTTTATCCACTGGGCAAGCCAGCAACCCCACGCCGTTCGCACACCCTACTCGTCCCCGTCTTCTACCTTACAACAGTTCGCTCCCAGTCGTCCGGCCAATATTTTTAGAGAAAAACAGGAACATTTACTTGGGCCAGATTGAAGCAATTTTTATCTGGGTCATTTCCAGAAATGATTCTGAGGGTTTCACAAATCCTCATTTCAAACTTAAATGGAATTTAAACATGATGCACACATGACTAGCTAGTCTAGGTCATACCAGAACTAGGGATGTGACATCCTTCCGTCCTTTCACATTAGTTCACTCCCAGTTTTTTTTGCGGGGTACAATAGTTCAACTTCTCCTAACTCTCCTCCAAAATCCATGGCCTACCAAATCTCCATGGTCGCCGTTGAGTACCAGGTTAGAGCCATCACCGGCGATCAGTTCATCATCATCTACACACGTGGATCCGAGATGGTGAAAGCATGGCTTGCTCGCTTCTCGCATGTTCAACAGTTCAGCGGATGAGTGGGTGCTGGGCTAGATGTTGAGTACACCACAGTCTGGGGCGAGAGAAGGATCTAAAGGACGAAGAGAGGAAGAAGCCCGCCGTGATCCAGGTTTGCGTACATAACGTTTGCTTGGTCTACCACATATGCCATGCCAACATTGAGTGCCAGGATTTTAAGAACTTCCTCAAGGACAAAAGAGTGAAATACGTTACTGTAGGATTTAAGAACGACAGGGATGTCCTGCATCGGATAGGTCTCGTTGTAGGCCAACCCTTCGATCTCCAGAAGGCAAGCCTGGTGTCCTCCTCTCAACCTTCAATGCTGACCCTGACAGCAGCCATGATTGACCCTTCGTATGCTAAACTGAAGAAACCTCATCACGAGTTTCATCATGCATGGGAGTCGAAGACATTAGATGAAGATCACATCTTGTACGCAGCAATGGATGCCTACCTTTGTTTAAATATCTACAAGGGTTGGATGAAGAAGCGAGCCAGTGTCGGTTCAAGCAAAGAAGCGGCAGCGAAGAGGAAGAGGAAGAGGGGCGAGGGCGAAGTCGAGGGCGTGGACTCGGACTCGAGTAGGTGGCGATGTAAATCGCTCATGCTGGTTCTACTACGGTGTCAAGCGGACTAGTTGCTTAGTTTATTCTCAAGGGTGTGTTGTCTTTGAGGCCCAGCAGAACTATGTTTATGTTCTTTCTCGTTATTTGAACTCTTTAATACGTACATTAGTACTAGTACTATGTCTTATTACTGTTCTTCTTGCAATTGGTACTCTTGCTCGTATCTTCGTGTTCCTCTTGTACTTAATACGTTCATACTAGTAGTATAATTTGGGTCAGTCGATTTGTGAAAGAAGTTCGACGGAGCGAAGGAACAAGACGACATAAGAGGTGGAAGAAGCCCTTCTAGCCATCCATGTTGCATCAAACGGCTCACATGAGTCGAATGACCCAAATTGCTCCTTCAGATTGCAGGATCCACGTGGCATTCAAGGTCTCGAAGGTAGATTCCGCATCTGCACCCGGTTTGCGGGCTCGATTCGCGCGCGACCGGCTTCCGCCGCGACAGCCACCATGCGCGCCTCCTCCGCGCAGGCGGAGACGACAATGACACGCTAGTTCCTCCTCGCCGGCGTGCCGGAGCACGCACTCGTCCTCCTCTTTGTATGCTGTGTGCATAGACGCGGCTCCACCAGCTGCTCGCGTGCTTGGCAGCGCGGCGGCATCGCGAGGAGGGACTGCAGAAGATGTGAGCGGGCGAGCCTTGACTTCATGGCACAGGATGGCGGCGACACGGCGGTGATGGGCGAAAATTGTTGGCGGAGCGGCGGGCGCCGGCATGCGCAATGGCGGCGGCATATTGATGAGTCTTGGCGTGTGGGAGCTTACTTTAGTTTTATATATAAGGTTGGTCAAACTTAAAAGAAAACCGTACTAGTACCGTAAACATTAGACTTAGGCGGTGCTTTTATTAGTTAGTACCACAACCACGATCGGAATCATGTGCAAGCGCGTGAACAATGACATGTGATCGATCGAGCAGTGCGTCACCATGTCGCTCGAAGGACATCCACGAACCTTTTGTGTGTGTGAAAACAATCCTCGAATATTACTCAACTTTTTTCTGTGAAAGTTCTTGGCGCTGCAATATTTCCATATATTTGAATTTAGCTCCAGTTCGTGTTTATTTGGATTTGAGCGTTTTAGGTGCGCCTAGTTTTTTAATACTGATTTTGTGTGTGTGTGAGAGAGAGCGTGTGTATGTGTCCATTGTGTGTTGTGGCGGAAGGGCAATGTGGAGCGGTGTGCGTGTGATCTGAGACAGAGAGGTGTGAATGTGCAAATGATGATGCATGAGTGAGACATAGATAGATGCCGATACGTTGTGTATACATGAGAGAACGATCTTCTAGTTTACTTGTGTGTGTGTGTGTGTGTGTGAGAGAGAGAGAGAGAGAGAGAGAGAGAGAGAGAGAGAGAGGAGCATCTGTAACACAACAACCATCTCTCTCGATTCGTCCAGTCCCTCTTGCGGTCGCATGCAACACATGCATCAACGCGCACATTTGACACCCTCACCCGGCCCCTGCCCACCTCAAGGCCCGCACAATCTCTTCGTGAATACCCATTTCTCTCCTTAGGTTTTTTTCTATCAATATCTGACACACACACACACACACACACACACACACACACGCAGCACAACACGCACGCACACACACACACACAGAGAGAGAGAGACACGCAGCACAACACACACACACACACAGAGAGAGACACGCAGCACAACACACACACACACACACACACGCACGCACACACACACACACATACACACTCCCCCGAGCACACAATTCATCCCCATCCAAGGTTATACGGCGACCACTCTCGCTTGTGCTTCTTTGCACCCCAACATGCACAACACCTCAATCTTCAAAGAGGGCATCGAGCAGATCAAAGACGGCCACCACACCGCGCTAGAGAATGCGGGATCATTTGGAAGCAGGGTGATGTGATGATGGCTGACTAACTCCTCCCCCCACCCTCCCTCTCTCTTGCACAAAATTACCAATCCCTCTCTCCCCCGCACAAAATTGTCAATCCCTCAACCCACGAGATCCTTCCCCTCTCGTCCATGTTTTTCCAGCTCTCTCATCAAACATGTTGTCTCTTCTCCTTCCACGTATACAGAATCCAGATGCACACGCATCTCATGTATATTACATGTATCCATCTTTCTCACAGACCTAACTTCTTCCTCTATCTTTCTCTCTCTCTGTCTCATTAGGTTTTTCTCCTACTCTCTCCTCCACATACATACAATCTTTCCCGCCCTATCTGCTCCATCTTCAAAAGCTCTCTCTGCACGTTTCATTCACACATTGGGATATGTCAAAATGTTGCTTCTATAATGGCTGATGTAGAGTTATGGTTGTTTTGTTGCATCCTACAAAGTAATAACTATGAAATGCATTTAGATTCTCATTTATTTGGGATTATGTGAGTTTGAGCATGTTGTGAAGTACTATAGACCTTGTATACATCTTGGGATTCAACAATGATTGTAACTATTGAATTGTATAGACCATTACATTCAAGTCAATAGCCTAATATTTTTATTTCACAATTTCAACAAATGATTAGTTCACTACAAACTAAGAAAATAAATGTGTACTCCTCCATTTTTATTTAAGTCCGCGTATTAGCATTGGTCAAAGTCAAGTTTTGTAAACTCTCGAAAGCTTATAACAAAAATATTAACATATACAATAACAAATAAATACCATTAGATTCATTATTGAATGTACTTTCACATCATACATATTTGTTATGGTAAATGTTTATATTTTCCTATAAACTTGGTCAAACTTTAGGAAGTTTGACTTGGTCAAACCTAATATGCGAGTTTACTACTACTACTTGCTAGTTGCTTAGCGAATCACTCAACACGCCACACGGGAGTCGGTGTCACAAAATTTTGAGGTCGTGGGAAAATCTCCCGCGACCCTGATTCGAGCAAGTGGGAAGTTACCATCATAGCCTTGAACAGGCCTACGGATGATGGTTGGTAGGGGCTGTTTTGTAACTTCAGGTTCACCCTACCCAGCCAACCCCACCCGGCACCTAGAGTAGTACACCTGAATACTCCCATTTTCTATCCCCACGCAAAATAGACTTCTCCACGGCACCGTAGCCTTCGTGCTCCTCCCTTTACATCGGCAAGACTCGTCCACGCAGCGCATCTGCCTCATCGACGAACTCAGACGCGCCGACTGGAGCCGGTCCATCGTCGTAAATCGTACACGAGCCTCTTCCTCGGCATCATCTTCCACGGTCTCGGATCTGCTTCCGGAAGCCGGCGTAAGCGCTAAGTACCACCGTCATGGACAATGAACTGACTCCGTTGCCGACCATGACTCACAGAGGCCGCGCGACCATCGTTCTCCTCCTCGATTGGTAATGTGTGTATTGAATCACTTAGCGGTACATGTGAAGGTCCAATTTTGTTCATACCTACCCTTCAAATTTCTGGGTGCTATTGTTCCGTAAAAGTAATTGGTTATAGCCTCCATTGTCCAACAGAATATCAGCTTGTAATTGTGCGCCGCTCTGTATCGCTATTTGTGCTTGGTAGGTTTTTCATACGCAACCAGTAGTGTGGCAAATGATGCAAAGGTTTTAGAACTAGCAAGATGCCCATGTGTTCCACGCGTCAAGATGCATTTGTATGAGTAGTTTATCTTGTGGGAGAAAAGGATGAGCAGTGAAGGCCTTATTTGCAAATCTGGAGAGGGTATGGGTATCTTTTGCAAAATTCCCATTTGTTTCCTTCCTATCATCGGATATAAATCGGATGACCTATATTGCAAGAAAAAAGTATAGAGAAAAAAAGTAGACAGTAAAGGAAGTAGAGATAAATATTAAATATAAAATAAATATAACAGAGAGAGAAGAGAGTAGAGATAGGAGGCGTCGAGGAAAGGATCGCTGCTTGCCGGAAAAGCGGTCGGGCGTGCGTTAGTTTTGGCGCGCGGCGTCCGGCACGCTTTATAAAATCCAACGCCCTCCCACCACTCTGTGCCTTGCCACCACTCTCTCCCCGCTCTGTGCCTCGCCACCGCTCTCTCCGCGCTCTTTTTCTCCTCGCCGCCGCCACGCCACCATGCCGCTGCGTCGCCGGGAAACTTGGGGATACCACGGTGTCCGCGCGCGCCCCTCCGGCTGTCAAGACCCCGATTCCAAGTCACATCGACCTAGCCGGTAACACCTCATATCACTTTGCGGCCTCACGCACGGTATTCCCACGGGTGTCGCCTTACCATGGCCCGGGACCGTTTGCGCCTTTTGGCTCAGGTATATGATAGTGTCGCTAGCATCCACATGACAAAGAACCCGGGCCGACATGGCTAGTCGTGAACCCAAAGCGGCACTAACCCATGGGGACAGGCATACATGAATCACATCGAGCATGTCGGTCATCAACGTATGAATTCGGGCTGTAGCACTGGGCTAATGAGGACTCGTATCCCGGCTATAGCAGGCTAGGCAGGACTCGAATATCACGCGTGACATTTCCCGAAGGGACAGACATAGGAACGAAGTGAAACACATGCCGGCCGATCAAGTGTCCAAAGCAGTAGTCTTTGGGCTAGCGAGGACTCCGGTGAACCGGTCTGTAGCGGACTACTATCGCTCGGAAGCACTAGACTACATTTCCCCATATGAGAGGCTGCCAAGGATAAACAACTAGATTGTCGGATCCCACACATACCAAGCATTTCAAACATACACACAATATGCTCAATATGTGTAAATACAACATGGCATCACAACATAACTCTCGACTCAAATATTTATTCATTAGGCTCCGAGGAGCGAGATATTACAAACATGGGTCCCATGACCCAACACTCGTGAGCATACAAGTCAAAGCACAAGCGGAAGCTAAACATGTCTGAGCACAGACAACTATAAATGAAAAAGGCTGAGGAGCCTGACTATCTACCGATCTGCCGAGGGCACAAGATCGTAGCTGAGGTAACAAGCTAAGCGTCGAAGTCCCGTGGAACTACTAGTGAGACCGAGCGTCTCTCTCAAAAAACATAAAATAGGCAAGCGTGAGTACAATTGTACTCAGCAAGACTTACATCAGAACTAACTACATATGCATCATTATCAAGAAAGGGGTGGTGGAGTTTGGCTGCAGCAAGCCAGCTTTGACTCGGTGGCTATCCTGAACTACATTTGCAAGTAACTCTTTTGAGGTGGCGCTACGAGTCCACATATTCACCATATCAATACACCACTATGGACCCGCTCCGTCTCCCCACGAGAACGCCATCCATAGCACTCACGCTTATCTTGCGCATTTTAGAGTATCCACTTTCACTTGTCTATGAACTGTTATAGGCAACCTGAAGTCCTTTCATGCGGACACGGCTATTCGAATAGATCATATTAACCTGCAGGGTGTACTTCTTCACACGCTCTCACCACTTACCGCCGTTTACACGACATGTACTCGGCAACCTTCAAGCGGAAGCCCAACGTGGGTGTCGGCCACGGCCTACCTAAACACTCAAGTCCCTAGTCCAGGTTTATCTCCTATTCAGGTTCCATCCGCAGGAGTCCGGCCGAGGTTTCCCATACAGCCCGAGCGATGTGTGCGGGGTTCCAGAGATACCAAGCGGGCACTCGGTACACCAGGCCACGTGCCTACCGCAACACAGCCCACCCCTAAGGTCAGCGCTTGTGTGCGGCCCCAACATGCTACAAACACGAAACTACTTGCAACTCCCGGATGAGGACAAGGGTGGTTAAGAAGCCGAGAGAGTCAATTAAGGATCCCAATGTGTGGGTAGAAGCTGTTTCATGGATCACAAACACGAACTCAGTTCACGAGGGCGGCTGCAATGAGACAACCCACCATGTACTCCTACATGGCCTCTCACCGCTACCTTTACCAAATCGTGTTCACACACTTAGCTCACACACAGTAGGACATGTTCACGCACCTCCGATTCATCCCCGATGAATCAGACCTGACTCAACTCTAAGCAGTAGCAGGCATGACAAATAAGCATGAATGAGTAGGCACAACATGGCTCAAGCAACTCCTACTCATGCTAGTGGGTTTCATCTAATTACTGTGGAATGACAGGTCATGCAGAGGATAAAGGGGTTCAGCTACCGCAGCAAGTAACACATGAGTCATTGTTGTCCTAATGCAGTAAAATAGAGCAGGAGCGAGAGAGTGGGATTGTATCGGAATGAACAAGGGGGTTTTTGCTTGCCTGGCACTTCCGAAGATAATATAGTTCTTCATCGGTGTCATCGAATTCATCGTCGGTACTTCGTCTACTGAGAGGGGACAATCACCGGCAACTGAGAAAGAACACAATCAATGCAATGCACATTCACATGAATGACATGTCATGTTAAGGTACTGAATTAACCTAATGCAATATCTAGCCAAGTTAGTTGAAGTGGAACTCAACAAGGTTAAACTCCAACTCCAAATGCTAGTTCATAAATTACCCTAATCATGATTCATCCTATTCAGTGAGGTTAACTTGTTCAAACATGCATGATCATGGCATAAACAGATTCTTCATATTTTTCTGATCATTTTTCATATATAACTTATTTCCTTTGGAGTTACGGTTGAATTTCTATGAATTTTAGAAGTTTAGAGTATGTTCTGAAATTTCCTGAATTATAATAAATCCAGAAAAGGTATTACTGCATCAGCCTGACGTCAGTGTGACATCAGCGAGTCAACGGGACACGGTCCGGGTCAAACCTGACAGTGGGTCCCGCGTGTCAGTATAATTAGTTTAACTAAATTTAATTAAAACTAATCCTAAATAGTTAACAGGGCTGGGCCTCACCTGTCATTGACTCAGGAGAGTCAACCAGGGCCCACCCGTGGTCAAACGAGGGGTTAGCAGGGTCAACTCGCCGGTGTTTAGCTTGGCGAGGCCGAGGCGCAGGCGGCGAGTGGGTTTGGCCGCTCCGGCGACCAAATGGGCCGCGAAGGGCATCTAGGTGGAGCTGGGAACGAGCCGAAGATCTTGGTGGAGTCAGTTGAGCTCGGGGCGGCCGGAATCGGCGCCGGCGACGACCTAAGCGGCCGCCGGAGTTCGGCCGAGGTCGAACACGGCGCTAGAGAGCACGGCGAGGCGTGTGGGGCGGCGTTTTGCGCTCCTGCGAGTGCGGTGAGGGCGGTGGTGTGCTCGGAAGCGAGCTTGTGCGGTTGTGGCCACGGCTACGCCATGGCCGGCGGCGAGGAGCAATCGGCTCCGGTGATTAGGGCGGCTAGAGGGTGCGTTCTGCACCGAGAAGAGAGGGGAAAGACGGCAGGGCTCACGTAGATCACAAAGTGATGCTCGGGGTAGCCGGGGGCGTGCTGAGGATGACGAATCGTCGAGGGCGATCGCCGCGACATCAAGCTTGAAGACGGAGTCGAGGCGGTCGTCTTGGGGCATCCGGCGCTCGGGGCTTGCTCGGGAGGTGTAATGGATGGTGGCGGAGCTTTAGGCGACACGGGAGGCGAGGGAGCACGGTAGGCGTGGATACGGCTGGCGGCGGCGGCAGCTCCGCTTCGGTGGTGAGTGAGAGAGCCGAGAAGGGAGAGGCCACAGGCGAGGAGAGAGGGTCGAGGGTGCATGGCGCTGGGAGGCGCCCAGGCGTCGGGGAGGAGAGCGGCAAGCGGGAGGTGGCTCGGCGCGTGCGGCGTGGGGTAGCCACGCCTCGCGTCCTTGGGCGCGAGGTGGGAGGCAGTGGTGGTTGGTGGGCTGGGCGGCTGGAATTGGGCAGGTGGGCTGAGAGGTGGCGCTTGTAGTAGTCCTCTCTCTCTCTCTCTCTCTCTCTCTCTCTCTTTTATTTTTGTTTTCTATTTTTCTGCAGATGTTTGGCTTTATTAAAATACAGAACCTATTCAAAAATCATGTAGCTGCTTGAGAGCACTGTTTGGAATATTTCCAACAGCCATCATTTCAGTTCATGATTTTTGGACATTAAAATAATTTATAGCATTTAAATGTCCAAGTACAAATCTTGTATGATTTAATTCAATAACCCATAGTGTCCTAGAAAAGTGTGCACCATTTTTGGCGAGAGGTTACGGACCAAAACAAAAATGATGAAAATTTATGAAGGGCATTTCAGGTTCATTGAAAATATTTTTAAGTTGAACCTATTTGAATTGCTTTGGTGCTAGGGCTTGGTCATCCCCATTTCAAATTTCATGAAAATTAAACATGATGCATGGATGCAATGCCACTAGTTACAAGCAAGCTCTAGGGCTGTGACAACTCACCCCCACTAAACAAGAATCTCGCCCCGAGATTCAAGACGTGAGGTAAGAGGAAAGGGGGAGTCACAAACTAACACAATCTTCATGATCCATTTGCCCTTCTCGAAGATGTTGATTCATTCCATCATCTTGGTCTTGACGTCTTTGATTTCGAGATCTTCACTCGACACGACAGCAGAAAGAGGGGGAAACCCTACAGGATTTAATCTTCTTGAAGATCGAGCAACTCAAGATCAGTTCATGGAGTGAGACGTAAGAACAACTCTTGAGTTGAGACACCAAACACACATTAGGAATGATGGAGAAGAAATGGATGACGAGGGTTCAAATTGGTAGGCAACCATTCCACGCTTAAGTAAAATGGTGCATGGTTCAAAGTAGCAAGGAGATGATTGCCATGATTCCATAACGGGACACCTTAGGGGAGGTGACGCAAAGAGCTATTCCCTTAAGTGGCAAAAGAATTACTTTTGATCCATAGATCGTTGGAACTCTTTATACCAGCCTAAGGCAATCACAATCGATCATTTGAAAGAGTTCGAAAGAATGACATACTCGGACTAGAATGGATGAGGTGGACTACCTTGTTGAAGACAACGCAATGGATGATTTTGCTTATCATCGAAAATGGATGGGACCCATGGTAAGTCCACTTTTGAGGATGATCCTAGACATCAATTACTGAGAGGGGCAGCCCATGGAAATTGGCACAATGGGGTGCAAGGTGGGAACAAAATGCAAATGCTGGGAATGTTCCAAACATCATATCTGCCTGAGATTCAGATCCGATTGGTGTTAGGATATTCCGGACTCATCGAGTCTAGAAAGAAAAATGAAAGTTTGCAACACAAATCAACGAGAAGATGTTGCGAGATTCTCGGGAATGAACTACGATAGCAAGCTCCAAAACATGAGCTGGTACTGCTACAAACCTGTGAACACGCTGTCCCAGACAAGCATGACCACGTAATAGTTTCACAGCTAAAACACTACCGAGTCCAGGTGGGGCACCATCAACAAGGATATCGAAGTCGTGTGCATGAACTAGTATTCGCACCTCAACTCCTTTTCCTTGAACAAATCAATCAGTGGCTTGGTGTGCTAGGAATTGCATATGGAATGAAGATGATCAGTCTATCAGACCATAGAATACTTTGCACAGGTATGAGTGACTTGGGATGATTCCAGAGGAAACAAAACAAACCTTTCTCAAATTCATGGCGGCAACTTACACCTAAAGCACATGAATTCGAGGAAGTCACTTCTTCCATCCAAGCATAGGCTTCATGAACGGAACACGAATAAATGCTTACACAAGTTTCCAATACTAGGTTGATGTTCAACATGACTCATGGGGGAGACAAAATACTGCTGATGGGCTCAACAATAACTCATCGGAATTTCCATATCACTAGACTTCCACCATCATGTGAACACGGTGATAGCATTGGTCAGACCAAAGATGTAATGGTGTATGCCCGAGGGATCAACCACGAGTAAGACAACATTACGAGCATCGTTGGTACTGATTTGATTTGACGATAGCCCACACTCAAATCAAAGGATTGATAAGATAATAGGTCCAACAACTGATCACGGGGACCAATCGATGAAGATATCATCTTTCTTCAACACACACTACACAAGAATATCCCTTTGGAACGAACTAAGTTAGGCAAGCTTTTATCTTCCAACTCTCCAAGTTGTTGTCTAGCTTAACCAACTAGCTTAGGGATATCCAACACAGATTCTTGGGGAAAGGGTGGTTCACAAGAAACCACTTGATCACAAGCTCAACATAACAGTCAGGAAACAACCCGGTAACACTTCCAAGAAGATATTTGGAAAGTCACGAACCATCGGTATGTTACTAAGCTCGAGAACAATCTTGCTTTTCAGGGCAAGATGATATGATCAAGGGAGTGAGGGATTGACACAATCCTAACTCATTGATCGAAGAGTGCACCAGAAATAAGGACTAGGTAGCACGATCAATCTTAGGATGATGATTTAATAACCAACACGCTAAGAATGAGGGTATTGTCCATTAGCTACCAACCAACGCGTTGCTCGGAGTATTGATTTCACACATCACAATTCACTTGTCGGCATTCCAGTTACCACAACACGGGACCGAGGAATGAACAATGATGGCGAGAAGTATTACCGCGTCAAGAGTTCATAAGAGTTGGTGCAGTTCTCATGACACTTCTGACATAAAGGGGGTAATACTCCAAGGTAGAACAGAACAAAGCTGAATTGGCATTTTGATCTGCGGGATACAACTACTTTGACCCAATCCTAGAAATGGATGAGGTACTGGAGTTTGTTTCTCCTAGTCATTCCAGAATAGAATGGCTCGACGGACCACAAGGATAATAGGCATCGATAAACACGATCGCACACATACCCTTGACTATCAATTGATAGACGGGGGTCAGAATACAACTAAAGAGGAACAACATCGAGGAACATATAACTTTTCGAGTTGTGGAGGCATGGATTAGTATATCAAGCAAAGCTCAACATTTCTCCCGGATAACCCATGCAGAGAGGTAGAATTGGCGGATTCACAATTATGAATGGAGAACTCCTCAAGAGTACTCTGATTGTGATCTTTTGATTCAAAGAACTTCTGCCTTAGCTAGTTCATGGTATTTGGAAGAAGGAAATACCATGGACCTCGAGGACTATCGCAAAGTTACTAATAACCTAAAGGAACTAACAAATACTAACAACATGAAGTAGGGTGAATCTCGGGTTCAGAAACCCAGGAGTAGAATGCCTACTACTAAATGGCATCACGGGATGCTCTCAAGATTAATGGCCAGAATCATCACACTGGGGATACAAAAGCATTGCTAAATTACTAGGTCACTTCCTAAACACCTAGGGTCATAATAATAGCTCCAACATATATGTCAAGGCAATAAATTACCTCAACATACTAATTAGTGTGCTTATTCTGACCAAAAAGGGCATCGGGAACGGGAGGAAAGGATTTGCAAATGCATCAGACTATTTAGAGACCTGGAATGACTTGGACAGCATAACGACTGTAAATGCTCAAAATGATTTGAGACATCCTGCAAAAATGGTGGCATAACCACTTAACAACATCATATCAAGGTTCCGAGATCAACAATTATCATACAGAGATAGTAGGAACTGAACTGGGGCTTAAAACCAACAATTTTAAAGGTCTATGGATTAGTAACACGTCATCCTGATAGATAGATGAGAAGCCTAGTTCTTAAACCCCGTAGAAGAGAAGAGGATGACTCAGATCAGAGGGCCATGAGGTATAAGGAGTAAAAAGAGCCTTATGTTCCCTTCCACAATCAATTCCCTTACATAACTAAAGCATTTCTAGACACAACTTCGACCAGTTTGGCTTGGTAATCCTACAGCAGTCGGGCTCGATACCAACGCTGTCGGGACCCGATTCCAAGTCACATCGACCTAGCGGTAACACCTCATATCACTTTGCGGCCTCACGACGGTATTCCCACGGTGTCGCCTTACCATGGCCGGGACCGTTTGCGCCTTTTGGCTCACGTATATGATAGTGTCGCTAGCATCCACATGACAAAGAACCGGGCCGACATGGCTAGTCGTGAACCCAAAGCGGCACTAACCCATGGGGACAGGCATACATGAATCACATCGAGCATGTCGGTCATCAGCGTATGAATTCGGGCTGTAGCACTGGGCTAATGTAACTCCGGTATCCCGGCTGTAGTGAGCTAGGCAGGACTCGAATATCACCGCGTGACATTTCCCGAAGGAGACGGACATAGGCGAAGTGAAACACATGCCCGCCAGATCAAGTGTCCAAAGCAGTAGTCTTTGGGCTAGCGAGGACTCCGGTGAACCGGGCTGTAGCGGACTACTATCGCTCGGGAAGCACTAGACTACATTTCCCCATATGAGAGGCTTCCAAGGATAAACAACTAGATTGTCGGATCCCACACATACCAAGCATTTCAAACATACACACAATATGCTCAATATGTGTAAATACAACATGGCATCACAACATAACTCTATGACTCAAATATTTATTCATTAGGCTCCGAGGGCGAGATATTACAAACATGGGTCTCATGACCCAACACTCGAAACATACAAGTCAAAGCACAAGCGGAAGCTAAACATGTCCGACACAGAGACAACTATACATGAAAAAGGTGAGGAGCGACTATCTACCGATCTGCCGAGGCACAAGATCGTAGCTGAGGTAACAAGCTAAACGTCGAAGTCCACGTGGAACTACTAGCGATACTAACGCTTCTCTGCAAAACATAAAATAGGCAAACGTGAGTACAATTGTACTCAGCAAGACTTACATCAGAACTAACTACATATGCATCATTATCAAGAAAGGGGTGGTGGAGTTTGTTGCAGCAAGCCAGCTTTGACTCGGTGGCTATCTGAACTACATTTGCAAGTAACTCTTTTGAGGTGGCGCTACGAGTCCACATATTCACCATATCAATACACCACTATGGACCCGCTCCCGTCTCCCTACGAGAACGCCATCCATAGCACTCACGCTTATCTTGCACATTTTAGAGTATCCACTTTCACTTGTCTATGAACCGTTATAGGCAACCCAGAAGTCCTTTTCATGGACGGCTATTCGAATAGATCATATTAACCCTGCGGTGTACTTCTTCACACGCTCTCACCACTTACCGCCATTTACACGACATGTACTCGGCAACCTTCAAGCGGAAGCCCAGCGTGGGTGTCGGCCACGGCCTACCTAAACACTCAAGTCCCTAGTCCGGGTTTATCGCCTATTCAGGTTCCATCCATGAGGAGTCGGCCGAGGTTTCCCATACAGCCCGAGCGATGTGTGCAGGGTTCCCGAGATACCAAACGGGCACTCGGTACACCGGACCACGTGCCTACCGCAACACAACCCACCCCTAAGGTCAGGTGTGTGCGGCCCCCAAGATGCTACAAACACGAAACTACTTGCAACTCCCGGACTGAGGACAAGGGTGGTTAAGAAGCCGAGAGAGTCAATTAAGGATCCCAATGTGTGGCTGTAACTGTTTCATGGATCACAAACACAGAAACTCAGTTCACGAGGACGGCTGCAATGAGACAACCCACCATGTACTCCTACATGGCCTCTCACCGCTACCTTTACCAAATCGTGTTCACACACTTAGCTCACACACATTAGGACATGTTCACACACCTCCGATTCATCCCGATGAATCGGACCGACTCAACTCTAAGCGATAGCAGGCATGACAAATAAGCATGAATGAGTAGGCACAACATGGCTCAAGCAACTCCTACTCATGCTAGTGGGTTTCATCTAATTCTTGTGGAATGACAGGTCATGCAGAGGATAAAGGGGTTCAGCTACCGCAGCAAGTAACACATGAGTCATTGTTGTCCTAATGCAGTAAAATAGAGCAGGAGCGAGAGAGTGGGATTGTATCGGAATGAACAAGGGGTTTTTTGCTTGCCTGGCACTTCCGAAGATAATATAGTTCTTCATCGGTGTCATCGAATTCATCGTCGGTACGTCGTCTACTGAGAGGTGTAGCGACCAGACCCGAATGGATCCAGTCTCTGTGCTCAGTGTCATCCCTGGATCGATGTCTGACACCACACAGTATTTTTGAAGGATTTATAGCGAGTAGCAATCACACACTTATTACATCGTTGTCCACAAGGGAACTTATTACAATAATATGGCTTAAGGCCATCTAATAATAACATGGAAGGCTTGGAAGATAAGCTAGTCCATCAACTCCAAGCGGCATCACCGAGTATAGAACCACGACCTAACACCTTACTGTAAATGCGAAAAGTGCATAGCGTGAAAAGTTGCAGCCAAAACAATTGACACATGGAATATCTTGGCAATGTAACACATAAGAGCAATGAATGAATAAGCCTATACTACATGCATATATGGCTGGTGGTAAGGCTCTCTGTTACATTTGCATAAAGCTGATTTTTCCCTACATCAAAGGAATAATTTTATTTAACTATCATGGTGGTTGTTAAACATTGAGAATGGTTGTGACATCCTCAATCCCAATTAAAAGTACTCAACAAAACCCAATAACTTTTATTTAGAAGTAACATGTTGAGATTCACATGATAATCAAGTACCGGATACTCAAATTGTCCATAACCGGGACACGGCTAATCATGATTAGTTTATACACTCTGCAGAGGTTTGCACTTTTCCCCACAAGACTCGATCGCCTCCGCTTGGTTCTCGCACTACATGGTGTTTGAGAAGCGGATGACCGAAACATAGTCTTCGTAAGCGCTAGCACCTTACATGTGGGTAGACCGTACCAACCTACATCCCTACATCAGCTAGCCTACCCGTAAGAGTTCGCACGACTTAGTCAACTACGCCAGAGCCCATAATTGGCTTGTGGCTGCACACGGAAATTTCGGTTTGAATAATCTTATGATCCCTTAGAGCACAGGTGGCGGTCCGAAGAAATACAGCAAGTCTGATGGAAACCAGTGCCTCAATCCACCCAGATGTGTGTTTAGGTTGCCACCTTAGATAAACCATTAATTAACAATCTCACATCTGTCATGGATATTCACTCACCCAATCCACGTCTACTAGCATAGCATGGCATAAACAAGCAAACGTAGAAGTAACTCCCAAGGTTTCATAAGTAAAACAGGTAATAGGTACTACCTCAATCTACTTCCCATCCCACAATTTAATTAGATCCTAACCATGCAAGTGTTTGAGGAATAGATCTAATGCATAAAACTGGGTAGTAAAAAAGGTATGATCAAGTGTTACTTGCCTTCTTGATGATCCATGAGACCTAGAGATTGAAGTAACAAGCGGCGCACTCCGGGTGATCTAACGCAGACAAACAACAAGCATACAATAAGTACTCATCTAATGCAGGAAATCTCGAATAAAAGATCTAACCAAAAGTTCAACTTAAGAACCCTGGTTGCAAAAGAATCGAATCAAATTAAACTCGAAAGTCGAAACTCGAGAGAATGACTCGGTTTAGCAATCTGAAATTAGGTCAAAATTTCACAGTGGCAAAACTCTGTGAAAGTAGGGTAGTCGAACGGCGGTTTCATTCTGAAACTCAGCGCTTGAATCACTGATTCCGATAAGCGGCGAGAAATAAAACAGATTTGAAAATCGGATCGAAATCGAATCGGAAAAATAACGGGTTAAATCCGATTAAAAGAAACGACGAACGGTTTAAATAGCGGGCGTTCGTTAACAGAACGAATCCAACGAACGCGTTCATTAAAACGAACGGTTCGGTGAACGTTCGTTAAATAAGAAAACCAAAAAAAATAAAACCAATCTAGGTTTTTTTTAAAAAAAAACCAAACATCTTTTTTTTTATAAAAACCGGGTCGGTTTTAAGGGGAAAACCGGATCGGGCGCGGGCTACCTCCGGTGGCTCTCGCCGGCGAGGCTCCGGCGGGGTCGGGAGGTCCGGCGGGTTGGGAGGCGAGGGGCGGCGAGGTTTCGGCGGCGGCGAGGGGGCGTCGTGGCGGCTCCTTAGGCGGCGCTTCGGCTTAGGCGGCAAGGCGGTCGAGGTGAGGGAGAGAGGGGCGGGTTATAAAGGGGGGGGCGTCGGGTGGCTTGGGGGGGGCAAGGGGTGGCGGGTCGAGGTGGGACTCAGGCGGTGGCGTCGTCTGTGGTGGGGCACAGGCTTCAAGTGTGAGGAGGAGGAGGAGGTGGGCTGGGGGCTGGGCACAGGGGCTGGCTGGCTGGCAGTGGGCCTCGGCCCAGAAGCGAATTTTTTTAAATAAAATTTAAACCAAATGAAATAAAAAAATACCAAATGAACTCCAAATTAAATAAAACAAATTTTCCCCGACTCCTAAAAATGAGTCGAACAAAATGAACTTTAAAAACAGCAAACATGCATAATTTTTTTTAAAATGCTCATTTTTGCCTAAGCAAAATAAATCTTCCAAAAGCAAATTTGGTTTATTTATAAAACCTTCATTTCTCCTAAATGTTGGGAAAGTCATATTATTCCCTCTCCAAATATTTTTATAGGAAAATTTTATGAAGATAATTAAATAAATCCAAATGATCCTATTTTCACTTTTGAGAAATCCCAAATATGAAAATAATGAAACTTCCAACTCTCTCCGAGGGTCCTTGAGTTGCGTGAAATTTCTAGGATCGGAAAATGCGAGAAAATATGATATGCATGATGACCTAATGTATAACATTCCAAATTGAAAATTTGGGATGTTACAAACCTATAAGATGAATCTAGCCCTCGAGATTCGGGTTGGCTAGAAAATAGGTGAGGTGGTCCTTAAGCAAAACTTCCTCTCTTTCCCGGTGGCTTCATCCTCGGTGTGGTGGCTCCTTTGAACTTTGCAAAACTTGATAACCTTGCTGCGGGTAACTCTGCTGGCATAATCGAGAATCTTAACCGGTTTTTCTTCATATGTCAAGTCATCCTTCAATTGTATTGCTTCAAAGTGCACTGTGTCTCTTAATGGTACCTCTGCTATCTCGGGTGACATTTCTTCAATCGAGAAACATGGAATACATCATGAACTCTGACAGTCCTTCCGCAATTCCAACTTATACAACTTCTCCCATGCGTTGCAAAATCTTATATGGTCCAACAAAGCGGGTGCTAACTTTCCTTTAACTCCAAAGCGCTTAACTCCTCAAGCGGGGATACTCGAGATATACTCATCTCCAACTTCATACTCAATCGCTGCGCTTTGAATCGGCATAGCTCTTACATGCAGGTGGGCTACCTTGAGCCTGTCTCGAATCAACTTAACTTTCTGTTCGGACTCCTTAATCAAATCTGGTCCAAACAAGCGGCGATCTCGGTTTAGTCCCATGACAACGGTGTCCTGCACCTTCTTCCATCTGAGCCTGAAAGGTGCCATCTTTAAGCTGGTTTGGTAAGCTGTTATTGTAGGAAAATTCTGCATACTGCAAATTATCATCCCAACTAGATCCATAATCTAGTGCACAAGCTCTCAAACATGTCCTCCAAAATCTGATTGACTCTCTCGGTCATCCATCGGTCTGTGGGTGGAAAGCTGCATGAATTCAATCGGGTTCCCAATGTTTCGTGCAACTGGTTCCAAAATTTGAAGTAAACTGGGTTCCTCTATCCGATCGATGCTCTTGAACTCCGTGTAAGCACACAATTCTGGTCATGTATATCTTTGCCAACTTAGCACTGCTATAGGTAGTCTTATTTGGAATGAAATGAGCTACCTTGGTCAAACGGTCGACTATGACCCAAATCGAGTCATATCTGAGCGGGTCTTGGCAAACCTGTGATGAAATCCATGCCTAGTTTATCCCACTTCCATTCGGGTATCGGCAATGGTTGTAACAATCCTGCTTTGGCTTCGATGCTCTGCCTTTACTTTCGACATACGCCGCAAATTGCTACATACTCCGCAATATCCTTCTTCATTCCGGTCCACCGAAAATATTCTTCAAATCCAAATACATCTTGGTATTTCTGGGTGAATCGAATAGGGTGAATCATGGGCTTCTTGTAAAATCAACTTCCCGATCTACGGGTCATTGGGCACATAAACACGGTCTTCAAACCATAGGGTATCGTGCTCATCCTCACGAAATCCTTTAGCTTTTCCTTTGCTCATTTTCTCCTTTATAGAGGCAACTTCCTTATCGCCTTTTGGGCTTCTCGATTTTGTCCATCGATTGTCGGTTGAATCTCCAATGCTGCTACATAGCCTCTGGAACTATTTCCAAACATAGCTCTCGAAGGTCCTCGGCTAACTCATTGGGTATTCCTCCCATCATTAGGGTATTTACGTGGCTCTTACGGCTCAATGCGTCAGCTACAACATTAGCCTTTCCGGGGTGATAATGCAATCTCATATCATAATCCTTGATTAGCTCCAACCATCTCCTTTGTCTGAGATTCAACTCCTTCTGTGTGAAGATGTACTTCAAACTCTTGTGATCCGTATATACTTCACAATGATTTCCAATGAGAAAATGTCTCCACGTCTTCAAGGCATGCACAACGGCTGCTAACTCCAAATCATGAGTGGCATAATTCAACTCAT
The DNA here is from genome assembly GCA_021605205.1 of Aegilops longissima. Lineage (NCBI taxonomy): Eukaryota > Viridiplantae > Streptophyta > Magnoliopsida > Poales > Poaceae > Aegilops > Aegilops longissima. The sequence goes on from CM038680.1 coordinate 297,895,774, forward strand.
GGGGCTTAAGTTGTCGTGAAGCATCTGAAACAACTCTTCCTTCCTGCATAAGCACGGCTCCAAGTCCTCGGCGTGAAGCGCCGCAATACACCTCATAATCCTTAGTTTGATCCGCAATATCAAAACTGGTGAGGTAACCAATCTTTTCTTCAACTCCTGAAAACTTGCCTCACAGTCCTCGGTCCATATGAATTTGTTTTCCTTCTTCAACAATTCAGTCATAGGCTTTGCAATCCTTGAGAAATTCTCAATGAATCTTGGTAGTATCCTGCGAGTCCAAGGAAACTCGAATCTCTCCAACTTTCGTTGGTGCTTCCCATTTGGTTACGGTCTCAACTTTAGTGGGGTCAACTGCTATCCCTTCTCCGGATATAACATGTCCGAGAAATCCAACTTCCTTTAGCCAAAACTCACATTTCTGAACTTGGCATACAACTGGTGTTCCTCGGTTTCTCCAAAACCAATCGCAAATGTTCCTTGTGTTCCTCTTCATTCTTGAGAAAATCAAAATGTCATCAATGAACACCACGACGAACTTATCCAAAACTCCATAAACACTTTGTTCATCAGGTTCATGAAATAGGCTGGTGCGTTAGTCAGTCCAAATGACATAACGGTATACTCATCTGATCCATATCTAAGTGGTAAACGCTGTCTTGGGTATATCTTGCTCCCGAATCTTCAATCGATGGTACCACGATCGCAAGTCGATCTTAGAAAACACTTTGGCTCCTTGCAAGCGATCAAGCAGATCATTTATCATAGGTAGTGGGTACTTGTTCTTGATTGTTACTTCATTCAATCCACGATAATCAACAACCATTCTCAACGATCCATCCTTCTTCTCCACTAACAAAACGGGTGATCCCCAAGGTGAAGAACTTGGGCGAATAAAACCTTTATCCAATAGTTCCTTAATCGCTTCTTGATTTCCGCCAAATCCTTTGCGGGCATCTCATCGGTCGCTTCGATATCGGGCCTGTTCACGGCAACAGCTCGATCAAAACTCAATGTCTCTATCCGCGGCATTCACGGCAACTCTTAGGAAATACATCAGGATAATCCTTTACCATGGTACTTCTTCTGTACCACTCGATAAGCAATTAACTTGTGCTCTCCTCGGCTCGTGTCGTGATACATACTTAATCCTTCTTCCCTCGGTGTGGTGAGCAAAATTGACCTTGTGGTACAATCTATGTTTCCTCCATACTTTGATAACCAATCCATACCTAATATCACATCCAATCCTTGGGATTCCGAACTATTAGGTGCGAGGGAAAACATAGTGTCCTATCCTTAGTGGCAATCGATCACACCATTTACTAGCCATGTACTCTGCTCGGGTGAGGTTACTAGCATGGGTGACCTAAGGGCTTGGGTTGGTAACTTGTACTTATCCACAAATCCCTTGATATGTATGAATGCGATGCACCGAGATCGAAAAGAACAAGCTGCATAAATGACTTAACCAAAAACTTACCGATTCTTGCATCGGGCTGATCTTCAACCTCCTCCACATCAATGTGGTTCACTTGTCCCCTGTTGAAAGGGTTGGGCTTCTTTCGAGCTTCCATTGCCATTTCCATTCGCCTTCGGGCGATCATTTGCATAGTGCCCGTCTTGCGGCACTTAAAGCAAGTAATGTGACTCAAGTCTACCTTGGATGGTGTGAGCGGGTTGGTGCGATTCTGTCCATTGCTTCCTCCATTCCGTTCCCATTCTTGGTGCCATTATGGTTATCTGAATTACCTCCTCCATGGGTATCTTGAAACTGAATTCCTGATTTAGGGGTATAACAAGGCTTCTGCTGGGATCGAGTTATACTTCCCTTGTCCATACTTCCGCTTGCAGTTCTCAATTCTTGCTGCTTCCTTCAATCATGAGAGCTTGGTCTACTAACTCCTGGTAGTTGTTGAAACTTGCTACCATCAACGGCATCTGAACTCATCATTCAGTCCTTCTAGAAACTTCTCTGTTTAGCTGCATCCGTAGTAACGTCATCCGGGGCATAACGTGCTAATTTGCTAAAGTCATCCACGTCTTGCCAACAGTCCTTCCTCCTTGGCGAGGTTGCGAAACTCACGCTTCTTCATGGCCATGGCTCCTGCTGAAACATGGGCGGTCTGAAAAGCTTCTTCAAACTGGTCCCATGTGGCGGTGTCTCACGGGTAAGTGGCTGTGAAATTCTCCCACCATCTTCTTTGCGGGTCCTTCAAGCTGATGTGCTGCAAACTTCACTCTTTCACCATCATGCATCCTGCAGTGGTCAGCTCCTTCCTATCTTGCGGAGCCGGTCATACTGCTACAATCGGCTCGGTGCTTATTGGAATACACCGCGGGTTCAGTCTAAGAAGCGAGTCGGATGATCCGCGGTGGTGGTGGTGGCGGTGGGTTGTTGTTGTTGTTGTTGTTGTTGTTGTTGTTGTTGTTGTTCTGCACCAATGTTTGAATCAGGGTATTCTACTGCTGGATCAATTGGGTGATCTCTGGCGGAAAAACGAATCCGGGGTCGCGTCTCGGAGGCATCTGATGGGTTTAGAAAAGGAGAGAAATGTAGAATAGAATGAGGTCTAAGGGAATCACTACCCAAATGCACATGAGCAAAAACACACAAAATCACTCCATTCAATCAAACAAGGGCTTACAACGATCTAACTATCGCAAAAGTGCGTGTACTATAATGTTTACATGGAGGGAATACTACTAATATGTGGGGACTTCTACTAATTTGAACGGTGGAAGACTCCATGATGTACGCTCGACCGTCTTCAAAGTCGGGTTCACTTGGATCCGAATCGTGTCGTCGATGTTAATGTAGTCGATTGGGTATTCGACATCTGGTCTTCATTCCCGGCGCCAACTTCTTCTTGAGTTCTTGATCTCGTACTTAAGATCGTTATTGTGTCTTGCGAGCTACGATCTCGTCCATGTAGTCCTTGCGTGTAGTCTTTAGTTCTTCTTCCGATTCGATGATCCTTCCCTTTGTCTTACGCAACTCCAACATGTCATTGCACATTTGGTTCTCTGGCGTCGAATGTGCTGATTTAACTCTGGATGAACACTGCAATGGATCTATCCTTCTTGGTGTTGACGACGTCCCAGTTGTCATCTCGGCGTCCATAAATCTGGTAGATGGTGTCCTTGAGGTCTTCTTGATAAACTTCTCCAATGCGTCCCATGGTGATGTGAGCTGCCATGCTCTTTCCTGGACTCCAAGTTGGTGCGAAAACACTATCTATAGGCTTGGTGATTGGGGCGAATGTCCTTCTGGAGCGTGAGCATGAATCTTCCAGCGCTCCTCTTGAGCAGAGTGGCGTTGAAAGTCCGGTGAAGCTTGGTAATCCAATGTTCGGTACTTAGTAACTTCCTTCAAGTGAAATCCAAAAGGTGTGCCTTCATCTGGTTGGGTGTACTTGATCTTCGTCAAATCATCCTAAAGAGAGTAGAAAAGATGAGGAGTTAGAAAATGGGAAGAGAGTAGTGATCTATGGCTTTATCTTAGTGGTCGTGTCTCTACATCGGTGTGCTCGATACCATTCTCTGAGCGACCAGACCGAATGGATCGATCTCGTGCTCGGTGTCATCCTGGATCAATAATGCCGACACCACACAAGCTTGAAGGATTTATAGCGAGTAGCAATCACACACTTATTACATCGTTGTCCACAAGGGAACTTATTACAATAATATGGCTTAAGGCCATCTAATAATAACAGCGGAAGGCTTGGAAGATAAGCGAGTCCATCAACTCCAACGGCATCACCGAGTATAGAACCACGACCTAACACCTTACTAAATAAATCGAAAAGTGCATAACGTGAAAAGTTGCAGCCCAAAACGGGTGACACATGGAATATCTTGGCAATGTAACACATAAGAGCAATGAATGAATAAGCCTATACTACATGCATATATGGCTGGTGGTAAGGCTCTCTGATTTACATTTGCATAAAGCTGATTTTTCCCTACATCAAAGGAATAATTTTATTTAACTATCATGGTGGTTGTTAAACATTGAGAATGGTTGACACATCCTCAATCCCAATTAAAAGTACTCATCAAAACCCAATAACTTTTATTTAGAAGTAACATGTTGAGATTCACATGATAATCAATTACCGGATACTCAAATTGTCCATAACCGGGACACGGCTAATCATGATTAGTTTATACACTCTGCAGAGGTTTGCGCACTTTTCCCCACAAGACTCGATCGCCTCCGCTTGGTTCTCGTGACTACATGGTGTTTGAGAAGCGGATGACCGAAACATAGTCTTTCGTAAGCGCTAGCACCTTACATGTGGGTAGACCGTACCAACCTACATCCCCTACATCAGCTAGCCTACCCGTAAGAGTTCATGACGACTTAGTCAACTACGCCAGAGCCCATAATTGGCTTGTGGCTGCACACGGAAGTTTCAGTTTGAATAATCTTATGATCCCTTAGAGCACAGGTGGCGGTCCGAAGAAATCTGAGCAAGTCTGATGGAAACCAGTGCCTCAATCCACCCAGATGTGTGTTTAGGTTGCCACCCTAGATAAACCATTAATTAACAATCTCACATCTGTCATGGATATTCACTCACCCAATCCCGTCTACTAGCATAGCATGGCATAAACAAGCAAGCGAGAAGTAACTCCCAAGGTTTCATAAGTAAAACAGGTAATGGGTACTACCTCAATCTACTTCCCATCCCACAATTTAATTAGATCCTAACCATGCAAGTGTTTGAGGAATAGATCTAATGCATAAAAACTGGGTAGTAGAAAAGGTATGATCAAGTGTTACTTGCCTTGCTGATGATCCGCGAGACCTAGAGATTCGAAGTAACAAGCGGCGCACTCCGGGTGATCTAACGCAGACAAACAACAAGCATACAATAAGTACTCATCTAATGCACAGGGAAATCTCGAATAAAAGATCTAACCAAAAAGTTCAACTTAAGAACCCTGGTTGCAAAAGAATCGAATCAAATTAAACTCCGAAAGTCGAAACTCGAGAGAGAATGACTTGGTTTAGCAATCTGAAATTAGGTCAAAATTTCACAGTGGCAAAACTCTGTGAAAGTAGGGTAGTCGAACGGCGGTTTCGTTCTGAAACTCAGCGCTTGAATCACTGATTCCGATAAGCGGCGAGAAATAAAACAGATTTGAAAATCGGATCGAAATCGAATCGAGAAAAATAACGGGTTAAATCCGATTAAAAGAAATGACGAGCGGTTTAAATAGCGGGCGTTAGATTATGAAACGAATCCAACGAACGCGTTCATTAAAGCGAGCGGTTCGGTGAGCGTTCGTTAAATAAGAAAACCAAAAAATAAAACCAATCTAGGTTTTTTAAATAAAAAACCGAACATCTTTTTTTATAAAAACGGATCGGTTTAAGGGGAAAACCGGATCGGGCGGGCTACCTCGGTGGCTCTCGCTGGCGAGGCTCGGCGGGGTCGGGAGGTCCGTGGTCGGGAGGCGAGGGCGGCGAGGTTCGGCGTCGGCGAGGCGGCGTCGTGGCCGGCTCCTGGCGGGTGGGCGCTCGGCTTGGGGCGGGCAAGGGTCGAGGTGAGGGAGAGAGGGGGGGGGCGGGTTATAAAGGGGGGGGCGCCGGGTGGCTTGGGAGGGGGCAAGGAGTGGCGGGTCGGGTGGGACTCGGCGCGGTGGCGTCGTCTTGTGTGGGAACAGCCTCAAGGGCAAGTGAGGAGGAGGAGGAGGAGGAGAGGGGGCTGGGCATGGGGCTGGCTGGCTGGCTGGTGGGCCTCGGCCCGTGGTATGAATTTTTTTTTAAATAAAATTTAAACCAAATGAAATAAAAAATACCAAATGAACTCCAAATTAAATAAAACAAATTTTCCCCGACTCCTAAAAATGAGTCGAACAAAATGAACTTTAAAAACAGCAAACATGCATATTTTTTTTTAAATGCTCATTTTTGCCTAAGCAAAATAAATCTTCCAAAAGCAAATTTGGTTTATTTATAAAACCTTCATTTCTCCTAAATGTTGGGAAAGTCATATTATTCCCTCTCCAAATATTTTTATAGGAAAAATTTTATGAAGATAATTAAATAAATCCAAATGATCCTATTTTCACTTTTTGAGAAATCCCAAATATGAAAATAATGAAACTTCCAACTCTCTCCGAGGGTCCTTGAGTTGCGTGAAATTTCTAGGATCGGAAAAATGTGAGAAAATATGATATGCATGATGACCTAATGTATAACATTCCAAATTGAAAATTTGGGATGTTACAAGAGGGGACAATCACCGGCAACTGAGAAAGAACACAATCAATGCAATGCACATTCACATGAATGACATGTCATGTTAAGGTACTGAATTCACCTAATGCAATATCTAGCCAAGTTAATTGAAGTGGAACTCAACAAGGTTAAACTCCAACTCCAAATGCTAGTTCATAAATTACCCTAATCATGATTCATCCTATTCAGTGAGGTTAACTTGTTCAAACATGCATGATCATGGCATAAACAGATTCTTCATACTTTTCTGATCATTTTTCATATATAACTTATTTCCATTGGAGTTACGGTTGAATTTCTATGAATTTTAGAAGTTTAAAGTATGTTCTGAAATTTCCTAAATTATAATAAATCCAGAAAAGGTATTACTGCGTCAGCCTGACGTCAGTGTGACGTCAGCGAGTCAACGGGACACGGTCCGGGTCAAACCTGACAGTGGGTCCCGCGTGTCAGTATAATTAGTTTAACTAAATTTAATTAAAACTAATCCAAAATAGTTAACAGGGCTGGGCCCCACCTGTCATTGACTCAGGAGAGTCAACCAGGGCCCACCCGTGGTCAAACGAGGGGTTAGCGGGGTCAACTCGCGGCGTTTAGCCGCTTGGGGCGAGGCCGAACGCGCGGTGAGAGTGGGTTTAGCGCTCCGCGACAAATGGGCCGCCGAGGCATCTAGGTGGAGCCGGGAGCAGCGAAGCTCTTGGTGGAGTCGGGTTGAGCTCGGGGCAGCGGAATCGGCGCCGGCGGCGACCTAAGCGGCGCCGGAGTTCGGCCGAGGTCGAACTGGCGCTAGGGAGCCTGGGCGAGGCGCGTGGGGTGGCGTTGCGCTCTGCGCGAGTGCGGTGAGGCGGTGGTGTGCTCGAAGCGAGCTTGCGCGGTTGTGGCTACAGCTACGCCATGGCGGCGGCGAGCAATCGGCTCCGGTGATTAGGGCGGCTAGAGAGTGCGTTCGCAGCGAGAAGAGAGGGGAAAGACGGCAGGGCTCACGTAGATCACGAAGCGATGCTCGGGGTAGCCGGGGCATCTTGAGGATGATGAATCGTCGAGGCGATCGCCCGGCGATCAAGCTTGAAGACGGAGTCGAGGCGGTCGTCTTGAGGCGTCGGCGCTCCGGGCTTGCTCCGGAGGTGTAATGGATGGTGGCGGAGCTTTCAGGCGACACGGGAGGCGAGGGAGCACGGTAGGCGTGGCTACGGCGGCGGCGGCGACGTAGCTCCGCTTCGGTGGTGAGTGAAGAGCAGAGAAGGGAGAGGCCAGCAGCGAGAGAGAGGGGTCGAGAAGTGCGTGGCGCTCGGGGAGGCGTCAGGCGTCGGGGAGGAGAGCGGCAAGCGGGAGGTGGCTCGGCGGCGTCTTGCCGGCGGTGGTACACGCCACGCCTCGCGTCCTTGGCGCGAGGTGGGAGAGCGGTGGCGGTTTGGTGGGCTGGGCAGCTGGAATTGGGCAGGTGGGCTGAGAGGTGAGCGCCAGGTAGTCCTTCTCTCTCTCTCTCTTTTATTTCTGTTTTCTATTTTTCTGCAGATGTTTGGCTTTATTAAAAATACCAGAACCTATTCAAAAATCATGTAACTACTTGAGAGCACTGTTTGGAATATTTCCAACAGCCATCATTTCAGTTCATGATTATTTGGACATTTAAAATAATTTATAGCATTTAAATGTCCAAGTACAAATATTGTATGATTTAATTCAATAACCCATAGTGTCCTAGAAAAGTGTGCACCATTTTTGGCAGAGGTTCTGGACCAAGACAAAAAATGATGAAAATTTATGAAGGGCATTTCAGGTTCATTGAAAATATTTTTAAGTTGAACCTATTTGAATTGCTTTGGTGCTAGGGTTGGTCATCCCCATTTCAAATTTCATGAAAATTAAACATGATGCATGGATGCAATGCCACTAGTTACAAGCAAGCTCTAGGGCTGTGACACCGGCGGCTTCTCCGCCGAGATCCGGTTCCGCGGGATGCGCCTCGGCGTCGGCAATTTCGACACCGCCAACGAGGCCGCCCGCGCGTACGACGCGGCGGTGTTGCGCCTCCGGTGGCCTCATAGAACATTGAACTTCCCCAACGTGCCGAAGTGGGAGCGGGCGCAGGAGCTCGCGCCTCTGCCGCGGCTTAGCACCGACGAGGATCGTCGCGACAACCGGAGGCGGGAGCACCGTCTCGGCATTGCCGAGATGGACGAGGAAGCCATGGCGCTGTGGCGTAACACTTCCCGAGGACATCATCAGCAATGCGAGTTCTATGCGCAAAGGAGGCGGAGAGGATAAGAGGAGGCGGGCGAGCCACCTATCACGAGGACAAGCGTGGCGAAAAGTGGATGCTCAATTCAACATGAGGCTAGGAGTAAGCGTCATACAGGAATCCGGCGATGATCGGTATCTTCACGCCTACTGATCGGGCGTCGGAGGAGGACATCACCGAGGAGGAGTCGGACGACGAGGAGTAGTTGAATTATATTTTTCTATCTATCTATGCTGAGAACTATCCTCTATTCTCTAGTATCTACTTCTCGATCTCAGCACTGTAAACGCTTTTTTAAAGCACCGCGCGTTGCGATTCTGTTGGAGATGCTCTAACATGGTAGATGTGTGCTTTAATGTTGCCCACAAAATGCGCGAGTATTACTAGTAGTATATTTTTCTTGCCATGTTGAGATTTTGATGTGTATATGTTGTAGTTTTTGTTTCTCTTAAGCGTGGTGTTGTTCGATGTGTAATAAGAAGAGTCTTAATCATCCTAATGATTTCGTTTTTAGCTTGATGTAGGAAGTGGATGTTCTCACCTTGTAGTCTGTTTTTATTTTTATTTTCCTTTTGAATTCACTTCTCCGAGTTCTGTTTATCTGGCTTCTTCTAAATGGATCTATGTTGCTCTGAGTATTGATCTAAAAAAGAAGTAACTTCATGTCAGGATGCAGTTCCTACGAGGAGGGAAGTATGGTCAACCTCGAGATCATGTTCCCAAAATGAGGCTGGATTACACACAAGGTGCCAGTTCCCTAATGATGTTGGATTAGACACAAGGAGCAAATTCCCAGATGATGCTGGATTACACACAAGCCAGGTGGAGTAAATCACTGTTCGTGTCCTCGTGGCATTAGTAAAGGCTGAAAGAAAGCGTGCAGCAGCCCTTGAGAATGTAGCTGAGTTCCTGAAGAAGGGAAAAGAGCAATCAGATGCTCTCTTCACCCAAGCCAAAGAAGAGATGGAAGAAGCTAGAAATAAGCTAGCAGAGGCAGAGCAGGCTAGGCGTCTCCTGCTATCTAAAACTGTTGTCAATACAAAATTTCCTTCATAATAGCTAGGTTGAAATGTTTATCCAGTCATCATGCCTATTGTGATGTCCGTGCATCTACTGATGTGGCACAAAATGTTTTTTTTTCGGGTCATGTAATAACAACAATTACTTTCCAAACAATAACAGACGAAGCATTGGACATGGTATAGTTCACGCGCAACCCGACATTCCAAGTTCAACTTCCACATCAAACTCATGTTCACAGATATCTGCACATTCATACATAATGTCCACAACTATGATTCACTTCAAAGCCAAAAAAACGTGAGGAGAGTTATAATAAAGAAAATCCTGTACTAGTTCCTGCTACCAGTGCGAGCACAACAAGTCAAGACCATCCGTAAATTAATTATATTTTAGTCATTTTTTGTGTTCTAAAATGCCTGGCGGATCGCGGAAGGACGTGTTGCCGGCACACGTGCAGATTCAATGAAGGCAGGCGGGGCAGTCTTAAGCTGGTTGCATGCGGCGAGGAGGCGTGCTCAGTCGGGCCTACAAAAGTGCGACCCTCTTGGCGGCTTGGCAGTTCAATGCCTGCGCTATGAGAGGTCGCGTCCGTGTCGAGCAATCACTCCCTCCAGCCCTTTTTGTTTGGGTATAACAGAATCTCGTTTTCCATTCACATTTTACAAGTAAAATTCATGGACAAACATTGACCCAAAATACGATGGGGACTAGTAAACCAGAATGGAGGTAGTAGTTTTTAATCAAGAAGGGTTTCCCTTCCGATTTTCATTCTTGAAAACCAGCATCTAAATCTAAACCATAGTATTTTCCCTAGAACTACCGGGTTCAACATCTCGTAACATAAACCCATACAACCTCCATCATAAAAAAAAAACATACAACCATCGCCAAGGAGGTACGTAGTACTATGAATTCCATTTTCGCTCCATACCAGTCGTTCTAAAAACTACTTACTACTTATAACGCGCCATTGAAAATCTGAACTCTTAACCCCGCTAAAAAACGATATTTTAAATGTGGCTACTCAATCTGTGGCAACTGGCGAGCCACCGCGCTCCAAGTCGTTCACCTGTGGTCCCGACAATCAACTCCTACGGATCAAATTATCACGCGAGTTGACTATTCCTACAAAGGTGCTCCACCACGTACCCGGTACCCGCGAATGCAGCAATCATGCACCTAGGGTTTTAGGGTTTATTTCTTAACGTCGCCTTTACGTAACACTCATGTGTGCGAGACAGCAAGAGGCCGACTGCGTGCGTGCGCCTCTTCTCTTCGTATATGTACTCCACCGTTTGTCTGGTGTCCAAAAAATTATAATAACTACTAGCAATGTGCCAATGTGTTGCCACACGATCAAAGTAGATTAATACATATTCACCGATTTGATAGAAAAAAGTCTAGTTTTGAAATACGTATATCACTAAAAATATGTTATGTTTCATTCAAAATATATTCCTTTGGCGGTTTTGATGAGATAAGGGAGGAATGTTGTTGGTTTCAAGATTCGAGAAGTGGTATATGTCAAATTTCTACTCTTACTAGCAAGATGCTCGTGCGTTGCACGGAACATCAAGATCTTGTGGGAGAAAAGGATGAACGAGGGAAGGCCTTATCTGCAAATGTGGTGAAGAGTGCGGGTAAATTGCCATATTTTCCTTCCTATCCGTCAGATATAAATTGGACGACCTACATTGCAGGATGGCAGGCCCACCATCATCACCAACTCTATTTTTTTATCCCTACTCTTATAAATAGCATTGTCGGTGATGATCGTGCCTGCCATCCTGCAATATAGGCCGTCCGATCTATATCTGACGGATAGAAAAACTAATAACAATTTTACAAAAAGATACCCACACCCTCTCACAATTGCAAATAAGGCCTTCCTCGCTCATCCTTTTCCCCACAAGATAAACTACTCATACAAATGCATCTTGATGTTAGTGCAACTCATGGGCATCTTGCTAGTTGTTGCAAAAAGCCCATGTGTGTGTGAGAGAGAGGGGGAGTGGAGGAGGGCGCAGTGCATGTGTGACAAAGACTGTCGGTGTACAAAAGTAGGGGCTCTCCTTTTGACCCCTTTACTTGTGCACGGGCAGTCAGAGCCTCCCGCCACGGCCGCGCATAACAGGGCAGGGAAAGGGGAGCCGGAGAGAAGCCGAAGGCACAAGACGAAGGAAAGCAACGACAAGGACCAAGGCCACAAAGATCAGATGGACGAAACAGGTTTCCCCAGCAAGGACCCTTGCCGCGGCAGCCTCAGCGGCCCCGGCAAGACCCTTGTCGCGGCAGCTCGCCCACGCTAGCCGAGCGAGCCACCCTCGAGCCCACCAACACTCGAAAAATGCATTGGGACAGGGCTCGAGAGGCACCTCTGTGGTGGCATGCAGATCTTTGTAAAGACAAAGAATAGTCAAAATCAAATGAGGATAGGAAGGCAGCCATCCTCACCGAAGAAACCCAAAAGACCCCCGGCAAGATCCTTGCCGGGACTTCTGTATACAGCAAGACCCTTGCCGGGCCACCCGGCAAGGCCCTCGCCAAGCGCACCAGCAGGGCCACCGTCAAGCCCGCACCAGCCAAGTCTCCACCGCCGTTCGCATGCAGCTGCTGACCCAACCAGCTCGGCAGGCACCTCCGTGGCAACATGCATCCCTTCGTGGAGGCTCCACCACCGCACCACCTCAGCTGCCTGCCTGCCTACATGGCACCGCATGCATTGCTGGCCAGGGCGCGTGTCCAATCTTGGAGGAGCAACGATGGACGGGACGGGCCTCGCCCCCGTCCCCAATAAAGCAAAGGGACACCTTCGCGATGCATTAAATGCGTCTTGTCCTGTAATACGAAGGATAGCCTCGCAACACTGTTGCCTTTCCACCTCCTGTGTGCCACTGTGGCAACCCCTTTTTCTATAAAAGGAGGCCCAAGGCGACGAGGGGGAGAATTTGGCTTTTTGGAGCTCGTTACACTCCGTAGCCAGTTCAAGAACTCAGAATACATCCACCAAAGCAGGACTAGGGTTTTACACATCCTCGCGGCCCGAACTTGGAAAACAAACCGTGTGCTCTCTGTTAGACCCGCTCTTCTCTCAACCCCGCGCCCCGCAACCGCAGTAGGGATTCTTGTGATCCCATAGGTGTCGTTTCCCACCGACATCTTTGGCGCGCCAGGTAGGGGGGCGCGTTTGTGAGAATCTGGTCTGGTCGTTAGCCTAGCGGTTCTTCGTCGCCATGGCCCCTAAGAAGAAGACGGCCACGGCGATCGGCTCGTTGGGGGCCGAACGGCCCGTGCCGGTGCGAATGAGCAGCGGACCGGTCGCGGACAGGACTCGGGCCGCGACCCGCGAACACCAGCACCACCCACTCGGGAACTGGCGGCGGCGTCGTTCGATGCACAGATGATCATTACGCCGCGGATCCAAAGACGGAGCTGGGCCCCCCACCGGCGGCGCGGGGCCCTCCGGGGGTGTCGTTGCGCCGACTCCGGGCGTATGGCGACCTCAAAACGCATACACGGCGACCACGCGCGTTCTTCCCATGGTGTGCGTGCGAACAAGCGTCCTGCGTCGGTGACCACAGGCACCACCGTGGGAACAGCCCTGTGCGTCGTCAGCAAGACGAAGGAGTTCAACACGCTCGCCGAAGCACTGGTGAAAATGGCATGCAGCCGCTGGGTTGTGACAGAGCTCCTTCTAACATAGTTAGAAGTCGAAGCGCGCCACGATCCACTCAGCTGTCGCTGCCACCCACGCCAGCGGAAGCCTTGGCGCGCGCACGGCTGCTCCTCGACTTCCCTCCTGCTGCGGAGAAGCTCGATAAGTGGAGGGCCACCATCCGGAGCCTCGTCGCCGTCACGAACAAAGACGATCCGCGACCGGCGGGGCCCTCGGGTCGGTGCTCCACCGAACCACCACATGCTGGCGCTGGGAGGACCGGGGGAGCTGCGGCCACGGTGCACTCTCCTCCTCCTCGCTAGCCCCCGCGGGCGTCGGCCCGTCGCGATGACGCTGGGGATAACATCTCCATACCGTCGTCCGATCCACGGACCCTCCGCGACCAGCGCCAGGTCCTTCGGGAGCGAGCTCACGAAGACGCTCGAACCACCATCGAGCGCCGGCGCAAAATGCGTCGCCAGTCGGACAAGCGGGCGGGACCCGCAACGGACCACCCGACACCGGGGGGCCCCGGCGGCCTACCTTACGAGGTGGGCTGCTCGGCTTTTACCCGTGAGCTGAGGCAGTTCCAGTGGCCGTCCCACCACACGTTCAAGCCCGACGTCGGCGAGAAGTACACCGACAAGACCCATCCGTCCGAGTTCCTCAGCATCTACACCATCGCGATGCAGGCCGCTGGGGCTCGCGACGACAAGGTCCTTGCCAACTACTTCCCGCTGGCGCTCAAGCCCAATGTAATGTCTTGGTTGATGCACTTGCCGGCGGACTCCATCTCTTCTTGGGCAGATCTGTGCCATGAGTTCGTTGGCGCCTTCACAGGAGGCCACCAAGCTCATGGCCAAGCCAATGATCTGCATATGATTCCCAGAAGGAAGGGGAGACCCTGCGCAAGTACATCCAGAGATTCAGTCGGGTGCAGTACACCAGCCCCGATGTTCATCCCGCCGTTGTGATTAGCGCGTTCCATCAGAACATGCGCAATCACAAGATGCGCGAGGAGCTGGCGATGACCTAGGTTAAGGATGTGGCCGAGCTCTATGTTCTGGCCGACAGGTGCGCCCGGGCTGAAGAGGAAAGGAAGTACCCCGGCGAAGACGCCGGCGCTGAAACCGACTCTACCGATGAGGACGCCGCCGCCCCGACGAAGAAGGGTCGGCGTCGCAACAGGAAACGCAAAGGCAAGGTCGTGCTTGCCGTTGAGGGATCTGACGATACTGGTGCCGGCAAGAAGGTCAAGGTAGACACCCCCGGCAAGGAGATTGCCGGGTGCGCCGCCTGCCGGGACTTGGCGGCTACCGACAAGCCAGGAAGCTCCGTCAAGCAATACTGCAAGATCCACCGCACCAAGGGCCATGATCTCTAGAACTGCCGACAAGTCGAGCTGCTTGCTGAGAAGCAAAAGGCTGAGTACGAAAGGCAGGACAAGGAGAAAGACCAGGATGGTGCTGTGGGATCCGGCAAGAAGCGTGGCGGCCAAGGAGGCCGCCCTGGAAAGGACAACCAGCAAGAGAGGCCCGCCCGGGGCCACGACAAGAAACAAGAAGACGACGATCACGACGAGGACGATGAGTCTGATGAGCAAGGGTTCCAGAAGGCTACGGAGGTCATGTGCGTCGATGGCGGCGCCTCGCTGCATGCCTCTCACCGCCAGCTCAAGCAGTGGGCGCGAGAGTTTACAGCAACAGAGCCGTCGTTCGACGCTCAGAAGCCACTAAAGTGGTCCAGCACGCCCTCATCTTTGACGCCGAGGACCACCCTGATCGCACTACCGCGGTCGGGTGTTTGCCGTTGTTGGTTTCGCCAACAATACGCAACCTCAGGGTGAACAAGATGTTGGTTGACGGCGGAGCCGGCCTGAACCTGATCTCGCCTGTCATGATCAAAAGGTTGCAAATCCCTGACGGAGACCTCGAGGAAACGGGCATGTTTCAGGGGGTCAAAGGGAAAGGTCACACTGCCCGTGACATTTGGAGGAGAGCTGAACTACCGGACGGAGAGGATCGTTTTCAACGTGGCCGAGATTCCCTTGCCCTACAATGGGATCCTCGGCGGCCCGGCACTAGCCAAGTTCATGGCGGCATCACACTATGCCTACAACATGCTAAAGATGCCCGGGTCGTTGACCATCATCTCT
Source organism: Aegilops longissima (assembly GCA_021605205.1). NCBI lineage: Eukaryota > Viridiplantae > Streptophyta > Magnoliopsida > Poales > Poaceae > Aegilops > Aegilops longissima. Next base: position 297,911,102 of record CM038680.1, read on the forward strand.
GTCCCCTCCGACAAGAAGGACGCGCTGATCTGCGCCGACCAACTCTACCGGGAAGCAGTTGCAGCAGCTGCCGTCAAGGCCCCTGCTCCTGCCGCCGAAGGCCCGGGAGGAAAGAAGGAGCCCGGCAAGACCTCTCGCACCCACTCCGGCAAGCGCACCTCCTCGGGGTGTTGTGCTACCGTTGAGGATGTGCCAGAGAGCTCTACCGACAAGAGCAAGAGATCCAGAGCCGAGCCACCGCAGACCAAGAAGGTGCCCGTTGCAGAGGACGGCACGGGAGGGGCCTTCATTATAAGCTCCGCCCTCAACAGCAAATAGGAAGGCGAGCTCGTCACCTTCCTGTGGGCAAACGTCGACGTGTTTGCATGTCAAGCGTCCGACATCCCCGGTGTTCCTGTGGAGGTGATTGAGCACTACCTAGCTATCCCCCCCCTTGGCGCCCGTCAAGCGAAGGTCGAAGCGAGGCTCGAGAGGCAGGAGTTCATCACAGAGGAGATCAGGAAGTTAGAAGCGACAGGTTTGGTGAGAGGGGTCACTACAAAAAAAAGACACATCCGTGACATTTTGGGCCGAACGAATTTTTTTTCTGTCATACATATGACACTTCTATGACAATAATTGTGACAAAACCCGGTATCATCATAGATGTGGTGGGCTCCTACTTCTATGGAAAAAAATCATGACAGAAAATGGGCTTTTCGTCCTGGGCGGGCTGGAGACACAGCTGCATGACATTCTTTGGGCCGTCCATGACGGAAAAAACCATGGTAGAAGCGAGGGGGAGGAAAATTTCAGGGAGTTCCCGGTTACGGTGGGATGTCGGGGGCCGAGCGATGCGCGTTTCTCGTACACGTGCGTCTGTGGCGTGTGTGCGGCGTTAGCTCGCGAACCCGAGCAAGGCGTTGGGCTCTAATCGAACCCGGCGATTGCCTTTGCATGCTACAGCGTTCTCGAACCCGGCGGTCGATCGATGGCTGTTAGCGAATCCGACCGAAGCGATTCGCCAGCTCTGCTGCTAAGCGAAGCCGATCGATGGGATGAGCAGTGAGTGTTGCGGGGGTGGGGGGTTTGGATGATAAAGTGGCGGTGGCGTTGCCTCTGGATGACCAAGACCCGTGGTGTGGTGGAGGCTGGATGAGCGAGTAGATGGTGGAGGGTGCCCGTGGAGGGTGGATGAGCGGGGAACCCGTGGTGTGGAGGGCAGGATGAACAGTAGATGGTGGAGGGGTGCCCATGGAGGGGTGGTTGAACAGGACCCCGTGGTGTGGAGGGCTGGATAAATAGTAGACGGCGGAGGGGTGGTTGAACAATAGCCGGTGGAGTAGCGCGCGGTGGAGGCTGGATGAACAGGAGCCCGTGGAGGCTGGAGGAGGCCGACGGTGGATGAACAGTAGCTCGTGGAGGTTGGAGGGGGTCGATGGTGGAGATGAATAGTATCCTGTGGATTCCCGTTTTGCGGTACGCCACACCCGTCCCGATGAACAGGACCCCGTTTCGACCGTAGCGCTCCAACACAAGTTCGTTTCCTCCGTTTTGCGTCGCCCACACCCTCCCGATCAACGGGACCCCGTTTGACCGTAGGAGGTCCGTTTCCTCCGTTTTGCGGCACGCCACACCCTCCCGATCAACAGGCCCTGTTTACGACCATAGGAGGTCTGTTTCCTCCGTTTTGCGATGCGCCACACCCTCCCGATCAACAGGACCCCGTTTGCCGTGGGAGGTCCGTTTCCTCCGTTCTTGATGCACGCCACACCCTCCCGATCAACGGGACCCCATTTCGACCGTAGGAGTGCATTTCCTCCGTTCCGCCAGCGATACGCTAGGCCTCGTTTCCATCGCCTCTTCCGTCCAAGCCCTCCCGATGAACACGACCACGCATTCCGTTCCGACCCAGCCGCGTTGCCTCCCGATGAACACGACCACACATTCCGTTGCCTCCCCATGAACACGACGACGACGCAGGTATACTGTTCCGACCCAGCCATGTCAACGAGCCCTCACCGTACGTATGCGCGAGTAGGCGTTCGAGACCCCGCCCGTATGTACACATACGTGGCCGTATTTTCTTTCTTGCACCCTGGCCGTTGTAGTATGTGTACATGCTACGTGCGCGCCTCTACTACGACACGTGCGCGCCTCTACTACGACACGTGCACGCCTCTACATCGACCAGTATATATGTACGTACACGTTCACGACCAGAATGACAACGCTATGTATGCTTCGACCAGGTGGGTCCCGACTGTCAGGCACTTCCTTGCCTGCGAAGATGTAGCTGGTGGGTCCCAGCACTCAGGGGGGCGAAATACGATGGCTCGTCCGGTGGGTCCCCGCTGTCAGGTGGAGGAATAATTATTTTGCACGTAATAAGGAGGCACTTCCTTGCTGCGTCCGTGGACCCGGTGTCGGCCTCTCCACGTCTGACCCACGTCCGATGGAAGTCGTTCCTTGACCATATTGACCACGCCACGCCGAGAGCACCAGGGCGGTGGGACGGCGCGAGCCTAGGAAGGGATGACGGGAGTTGGGAATACGCGGCAGTGGAAGCCAGCGGAGAGAATCTGACGGGTTCACTGGTTCGGCTGCGATGTGAGGCTGCCGTCGCCCCAGAGGCTGGCCAGCGGTGGGAATAGTAGGGGCGGTGAGGCCTTGGCGGCGGCAGACCCGCCACGAGAGGCAGGAGCATGCGGCACGACCGGCGCTGCTTTGGTAATTTGGAGCAAGAAGACCAGAGGTTGAAGAAGCACTTCGGCCGTTGGATGGACATCGTACGGTCAATGGAGCTAGAATCATTCATATTGACTAAGTTGACAAAGCCCTTCGTCCCCGTCAACTTAGTAGGCCCACAAGTCAGCCTCCCACCAAGGTGGGTCCCAGCTAGCCGGGGGAGTATTCATTTTTTTGTGCGTAATAAGGAGGCACTTCCGGTGGGTCCGAGCTGACAGCGGGGGGAACGTTTTTTTCGCGAAATACGGTGGCCCGTCCGGTGGGTCCCAGCAGTCAGGGGGAAACGATTTTTTTCGCAAAATACTGGTGGCCCGTCCGGTGGGTCCCTGCTGTCAGGTGGAGGAATAATTATTTTGCACGTAATAAGGAGGCACTTCCTAGCTGCGGCCGTTGACCCAGCTGTCAGCCTCTCCACGTATAGTCCACGTCCGATGGAAGCCGTTCCTTGACCACGTTGACCACGCCGCACCGAGCGCACCAGGGCGGTGGAAGACGATGAGGCCTAGGAAGGGGACGAAGCGGAGCCGGGGAAGACGCGATAGTGGATGCCCACGCGTAGAGGAGTATGAGGGCACTGGTTCGCTGCGGTGTGAGGTTGTCGTCGCCGCAGAGTAACAGGGGGTGTGGGTGAGTAGAGGGATGGCCTGGCCAGCGGTGGGAGTAGTAGGGGGCGGTGAGGCCTCCGCCGCATCGCAGCCGGCCACGGGAGGCAGGAGCACGAGGCACGACCGGCGCTGATTTGGGCGGCTAGAGCAAGAAGACCAGAGGTTGAAGAAGCACTACGGCCGTTGGATGGACATCGTACGGTCACTGGAGCTAGAATCGTGCATTATTGACTAAGTTGACAAAACCCTCCATCCCCGTCAACTTAGAGCATTACTAGTAGAACCCTCAAACCCTCAAATCCTTAAAGCAGTTTTAAGGGTTGAGAAGTGCCACTTTTTGACACTTTTAAGGGTTGAAAAACAGGGGCAAATACTAGAACCCTCAAACCCAACCCTTAAACTGCTTTAAGGATTAGATTTGAGGGTTCTAGTCTTTGCCTCGACCCCAACCTTTAAATCTATCATTTGACATCTCACAATTTATGACAACAAGAACACAATCAACTTCCAAACAAACTACCAAATGACAATCATTGATGCATGGTTTAATAGTTTACATCACAAAATCATCATCTTACTCTTCTCATCGGCACCATCACCAAAAAGTTGCACCTCGGCGCCATCTCCTAGACCACAAGCGGGCTCCATCAAGCATCTCCATCGGCACCGGTGGAGTCGTACACACCGCCATCACCACAACTACTCATCGGAGTGTCACCTCAAAAAGTAGAGGACGCAACACGGAACATCCTCTTCCTCTCCGCGATGTCCTCCTTGTAGTCCTTCCACCATTGCAATTGGTCTTCATCCGCGTCCTCCTTGGACATCATCATGTGCTCTTTCTCTTCCACCATGAGTTCTTTCCATACCTTTGCCTCTTTGAGCTTGATCATCCTCTCCTCCAACTCGGCCTTGCGCTTTGCTTCTTCACGCTTTGCTTCAACTTGTGCAAGCTTGACCTCTTTCTTCTTCTCGGTGATAAGAAGCTTCGTCTCCAATGTCTTCGTTGTCAATTCCTCTCTTGCCTTCATCATGTGGTCCATCTTCTCCCTTAGGCTTGACGCCTCTTCTTCCATCTTCACCCTTAGCTTGCCCTTCTTGGTTCCCTTGGGCTTGCCCAAGTTCCTCTCCTCCTCATCTTCACTATCATCCATCCTTAGCATTGCCGACTTCTTGGGTGCGGTCTCTTGATCCCTCAACTTCCACTTGTCAAAGGTTTGAAGAATTGACCAAACATGCTTAAATGGGAATGGCTTGCCCTTGGAAGCGGCCATCTCCTTGTACCTCATGCCGGCAATTGTCTCCTATCAACCACACATAAATCACATAAGAACCCACCAATAGCATAGTGCACACACATAATCAAAATAGTGAAGAAATATGTACTCACATAGTCACTCTCCACGGTTCCACTAGGTGGTGCATCTATCACTTGGTCCATGGCCGCACTCCAATGAGAACAAGCGGGCTTGATCAACTCCCACCGGCCTTGAAGCGACCGGAAAGTGCGATGGATGAACCCACTATTCTTCGGCTTGATCCTACAATAGACGTCCTCGATCCTTTGCCAATACCGTTTACCGGTTTGATCGGTGCCGGTGGTTGCATCCATTCCCATAGCTGCCCACGCACGAACCAAGAGGACATCTTCCGCCTCGGTGTAGTTTGTCGACCGCGCGTGTGGCCGGGAAGCGGTGGTGAATGCCTCCTCCCCTATCTCGGCCACCTCCTCCTCGTCATCCCCTTCATCCTCCTCATCTTCCTCCTTTTCCTCCAAGTCGCCACCAACCCTAAAGGGGTGCAGGCGGAGCTCCGAGGTCCACCTCCGCGTTTTGGAGGAGGTCCATGAACGAGGATGGGGTTGCCATTTCCTCGAACACCTCGTGCGCGGCGGGAGGAGGTTCGGCGACGGCGGCCGCCGCGGGCTTCTTCCGCGGCTTGGTCACGGCCAGGGACGAGTCGGCGACCTTGGAGGCCGCCCCTCGCGGCCCATGAGAGGCCGCCTTCGGCCGGCTCTTCTTGGTGGCGGGCGGTGGCGGGAGGCGGCGAGGGCGGGCGCCGGTGCAGTGGCGGTGGTTGGGACGGCAGGAGGAGGTCACGAGGCCCGCCCGCCGCCGCTTGGCCCGGCGTGGGTCACCACCACCACGTCGGCCACGGTCGGGTGGGCGGGGCGGGGCCGGGCGGCGAGGCAGGGGCGGGCGGGCGGGCTTGGCAGGTGGGGCCTTGCGGCGTGAGGGCCCTCCATGGCGGGCGCGAAGGAGGAGGCGGGAGGCGGCAGGAGGAGGAGGCCGGGAGGAGGAGGCGGTTTCCTCCCGCGCGAGCGAGGAGCGAGGAGGAGGAGGAGTGCAGGTTGGGGGGTGATTTTCCCCTCAACCCCTACTTCTACAGATTGCAAAGTGGTTTGAGGGTTGGACCTCTAAATTTTTTTACGGGTTTGAGGGTTTAGAGGTTCTAGTCTACGGCGTGTTTTCGGCAAAAACTGTAAAAAAGCGGTTATTTTTAGGGATTTGAGGGTTTGAGGGCTCTACTAGTAATGCTCTTAATAGGCCCCACAAGTCAGCCTGCCACTATACTGGGTCCCAGCTAACAGGGGGAGTATTCATTTTTTTGTGCGTAATAAGGAGGCACTTCCTTCCGTGTGAAGATATAGCTGGTGGGTCCGAACTGTCAGCGGCGGTAACGTTTTTTTCATGAAATACAGAGGCCCTTTCGGTGGGTCCCTGATGTCAGGTGGAGGAATCATTATTTTGCACGTAATAAGGAGGCATTTCCTTGCATGCGGCCCTGGACCCAGCTGTCGGCCTCTCCACGTACAGTCCACTTCAGATGCATGTCGGTCGTTGACGATGTTGACCAGGCCGTACCAAGATCACCAGGGCGGTGGACGACGGCGAGGCCTAGGAAGGGAACGACACGGAGGCAGGGAAGACTCGGCAGTTGTTTCCCACGCGGAGGGGAATACGACTATATGAGGGTTTCTTGGTTCGTCTGCGTGGCGGAGAATAACAGCGGTGTGGGTGAGTAGAGGATGGCTAGGCCGGTGATGGGACTACGGTGGGCGGTGAGGCTCTGTCTTGGCAGCAGAGCCGGCCTTGAGGAGGAGGGAGCAGAGCAGTCCGTCGGCGCTGTTTGAGTAATTTGGAGCAGGAAGAGCAGAGATTGAAGAAGACGACGGCCGTTGGATGGACATCCAACGATCCTTTGCTTGTGCATCAACCTTTTTTAGGAAAGCCTCAAATCTGTGGAAAACAGCATACAGCCCATCTGCCATTATTTCTAATAATTTTTAGCCCATTTGCTAATTCTTAAGGTTTTTTTGGAGCCCATATTCTTTTTGTTAGCATTACAGCCCAAATTGTGGCCACAGTTAAAAAATTATACGAAATTTTGCATATTTCGGTGCGGTCCGAACTGTTTTAATCCGAAATTTGAATCACATTCAAACTGATTTTAAAATAAATGTATATCTATATAAAATCCAACAAATTCTCCACGCATAAAAATTAATGTAATTTAAAATCTTGAAATGAAAAAAGATATTTGAAACTAATTGCGGTTTGATGTGTTTTAAAATGTAGAGCCCATTTCTCATTCTTGATGGGCCATTTTCTCGCCCACCAGAATGAAAGCTCTCCTCGTCTTGAAAGATTTGCAGCCCAACAGGCACGACAAAGCGACTTACTTGGCAAATCACAAAAAACTGGGCTGTGGCCGTGGACCCCGGTATCGGCCTCTCCACGTCTGATACTCTTCCGATGGAAGTCGTTCCTTGACCACGTTGACCACGCCTTGAGAGCACCACGGCGGTGGACGACGGCGAGGCCTAGGAAGGGGACGACGCGGAGCCGGGAAGACCTTGGCGGTGGAAGCCTTGAGAGGAGTACGAGGTTCACTGGTTCGGCTCTGATGTGAGGCTGTCGTCGCCGCCGAGGGCCTGCCAGTGGTGCGAATAGTAGGGGCGGTGAGGCCTCCATGGCAAGCACACCCGCCACGGGAGGCAGGAGCATGCGGCACGACCGGCGCTGCTTTGGGTAATTTGGAGGAAGAAGACCAGAGGTTGAAGAAGCACTACGCCCGTTGGATGGACATCATCACGGTCCTTTGGAGCTAGAATCGTTCATATTGACTAAGTTGACAAAGCCCTCCGTCCCCGTCAACTTTGTTGGCCCACAAGTCATCCTCCCACTATGGTGGGTCCCAGCTAGCAGGGGTATTCATTTTTTGTGCGTAATAAGGAGGCACTTCCTTGCGTGCGAAGATATAGCTGGTGGGTCTGACATGTCAGCGAGGGGACGTTTTTTTTGCGAAATACAGAGGCCCTTCCGGTGGGTCCCAGCTGTCAGGTCCTCGCAAAAAAAAAGGAATGAAAATCAAAGACTTGGGAAGGCGTACAGAACAAGCTAGTGTAGTAGTAAAGAGACGTTGCTGAGTTTTAGAAAAAAGAAAGACGTCCTCCTGTAGCTGGTTCGAATCCAAACCTAGACTATGACTATATATGGTGCTATGCTACTCTGCAAGTAATGAAACTGACATATCCAACGTTCGCTTCTCCTCTTCTCTACTTACTCTGCCTAGCATCAGAAGCTCTGGCCGCAGCAACCATGTCCGCTGGCTGCTCGTCCACCTACTCTTCAGTAGGCAACAACCAGATATGCGCCAAGTCGCAACCCGTACCATCGCCTGTGGGTCTCATCACACCCTCGCCGGCATGCGCACCGCAGCCGATTGCTCATCGCAACCCGCTACCGTTGGTGAGGTGCCACTGCTACAAATCACGCAGAGTCATCCGTCGCGTCTCAACCACAATCCGCAACCCTGGCCGAGTCTTCTACAAATGCCCGAATCATGGGGTAATAATATGTTTAAGTGTTGTTCTGCTGCTTTTAGTTGCTGATTTTTTTAATAGTTTGGTTGATGATCTACCAATTTGATTCGTGCAGAAAAGGGAAGATTCGTGTGATTTGTATTTACGGGAAGTTCTTGATATGGGGAATGCAACTCGCTGATTATTTGGTTAGCGAGGAATCCCAATACCAGCAGGTTGGGGTGTTGGACAAATGGCGAAGGAGCAGCAGAAGAGGAAGATCAGAGCAGAAGGTTAAAGATGCAGTTCCTCGATCTTGGCCAAGCAACAGCTGCTGAACGGCCTTGACAGACAATGAGGAGATGAAAGAGCTTGTGAAGATAATGGGCAAAATCGATGTGCTCTGAGGGTGATTGTCTCTTTATTTGCGGTGTATGTAGCACTTTCGTGATGTATTAAATTGGCTACGACATGAGCACTTTGCTGAAACTAGTAATGAATGAAACCTGTGTAGCAGGCTGGGCATAGTGTTTTGAACATCTAATGATTTCCATTAACGGAAATCAGGGGGTATCCCCTTTTGCTCATATAAATAAATAAATAAATAGCAGAGGCCCTGTCGGGTCAGCTTTGTTCTCATTTGAAGACGTCGAGCAAATTGCAGTCCAACAACAAACTATGTCATCAAATTCAAGTTTCACAGCCAAATATGAGTACAACTAAACAACAATGTCATCATGTTTTAGTTGTCATACAATCACCAAACACAAATCAGCATACATAACAAGTGATGTTCTCACAGCAAAATACTAAACAACATGTTCATCAGGTTTCAGTTGTCATAGCAAACACAATTTCACATAGTAGATAAAAAACGTCTTCTGACAGGAAAATACGAAAAAAGCAATGTAATCATCATCCGCAGCAGCAGCGTCAACATCTTCGCCATGTGTATCAGTCTGAATCGTAATTCCCCACGGTGTCATCTTCTTCTTCGTCCTCAACGTCCTCGAATGTTGGCTTCTTCTTGATCAACTCTTGTATGTCCACATCACGACAGACAATCTTTTCGCCGGTGTCATTGACGTGATGGTTCTCAAAGATATTAGGAACATCTGTGTTATCTTGTACATGAGAGCGATGTAAGCATCATCTTGTTGTGCAACTTCATTAAACAAATTCCTCTGCTCAAACCTTTGCAATACTCTCCATCATCACTACGTGCAAATGTGTCTTCCAAGAAAAACATCTGTGTTGCTTGATTTGCCAAAATAAAAGGCTCGTTGGTCCGATGCGCCGCCTTGACATTGATGGATTTGAAATAATCATCAGCTCGGGTTTTGCGATCCGGAAAACAGGTTATACCAACGACAAAGACAATGAACCACACACCGATGATCCTCAAAAGCGGAGATATCTGCAAGCTGAACAATGTCATTATGTTAGCATACATTTCAGTTATCTCTTTGTCATACGTATCCGTGCTCATGATGGCACTGTTTTGTGTCTTCTGCCTTTGTCTCGTGCAAAGGTGTTGTAGCGCACATCTCCAACAACGCAAGATTCATAATGTCTTACCCGAGTATCGGGACCCATTGCTAGTGAGTAAAGGGCATCATCAACTGCCTGCCCATCCTCCGCATCTTCTTAACCTATGGTTAGAAAATAGACAAGCTGATCATCTTATGTACTCAATATATTAAAAAACTGACAAGTGCACTTCAAAAGCTTACATGGTTCTTGAACCATTTCGCAAATCCTGCCATAACCAGTTTGTCAATGTTTCTTGGATTTTGCGGCAGTAACTCCTCTTTGTAGATGCTGCACAACATAGTGATCGCGTCAAACATCTAAATATATAAGAATGTGTTGCAAGTTTGGTAGATTACGATGTATAAGCTGCAGTATTGCACTTACTTGATATAAGGTAGTATCTCATTATAGTTATTCAACACATACCAAACCATTTTGTCCAAATCTTTAGGTTTGTCCTCTTGTCGACTCTTCCCTGTAACTCGAACAGAATAATCGAAAACATTGAGCCCGGGATTGTCTTAACCCACCTCTTTGCTAAGTTGATCAGCTGTTTCAATGTATTTTGAGCAGAATGTCAATGCTTCTGTAGCAATGTAGGCCTCTGCAATGGAACCCTCGGGTCTAGCTCTGTTCCTAACATAGAAAGTGCCTCACCGCCTTTCAATAGGGTACATCCAGCCATACTATACTGGACCCCTAAGTAGTGCCTAATCAGGTAGATGAACAGCCAAATGCACCATCACATCAAAGAAGGCTAGAGGATATATCTTCTCAAGGTCGCATAGGATAGTTGGTATCTTGTCTCTAAGGCGCTCCAAAGCATCTATCTCGATATTCCTCTGCAGAGTTCCGGAAGAATTGTCCCAACTCTGCAACTGCTCTGTATAAGTCGGCGGCCCAATCCTCTAAGGATAACAGGTAAAACCCTTTGAAGTAGGGCGTGGCAGTCATGAGTTTTCAACCCTTGTACCTTGTTTCCATCTGACCGACTCTTCTTTCGGGGTTGGAAGCAAATCCATGTGGGAATCTCACACGTGTGAGGACCTCGCATAATTCTTTTCTTTTACCTTGTCCAAGGCGTACACAGGTGGTGCCATATCCGTGGTTTACCTTCATCTTGCACTGCAAATCCTTTCGATACCTGTGTGTCAAATCAATCCTAGATTTTAAGGTATCTTTCGTCTTGCCTTCAATATTAAGAAGTGTGCCGATAATGCTGTCACATATATTTTTCTCGATGTGCATCACATCAAGATTATGCCGCAGATCCAAATCTTTCCAATACTCCAAGTCCCACAAAGTGGACCTGCGGGTAAACAATAATCTCTCTTCGCCCTACCACGCTTCCTTTTCCGCTACCATTATCGGGATGGTTTCACGGTGTAATATGCCGCCTTCTCTAATTCCACTTGCAACTCATCGGCGGTGAGCCTCTTTGGCGCATCACGGTTTTCATGCTTTGCATTGAACACATGTCTTGGTATTTTCTAGGAAGCGGCTTGTCCTTGGCAAGGAAGCGGCGGTGTCAATGTAACAGATCTTGCTAAGTATTGCGTATGACAATGATTCTGTCACAGCGAACACATGCATTGTAACCATGTGTCGTTCGCATACGACATAGTGCCCAAAGCCGGATAATCATGGATGCACCAAATTATAACAGACGCAGAAAGAAATCAGCTGGTGGGCTGCTATATAGGTCTCGAGTGAGAACACCCTTCCATAGCTGTTGAAGTTCCTCCACAAGAGGCTCCATGAACAAATCAAAATCCTTTCCAGGACTTTCTGGACCTCGGATGAGCAAGGTCATCATGTAGTTTGATTCTTTGGTGCAGACATTTGAAGGCATGTTGTAAGGGATAACAAGCACTAGCCACATGCTATATGTGGCGCTCTGGTGGCCAAATGGGTTAAATCCATCTGAAGCTAAGCCAAGTCTAATGTTTCTCGGGTCAGCAGCAAACTCTTTATGTTTATCATTGAAGCTTTTCCACTCACTACCATGAGATGGATGGCTCATTACATTCTGATCTCTGTACTCCTGGTTCCTAGAATGCCACAGTACATCCTCTCTTGTTTTAGCATCATGAAACAACCTCTGCAATCTTGGTGTAATTGGAAAATGTCTTAGAACATTATGAGGAATCCTCTTCACAGCATCGCCATCTTTCCATCTTGATGATTTGCATTTCGGGCATTCACTTAAGTTGGCATAATCCTTCCGGAACAGAACACAATTATTCTTACAAACATGGATCATATCATATCCAATTCCAACTGCACGAAGGAAATTCTTCATTTTTTGTAGGTGTGTGGCAGCTCGAGCGATCTCGGGAAAGATTTGAAAGCAGCCAACATCGCATCGAACGATTTGTTGGTAATCCGCTCAGATGTCTTCACTTGAAGAAAGGTGACCATAGCTAAGTATACTGACAGCTTATTTCCTGGGGTGACAGCAACGTTGCATTGTTCCAACATGCGGGCCCACCGTTTTTCTTCTGCAGGTGAAAGTTCACGGAATGCGGGCCCACCATTTCGTAGCATTGTTTCAATGTTGGTCAAACTCACTGGCTCCGCCACCACCACCTCCTCCTCCTCTTCCACCTGAGCATCAGGAAGATCAAGATGGTGATCTGCTGCTTCCACGTAGTCAATAACATTGACGTTCACAGCTTTACCATGATGAACCCACCTAGTATATGTGACCGACATCCCATACAAGTGTAGATGATTTTGCACAGTTGACTGGGGTCTTGTAACTGAATTCATACAACTGCTACACGGGCAGAGCACATCTGATTTGGACCACCGTACTCAGCTCGATAAAGTTCATGAAATTTTCAACCCCTCGACATATGCAGTGGAGAATCTTGAGCAGAAGTTATCAAGTCTTGTCCATCATTAGACATACAAATTAGTTCTTCTACTAGATATTACAGGAAAAACATATATGCTTTTTTACGAAGTCCATAAAAAAATACCTAGGTCGATGTCTAAAGCTATGGCAAGATATTTGGACGAGCAGATCTAAGTAACGAAATATATGTAAAGCTAATTCAGCAAACAGATTTGAGTGCCAAATTATGGCAGGCTGTTTCAGCAGTCAATGAGGCCGAGCACACATCCATCAAACTATCGAAGACCATCGCAGCAACAAAGATCGAGTATAAAACGGTGTAGAGCTATTTCACCTAACAGATTGGCTACTAGACCATGGCAATCTACGTCACAATAAATATATGGCAGGATATTTTAGCAACTAATCGGCCTTGGCATGCCATCTCAGCTAAGAAGATTGAGTGCGAGCAGGGCAAGGAAGCTTCTTAAGCGAGCATATTGACGATAAACTACTTGACAAGCAGTGAGATTAACAGCGTCTATCAACTAACATTCAGCACTACACCGACATGAACGGGGCCTCAGTCTAGAATGCGCGTACTGTGGGAGAAGCTGACCACCGTGCATCTCCACACGAACTTCGCTAGTGGTGGCGGAGCTGACCGCCGTGCGCCTCCACAAGAACGTAGCCAGAGGTGGTGGCGCGGCTAGAGGACGGCAGTCTACGAGAGCGTACTGTGGGAGCGAGAGGATCGCTGAACCGCGGCGCCGACATATCGGCGCGGCGCGGAGGGCGGCTTTGGTGGAGCGAATGGAGTGGAGGGAGACAGGGGGGAGGGGGCTTTGGGGAATATTATTGGCTAGTTGGCGAAGGCGGTTGAATCGATTTGGGGGAATTTTTGGGTGTGGGGGAGGATTTTCGCGGTGGGTGGGGGAGTTTGGCGCATGGTCGGTTTCTCCAAGTGCAGCCCCACGTGTCGCTGAAGAGGCAAGCGAAGCGCGTTCCGCTTGCGTGAGCCGTGTGCAGGACCGAGCGTGTGTGGGGTGCAATGCGACCATGACAGAGTCTTGTGAGTGTACCGCATTTTTCCTTTTAAACTAGGTGCTTCGCCCCACAAAAAATATGTTTCTTGCGCGATCCATCGATACTACTACTAGTAATCCGGTAATCCCGACTAAAACGGCGCGGCCGGGTCTTTTCCCGCGCGATATGCTGGGAGGTTGGCTTAGTTGTGTTTTTTTAGGACGAGTAATGCTACACCTACGTAATCCGAGTTACGTAATTAACGTAATGTGAAACGTGTGAGCTGTTGATTGTAGATTGGGGGGAGGGAGGGGCCCACCACCATGAAAATCAGGGGAGGAGAGAGAGGCAATTTACGTTAACCCTTTCGTAGGTTCCCGTAGATGTAGAAAGATGTGTCCGATCCTGCAATATAGGTCGTCCGATCTATATCTAACGGATAGGAAGGAAACTATGACAATTTACCCGCACTCCTCTCCACATTTGCAGATAAGGCTTTCCCTCGTTCATCCTTTTTTCCCACAAGATCTTGATATTCCGTGCAATGCACGGGCATCTTGCTAGTACTCCTACAATATGTATATTATTGTGAAAGTTCATATACACCGGACAAGATTAATGCAAACACGACAGATTTTCACTACATTTCGAACTTTTATAGGACAAAAAAAAAGAAACCCGACCCTAAACCTATTCTACGGCGGCGACCGACGTCCTTCATATGTGATCTCCATGTACGGGGGCAGGGTTCAAGACCCGTGAAGTGAAGGTGCGGTCTCCGCCGAGGAAAAGTAGAACACGGGAGACGGACCGGCCAGTTGGCACACCATGCCATGCCGCCTCCCATGCCCTACTCATCCTCGGAGGACTCCCCGACCTCGGCGGTGCCGGATGTTGGACGGCGGCAAGTAGGACGCGTGGCTGATGGTGCTCCCGTCGTCGGCCGCCAGCGTGGCCACCGCTTGTGCGGCGACTTCAGCGAGGGCGGCGACCTCGAGCTCCATCCCGCAGAGCGTTCGCGCTTGCGGTCATGGCGGATGTGGTTCCAGGTAGGAGGACGATGCGCTATGGTGTGGAGGTTAGCTGAGCGTTGCCGCTTTAAGTAGCGCATTCCGGTGAGGCCAAGCGTCCAGGTGCGTCATTAAGTCGCCGGAGTTGTTCCTCGGGCACCGAGCCTCTTAATGACGACATACGAACGGACGACATGCATGAATGCGGGCAGCTGGCGCCGGCTGGGAACGCACCGCGCCATGGTGCGAGGGACGAGGGTTTTGGTGTGCCAGGGTAGTCAACTGCGGTCGTGGCAACGTTGGAGATGCCCTTTGCTCACATGCGATCCCCGCATGTCATTGAAAAAGCAAGATGACCCGGCATGGTCTCAGGTCCAGAGGATGCAGTTGGCCGCGCTACACCACTCCACGGACGCGTCGCGGCGCCCCGTGCATCCTCGACGAGCCGGGTGTTGGGGTGTGTTTGGATTGTGTCCAAAGTGCACCTTGCCAAAATTTTGGTCATGACCAAAAGATTGGTCTTTGTTTGGATGGTTGCCATTTTTTTGGCATGCCAATGAACTCTAGCCAACTCTAGTTCATTTTTCTTGCCAATGTCGGCCAAATCATGGGCAACCAATACCTCAACCACAATTTTGGTCATGACCCAAAGATTGGTCTTTGTTTGGATGGTTGCCACTTTGGCATGCCAATGAACTCTAGCCAACTCAACTTCATTTTTCTTGCCAATGTCGGCCAAATCATGGGCAACCAATACCTCAACCAAAATTTTGGCTACCCAATGCTTTGATGGGGCAACCTTGGGCACAAACCAAACATACCGTTGGTCGTGCCACAGCACTAACGCCACCCTCGGCAAACTGAAACCGACTGTGTCTAGCGACGATATGAGCGTGTCGCTCACCGCGGTCGCCGTGTCCAGAGGCGCTGCTAGATCTGCGCCCCGTTGTTGGCCCTAACGACGCA
Source organism: Aegilops longissima (assembly GCA_021605205.1). Lineage (NCBI taxonomy): Eukaryota > Viridiplantae > Streptophyta > Magnoliopsida > Poales > Poaceae > Aegilops > Aegilops longissima. Next base: position 297,926,612 of record CM038680.1, read on the forward strand.
CATGAACGGTTGTCGGTGGCGAGGAGTTCGTGGGCCAGCTCCTCCATTGGACTAGTCTGCGCTACGTCGTCCCGACGGGTGTGCCCCACATGTCTGTTTCCCTGTTTTCCCGGCCATATTCGAGCGTCAGTGCTCCGCGTTGCGCATTAGGCCTTTCACTATGTAGGACAAGCGAGACAACTTATTGTTTATTTGAGACGTTCAAGTATAATCATGTGGCGGTTGCTTATTTCTCATTCCTCTCCAACCCTCTTCTCCATCAATCATGTCACCCTCCAGTCGAGTCCATCCTCCCGCATGCCTCATTTGAACACTCCGCCGAGTATCATTCGCATGTACCCATCCTACTCCTCTTTCAATAGATCTCCGGACCCCGAGATGAAATCGAGAGGGAACGACTGGGGGCACGTGATACCTAAGGCGGATTCAAAATTTTGAACCGGTGATCATAGCATCCGCAAATCATATATAAAGGGTATTCAATGTTCATTTCGTTTTTAAATGTACAATATACTCCCTCCTATCCTTTCTACTCCCTCTTTCCATCTATATTGGGCCTAATGCATTTTTCAAGACCGCCTTTGACTATTGACAAGATTAATAGTACATGACATGTATAATCGAAAATTATATCATTGGAGCTCCTTTCACATCTGAATTTGATGGTATGCTTTATTTAAGTTGCATGTCACATATTATTGCTCTACCTTTTGGGCAAAGTTAGCCTCGAAAGCGCATTAGGCCCTATCTGAGATGGAAGGAGGAATAGTTTTATATAAGTTTATGTGTAGTCAAAGTATATCTACTTTGATAAAAAAAGGTATCAACATTCAACAACGCCCAATCAATATTGTTAGATTCGTACGTACTCCTAGATTTGTACTCGAGATGGTTTCCAATTTGACTATTGACAAGATTAATAGTACATGAGATGTATATTGTGAAAATTATATCATTGGAAACTCCTTTCACATACTAATTTGACCGTATGCTTTGTGTAAGTTGCATGTTATTACTTTAACATTTGGTCAAAGTTAGCCTCGAGAAACGCATTAGACCCTGTATGCTTTGTGTAAGTTGCATGTCATATATTATTACTCTAACATTTGTGTAAGTTGCATGTCATATATTATTACTCTAACATTTGGTCAAAGTAGTATAGTGGAAGTGGATCCTCTAACGTAGGTATCCCTGCCTTACCCTCCCTTTCGGTCACTTACTGGCGGACCCCATGCTTGCTAGGCCCCGCATGTCAGTTACTCAATGGGTTCGGCCACGTCAGGGGATCCTCATCCGTAGTAATACTCCCTCTGTTTTTATTTACTCCGCATAAAATGGAGGGAGTGGTGGTATAATAAATGACGCGGGCGGGGGGGGCGGGACGTCGGTTTGCTCTCAACTGCGGTCCCACAAGTGGCCAGCATAAAACGCAAGCGCGTTCCATTCGTTGGGCGATGTGGAGGGTCCAACGTGCCGGGCTGCAATGCGAACGCGACAAGAGCGATGTCTGATCAAAACCGATTGACGGTCGTCACGGAACCACTATTCACACGAGAACCTTCGCTGCTTGGCCTCGCCAGCCACGCCCTAAAACCACACCAAATCTCAGCCCATTCCCCACCTTTCGATCCCTAGCCGCATCAAGCGCCCCTAGTTCGTCGGAAAGCCATGGTGCGCTGCAAGATCACTTACTACAAGATCTTCGACGCCGGGCGCGCGCAGAAATTGCGGTGGCGGTGGCGCCCTGACCTCCGTTCCCAAGCTCGCTGCGGCGGGCCAATCCCGAGTTCTCTGGAGCCAAGCTACGAGGAGGAGCAAGCCGATCCAATGTTCTTGGCGGAGGTCGCGTCGTTGAAGGCCCCCGATGGGCATGAGACGATGGACGTCGACTTCGTGCCGGCGTCCGAGTCCCGCATGGTGCAGGCGGACCAGCGGTTCAACATGGCGATACTAATGGAGGACCGGGAGGCAGAGGCTCAATTCGAGACGGAGCGCGCGCATGCCGCTGCCATCGAGGCTCTCCTGCAAGCGGAACCGGATGTCGTGGATGTGAACCGGGCGGCGGAGGCTCAACTTGAGGCGGAGCGCGCGGATGCCGCTGCCATCAAGGCCCTCCTGCAGGCGGAACCGGACGTCCTGGACTAGAACCGGGCGGCAGAGGCTCGACTCAATGCAGAGCGCGCGGATGCCACTCTCATCGACGCCCTCCTGCAGGCGGAACCGGACGTCCTGGACTTGAACCGGGCGGCGGAGGCTCGACTCGATGCAGAGCGCGCGGATGCCGCTGCCATCGAGGCCCTCCTGCAGGCGGAACCGGACGTCCTCGACTTGAACCGGGCTGTGCTCTCATCTGTGCAAAGCGCCCGCACGCTCCGCTTGAATGAGTAGCTGGAGGCCGAGGACAACCACGGTGCGGAGACACACGTCGGCAGCGACGGCTGGTTCGCGCCGGCAGCCAAAGACGACGAGGCCGTCTCTTTCCGCGAGCAGTGATAGTTTTTCTTTATGTTGTTGTTTTCATTGATCTTTTGCTATGTAAAAACATATATTTGTTATGCAAGTCGCCTGACTTGGGTCAGTCTACCATTTCAGGCGGTTGGATGAATATCCTACGTCTCCTAACCCTTCTTTCCTTCTTCCTCACCTCTTCTTCTTCCCCAACAGACCACCGCACGGGCTGTACGGATACTCCCCAACATGCGGTTGGATAAACATACTCTATGAACGAAAATTATGTGTCAGCGATAGGATGGCTGAGTTTGGTGTGTTCACATGCAACAGACGTGTCGGTGAGGGTGCGTTCCTTGGTTGGGTTTGCGGCGTGCGGAGCGACTGTGTGAGGGTGCGATGCGACCACGGCGTGCAGGAGCGACCATGTGAGGGTGCGGTGCGACCGCGATAGCCATGCGCAAGTGTACCTCCTTCTCATTTTGAAAACTTTAGGCAAGCTTGTCAAAAATGTGTGGCGAAGTTTGGCAATTCAAGGCCTAGACCCAAACAGGATAAGTACGTACGTACTAGGAGTACTAGTGTTAAAAAAGAAAGGCTGGGTTTTCCTTCACGGGATTTAATCGATACAAATCCTCGTTTCACGTGTCAATTAATGCGTATTTTCTTCTCCAAAGACCAAAGAGCTAACCATCTCACTCCTCATCGCTTGATTAATGCAGCGCCATGCAAACCAACCTTCTCACTTCCGCATGCATGCAGGGGATATTAATGTCCTTGGTTGCTAACCCCATCAATTTTGCCTCGATTAGTGTTAGTGGCCCTTTCCAAATTGTAATTTTGATATACTGTCCTTGTGTACAAAGAAATGGAGGTAGTAACTATATTTGAATTCCTTCCCCATTGCGGTGACGTCGACGATATTTTATTTGGTGGTGGTTTGGCGAAGTGCGTTCGACGGAGAACACCATTTCCATCCAGGAAGTCCTTTACTAGTACTACTAGGAGTAACTAATGCGGTGAGATGGCTTCTCGAAGAATACGATGGAGAAGCGGAGTCAGCGAAGAGAGAAATGATGGTTGTTTCGTCCGTGCTTTTGTGATTTGACGCCTCAACGCTTTGTGATTTGTGATAGAAGGGACAGGGAGTAGACTCATGCTCTATCTTGTAGTACTACATGCGTCCAAGCATGGGAGAAAGAGGAGAGCGTTGCATTTTCTATTCCTTCAATCAATCAATCACGGAGCTTCGGTTCCATCTTTTTGGCTTTGGCAACACCGTCCACAATGGTTCCCACGATGCCAAAAGCTATTTTCACATTTGGCTACACATTGTGGATGCCCTTAACCGTACCACTTGGTTTTGCTCCTGTGTGCTATCTATACAAATCTCAATTATATTGATCTAAAAAATTATAGAATCGAGATTAGTAAAAAGGAGGTGATTTTGCCGCGCGGATGGCGGGGGAGGTTTCTTATTTGAGCAATGCTACATCCACGTAATGGTTTACGTAAAGTTATGAACTGATGTGATGTGGGACTATTTGATTGGATTAAAGGAGAGGATTAGGCCCACCCACCTGAAAATCAGGGGGCATATATAGATTAGATGGAAAGTATCGTAGCAGCTCGTAGCCCTTTGTAAGTCTAGGATTAGGCTTCTTATTTTGGAGGGCGTTGTCTGGCGGTTTGCTAACATGCGGTCCCACGTGTCGGTGCTTTACCAAGCCGATCCGCGTCCGCATGAGGCGAGAACAACGGCGAAGCAACACGTGGTTAAGTTGAAGAAGATGAGGAGAAGCGGATTCAGCAACGAGTGAAATGATGGTTGCTTCGTCCCTCCAACTTAACTGCGGGGAAAGGTGCAGCTTTGTGATTTGACGCCTCATTGCTCATTACTACGCGGCGCCATGGTAGGGTGCTTCACCCGGCTGCTCTGCATTGTATTCGGTATGGCACGTGGACCCGGTAGCTTGATGTCCCACATGTCGGTGAAAGGGACTAGAAGATTTATGAAAGCGAGCGCTCCACTCTTACGATGGAGGAGTAGACGACACGACGGCCCAGTGAACTGTCACTTGTCTTGTATAGTACTAGTATAGTTTTGCTGTTTACATACGATCCATCGATACAAACCCGATTAAACAGGAAAGGCGGGATTTTTCCCAGCGGTAGATGATCTTGGCCATACATTTCAAAGGCAATTTTAATGTATGCAAACTGAATAATTATAAGTAACAATATGATATCTAGTAAAACTAAAACACATATGATTTATTGTGTTAGAGTGTAGTAGTAGTCTTGTATTGCATAGTTGTTAGATGTAACATGCGAGCGTGTAGAGATGTAGTTTTGGAGGGCCTATAGAGATAAAAGCATAATACGGTCACCGAACTTCAGAATAAGCTGATTACGGTCACTATATACGTTTTGCGGTGATTATACTGTCACTTGCTCATAGCTCAGCATCGGATTGCACTCTGTTGACCGGCCAAATAGTCTGCGTGGCGCCATGTTGACTAGTTAAATTGACCACGTTCGTTGTGGGTCCCACATGTCAGTTCACATAGGCAAAAGTTCAGATAAACACAAATTTACGCAGGCGCGACAAGGCTCCAACGCGTGCGCGGGAATCACCTGGTTGTGTATGTGTTTGTCAGGGCCTGATGTGTGCGCATGCACGTGTAGGTTGAGCACTTGAGCGTAAGAGTGTGTGTTGGTCGTGTGGTGTACTGGTGTGTGCATGCATGCGTGCGTGTGTGCGTGTGAGTGTTGTGTGCGTGCATGGCTGCGTTTGTACGTGTGAGTGTTGCGTGCGTGCGTGGGTGCATGTGTTTGTGTGAGTGTTGCGTGGATGCAGTTCGTGTGCATGCATGCGTGTGTGTATAATCACCACACCAGCTCCTGTGTGTTAAAACAGACGACTCAGCATACCAATACAAGGCCACCTTGTCCGCTGTGCCCGCGGTCATGACTTCGAACCACCGTCCAAATATATTTTTGTCGTTTGTTTTCATTCTTACTAGCAAGATGCCCGTGCGTTGCACGTAACATCAATATGCATTTGTATGATTTGTTTATCTTGTGAGAGAAAAGGATGAACGAGGGAAGGCCTTATTTGCAAATGTGGAGAGGTGTGTGGGTACCTTTTTGCAAAATTGCCATAGTTTCTTTCCTATCCGTCAGATATAAATCGGACGGCCTATATTGCAGGATGGCAGGCACACCATCATCACCAACTCTGTTTTTTATAAGAGTGTATTTTATGTATTTTATAAGAGTGTAGATGTAGAGTAGATACAAGTCGGCGGTGGGCACGATGGTAGTGAGATAATGTGATGCAACACTAGAGGTGCCACGTGGAGCGTTTAAGCTGGTCAACTAGTCATGTCATGAGCAAATCTGAGTTATACGGTGAGCCCGTGATCTGCATAATAACCACTAAACATAAATGGTGACCGTAATGAGTGGATTCTGAAGTCCAATGTACGTATCGTGCTTTCGCTTCAAATACAATGATCGTCATTGCATATATCGCGAGAGAAAGATGAAACATGCCTGAATTTTCTGGGGGGCTTACTTTTAGAGGACCTGGAGATAGTTTTGTATGCATACGTGAAAGGGCGTACAGGGGGGGTATGCGATGGAGGGAGAGATGCTCTTCATTTCTCTTTATTATGACTAACTTTGTATATAGTATAAAAATATACAAATTCACAGTGCGGAATAAATATCATTGTGGGCACCATGCAATGCAAATTAGCATTCGTACTCCTCCATATAACTTTGTGATGTTGTATATATGTAGAAACTCTAAAATATTTTTTTGGCCACACTTTATTCAAAAGGAATGTTGTATCTGAAATAAGCGTGAAGAGGGCTTTTTAGATCAATGGGGTGCGTGATGTAACATGTGTGAATGTGTAGTTGATGCATTTGGCGGGGCCTTGAGAGGTATGTGTGTGTATTACGTATTCGAGAGAGGCATGGATAGAGGGGCCGACAGGCGTGGGAGAGATAGCACGAGAAATGAGAGTGGTCTAGAGAGAGAGATAAATATGGCGTCATGACAAGAGATTCCATTCCGTTGAGTGTGTATATGCAAGGGGAGGAATAGAGGCACCAGGAGAAATTTTACGTGTGTGTGGTGTTTGTGTTGGTATGTGTGGTGTGAGAAGATAATGAGGCGTGGGGCGGAGGGTGTGTCACGCGTGAGGTCGGTGGGTCGAGGTGAGGCCCTTCGTTCTGTTCCGTCCTGCGCCACATTGGTCGGCCCGTGGCGCATTTAGGAAGACCCATGGATGACTAGTCGTACAAGACAAAGATAGCAGAATTGTGAAGGACTCTGTGTCCTTGACAAAGCCGGCTAGGATTTGTAACCCTAGGTTCTCGGACTAAGGTAACCCCTTTATCTCGATATTACTATTCATCCAACCTAACTTTAAGGGCATCCTACTGAATGCTCTGCTAGAATCATACTAAATCGATTAGGAAGAGAGGTGTGAGACAATGCGTGAGAGGCAGGCGTAAAGATAATGTGCGTACATGAGACACGTAGGCAGGTCCATGTATATAGAAAGGGTCGATGAGGATTGTGCGTGTGTATGTTTGCGATAGGAAGAGTGCTTGTGATAAAGGTTAGTGAAAACAGTTGTAAATGGTTACGAGAAGAGGAGGGTTATATCTAGAGCATGTGTGCGAGAAAGACACCTCGGAGAGAGTGTGTGAGCATGTGTGAGAGACCACCAATGGAGAGTGAAACTACGTAAAAGACTGCTCTACACATTGATTAAAGATATAAATTGTATCCAAATATTAGGATGGGATCATGATATTTGCAATTAAGCGTAAGGGCGGTCATTGATCCATCGGACATCTAGATTCTATCGAATTTGACCATGTCTATGTTATTATTCGACACAATTGATCCACATAGTTAGTATTTTGAACTCCGGACAATGCATCGCTTTAGCAATCGAATATAAGCGTGAGTATAGTTCATGTTGTGTGTGTAAAGCACATTATACATGAAAGTTACACAATGGACATTATAAATAGCTACTACCTATGAACTAGCATACATTTGAATTCAACTTAAGGTGGTTTAAAAACCTCGAATTCAACATGAAGTCCATTCAATTATTTGAATTTTATATCATGGCATTTGTAAACCATACCTAAATTATGGGGGCACCAATCTTTGCTCTGATTTTGTACATAATAGCATATGTAGTCGTGTACAAAATAGATTCAAATTTAGCTCCTCCATTCCAAAATAATCGTAGTTATAGGATTTTCAAGTGTCAAAATTTCAAAAAGAAGCGGATAATTTAATGAGGTTTTCAAACATACAAGGTCAAATATAACGTTGTATATTTAGGTCAATCCTCATAGTTCAAGAGTACTCTAAGCGTGAATGCTTGTGTTTCAAAATTTGAGCGAAGCGCCTAAAAGAGCCTCTACTACTTGAAACGCGTGAGACCAATGTTTGATAGTACAAGGAAATTACTTTTCTAATAACTCCGACCCGTGAAACCTACCGGCCCGACGCCCAAAGCTCTAAACCGGGGTAGGTTTGGAGCTTCATCTAGATGCCACGCAACCGCATCCGAAAAACATTCATACACAATGGCGCCTAAGCACATGCATGCGGCCGTAATCGCTCCGCCCACTATTTGGGACACAGGATTACCATCCTACCCCGACCCATGATGGGTCCCGAATTTAAGAGGGGGGCAAAGTTTGTACTTTCCCCAAATTTCAAACAAGCGCGTCCCATCTTCTGTTCAAAAAAGCCAAAAACAAGCGCATCCCAGACCGAAACATGGTTCCCCCACCCGTCGATTCCCCATTAGGTACTCCGTGGGCGCCAAAACTACCTCTCCACCAGCCCTTGAAACCAGGCGTCCTCCGTCGCCACCCCATCCCACCCATCAACCGCCGCCCTCCTCCATCACGCCAGAGCCGATACCTCGACGCCCTCCTCCATCACGCCAGAGCCAACTAAAAAGCTGCGATGGTGGCGAAGCAGCCCGCCTCCCACCAGGCTCTCAGGTCCTAGATGATCATGCTCACCACTCCAGCCAGATGTCTAGCTTGTATTGCTTCCAATTTGGGTAAATTGCATCTACTTAGCTTACACATTATACCTTTGAATATGACATGCCTTTCTGTTTTTGGTACATACTAGTACTTCTGTGTATTAACCATGTTCTTACATCAAACTAATGTTCTTGTGTATCCCTCATCAATCACTTATGACGAGGCAGGCAGGCAAGGGGACTACTCCTCATTTAAAGAATGCAGCGTCGGCCTCCGACATGATTCTCAAGAAGCAGAAATGCTACATGAAGATAGTGAGCGTAGCTCGTAGTTGATTACAACATTTCCCTACACTAGCATCGCAGGTGCTTGCTCTAACTTGGCAGCGTGATATGTGGTTGCATGTTGCATATGGTGTCTAGATTGTAATTCTTCCAATCTGGTTAAACTGCATGTGCTAGTCTGCTTAGCTTATACGTTATACCTGTTAATGTGGCATGCCTTCCTGTATTTAGTACATAGTACATCTGTCTATTAAGCATGTCCTTACGTAAAACTATTGTTTTTTTGTATCCCGCATTAATCAACATGACGAGACACCTTTAGTATATGCAGTGCGATATTAGTTGCATCTTTCATATGATTTATAGCATGCGCTGCTTCTAATTTGTTGAAATTCCATTTATGATGGGACGCTTTTAACTTGGCAGAGTCATATTGGTTGCATCTTTCATGTGGTGTCTAGCTTGCATTGCTTCTTATTTGCTGGAATGGTTTCTGCTTAGTTTACACAAACAGTTGTGAACATGCCATGTCGTCCTGTTTTTCATACATATTCCATCTTGGTATCATGTGTTTGCCTTACATCAAAGTAGTGATTGTCAAGTATCATGCATGAATGAGTTACGAAGAGACAATTTTATTGCTTTTTCTTGTCGGTTTTACTTGACAATTCAAAATCAATAAAGTGGAAGGAAGTTAGCAAGGCAGCGGATAAAGGTGCTCCTTCGAGCGGAGGGCCTCTACAGATTTCTACTACTCCACACCCCAAGATGATTTCCAAGACAACACATGCATAGACACTCAACAAAGCTGTGTTTATGATGAGCACGTCTCCCCTAGTGCAGCATCACGGTGCTCCCTCTAACTTGGCAATTATATGTGGTTGCATGTTATGTGTGATGTCTAGCTTGTATTGCTTTTAATTTTGTTGAATTTCATCTGCTTACTTTACACATTATACTTGAATAAGACACGTGTTCTGTTTCTAGAACATACAATATCTCGCCTATCACACCATGTTCTTACATCATATTACTACTGTTGTGTAACCTGCAACAATCACTTATCATAAGACACGTTTGACTTGGTGTGATATAGGTTACATCTCACATTCTTTTCTAGCTTGTACTACTAATTTGTTGAAATGCCACTTATGACGAGACAATTTTAACTTGGTAGAGTGATATTCGTTGCATCTTTCATATGGTGTCTAGCTTTCATTGCTTCTAATTTGTTGAAATGCCTTCTCCTTAGTTTACACATCATAAGCTGTGAATATGCAATTCTGTGAGTATGCAATGGCACTAATGACAAGAGACCTCTAACATGGTAGTGTGATGTTGTTTGCATCTTGCATATGATTTATTTCTTGTCTTGCTTCACATTTGTTTAAACGCCATTTATGATGAGACTTTATTAACTTGGAAGAGCGATATTTATAGCATCTTTCATATGGTGTCTACCTTCCATTGCATTGCTTCTAATTTGGTGAAATGTCTTCTTCTTAGTTTACACATCATAGTTCGGTTATCTCTTCCGTCTCCTTTTTTCATACATATTACATCCTCCTATCATGTGGTTGTCTAACATCAAAGTTCAGTTCATCGCATCACGCATCAATTTGTTACGAAGAACTAAATTGTTATTCATTTTCTTGTCGACTTGACTTAACATGGCACGAGAGAAAGAGGAAGAAACACAAAATGGCAAGGAATGAGAAGCGGATGAATCCTGCAGATTCTGCTGGTGCTTGATGGTGCAATAGAAGGTCAAAGTCCAGCAGAAAATTCTACAAACACGGCATCCCATGCTACGAGTTGCAAAAAAGACAAGCGAAACAAATAGCTGCCACCAAACAAGCAGAGACAGAGCTGCACGATGTACTCGTCGTCAACCGAAACTAGCAAAGACGTTCCCAAGCTCCCTTGCCACCGACACTACTTCCCAAGCACTCTTGACACAAGACGAGTTGGCAATATCAGATGAACCTTGTGAGCTTCAACAACAAGAAGGTAGTTCTTGGAGTCAAATTACTGATTGCATGCTTCTTTATATGTAGTCTCACAGTTTGATGTACACTAACACTTCCTATGTTTGTTGTTGGACTAGCACCTAGGCGCAAGAGGAAACAAACATCGGGGATAATGCTCGATAGGTTAACTAAATCTAGAGGAGGAAGAATGGAGATCCGTTTTGAGGCAGGTTTAAAAAGGCCACGTGATGCTCTGAGTCACCAAGTTAGTATCGAGGCAGCGGTTGCTGTTAGGTGTCATGTCGTATCCTCCCAACATGGATTGAAGACAGGGAATGACAAAGACGAAACCCAGTTCAACACCTTCCTCGACCATTTATCTGTAAGTATGGTTATGTATGGAAACTAGTAATATCGTCTTGCTCTGTCCAATACTTTCTAGGTTGTTGATAATGAGACACCCATAATTTTCAACATATGAGGTTCAAGTTGGATAGCCAAGATGATGCAACTGACAAGCTTGCACCCATGTTTTCAAGTCTGCTCTGCAAGATGTCGGTATAACTTGAGGAAAACTCACTTTGAAGGCAAGGCTAACGGTGAACTTGCCAAACATCTCGATGGAAAATATATCGATGAAGACTAGAGAGGCCTCGTTAAACACTTTGGTCCGATCCAAGTATCGGTACATTATATATATGTCATCGATCACATGTTGAAGTCCTATTTACGCATGTGCCATACAAATCTATTTTCTTGTAGGTGAACTGTTCAAAGAACAAGGCCAACCGTCTGAAAGTGAAATTCAATGCATTTACGGGATCTCGTAGCTATATTGCACCATCGCGAGGCTCTTGTAATTAGCTGTTGTTTCACTCTTTTCGCTGTACCATATTATCAGATCTATATTGACTTGTTCCAAATGCAGAGGAAAGCCATAAGGACCAAAAAGTACTGAACCAAATGCTGTGGAAATCTTCAAGGACTGTCACACCAGCAAGAAGAAGGGCATGACTACACCAGTCAAAGCCGTTGTTGTAAGTCCTTAATCCTCATGCCTTTTAACTACTACTTACTCTGACTTGTGCCTTGAACTGCATGGTTTGCAGGCAATGTATATTACTCTTTTCAATTTTATACACAATTGTCTTAGCGTATCATTGCACCTTACAAGGTTTAAAAGAGAGGAGTGATGTTCCTTTGATCTTGACCCGTAATCTAGTTCCATGCTGGACTTGCCCACACAACGTTAAAATTGCCTGTTTATGCATTCTCAGTTGTTTTGTGATATGAATGACGTCATACTATGCTTACCGTATTATAAACTTCGTCTCTTCATCCTTAGCCCTCAATACAATGTGAAGAAATAGACAATACATTAGCGATGGTACATGGTCATATGTTTGGAACCTGGTTTTATTATGTACTTTGCAATAAAATACAACTAATATTTTACATGGGTTCACCATAATAAGTTCTGTATATAGACCAAAGCTATTTTGTTTGGTTTTGCTGCCTCCTTAATATCTTCTGTTCCGGTACTACTAATGTAAAACCTCAACTTTTCAGCGAGCTATGGAAAAATGGTTGAACCGCCACCTTACGAAGGTGGCGAGGAAACTATAACCGCAATGTCGACTCTTGCTGCGGTGGGTCGAGACATCCACTAACGATTGCCAAAAGCATGTTCTGCGTATCTTGGGTTGGTTGTTAAGGCAATATCATCCAAAATGCCTCATGATCAAGATATGCAAGCTCAAAGCAATGTTGTATCTGCGCTCGGACACAAGTCCATTCCCTAATAGAGACCCTTTGTGAAACAAGGAGAAACATTGCTCAATGTCGTCAAGATATGCATGGTTTTGAAAGCGAGACTATCGGACATTTGCTATGTTGTTAAGGAGCCTAGGGAAATGAAGGCGAGGTTATGGTGCTCCATCGGACAATACAACATGAAAGCGTGTGATCAGTCAAATGGTGAGCTTGAACTTCTAGTGGTGCATTTATACGCTAGGCTGTTAAGTTTTATGCCAACCTTCCTTTTGTTATATAGTTGTAATTTGTTTTGGTGCGATACAAAATGTATTCTTAACGTGCAGCCACCTTTGAAGAAAACAGCAAGCCATTTTTGTATAGTGTAGGGTGTTCCCTATATTTGCCTTGGTGGCGATCTTTGATGCCGAGTGGATGTAATCTATGCAATCACCTTAATAGCCTAGCGTTAGTTTGACCTTATTTATTTCCTAGTCTTCTTTTTCCCTGGTTTGCTAGTGGCCGCAACTACCATGGGCCATATACAGGTCGTAGGATCCATGGGTCTCCTACGGGCCGTCGATAAATGGGCCTGTAATCGGTGGCCCTCGGGCCATCGGATAAATGTGTCTACATGGGCCATAATCGGGCGTAATTGGTATGGCCCAGCACGGTAACAGGCCGTTAACAGGCCGTAGGACAACAAAAGCTTAATTCTGTCACAGGCATAATGGGTCGTTAATGGGCCCGAATATAGGACGGGCTGGAAACGGGGCAACGGGTTAACAGGCCAGAAATGGCCGACTCTTGCCATGGGCCGATTTTGGCCCATTAGGGTAACAGTCGATGTGGGCGACTCTTGCCATGGGCGAATTTGGCCCATTAGTGGAACAGGCGATGTGGGCGACTCTTGCCATGGGCGAATTTGGCCCATTAGGGAACATGCCGATGTGGGCGGAAGTGTCGATGGCGAAAAGGAGCCCAAGAACGTATGGGCGTCAATAGGCCAAAAGCTAACACGGAGTGAAGCGGCCCATGTAAATCACGCAGCCGTTAATGGGTATAAAGAAAATTACTGTTCATTATGGGCTAGACTCACCGTGGGCTGTAATGGGCGAAGATCTGAAGGCCTCATATGGGCGAAAAGGCGTCGTGGGCCATACATGGGCTGAAAGTGAAATGGGCTGGTATTATATTCGACGGCCCACATGATGTTGTTGGGCCGATTTTCTTTAGGGCCTAACGGGCCGTGAGTTAACGGGCCGTAAAATGGGCTATTTGCGAAGAGACCGTTAACAGGCTTTTCATGGGCCAGCCCGTTAACTTTTGACCAAGTCAAACGGGTCGGCTCTGTAAGCTAAATGGGCCACTGTTGGGCCGTGCCATGTGTCGACATATCATAGGCGCCTATCTGACCCACTGACGAGCTGACACGTGTTTCGTCCGGCCAATAAGAATTTTACACGTGGAAATTTCCCATTAGTCGGGGCTGTTAACGGGTTATCCGATCCAAAACCCGAACCGATAGCTTAACGGCGTTCCGTTACGGTGGATGCCACGTGTCGGTCACCCTTGACGAAAGCACTTCTGTGACGCGCGATTTATTGTCATGGAAGTGGACACTTCCATGATGATAATTTTGGTAATGTCATGGAACACTTCTACAACAGCACAGGTATGACTATCATGATTTTGTCATAAATTTGTCATGGATGTACATGCATGACAAAAAAAGTGACCTACTGTGACAAACACGTATCATCACGAAAGTGTATTTTTTTTGTAGTGCGGTGCTCCATCCGACATGGTTGGCCAATCCAGTAGTGGTGCGCAAGGCGAATGGGAAGTGGAGGCTGTGTATTGATTACACACATATCAATAAGGCTTGTCCTAAGGACCCCTTCCCATTGCCGCGCATAGACCAGATTGTTGACTCCACGGCCGGGTGTGATCTGTTATCATTCCTCGATGCCTACTCAGGCTACCACCAAATCTTCATGACAAGAGAAGATGAAGAGAAGACAACATTCATCACCCCAGGTGGTACGTATTGCTTTTTACGGATGCCTTTCGGGTTGAAGGGTGCTGGTTCAACGTTTGCAAGAGCAGTCCAAATTGGTTTTGAACCTCAGCTCCATAGAAATATGGAAGCCTACATGGATTACATAGTGGTCAAAACCAAGGACGGGTCGACCCTTGTGCAAGATCTAGAAGAGACATTTTCCAACCTGCGCAAGATCAACCTCAAGTTGAACCCTGAGAAGTGCGTCTTCGGCGTCCCGTCCGGCAAGCTTTTTGGGTTCTTCGTGTCACAGCGCGGGATCGAGGCAAACCCAGACAAGATCAAGGCTATTGAGCAGATCGAGGCGCCCAAGCGGGTCAAGGATGTGCGTCGGCTCACCGGCTGCGTTGCCGCCATGAGCCGGTTCATCTCCAAGTCCGCTGAGCATGCCCTTCCCTTTTTCAAGATCTTGAAAAAGGCGGGCCCAATAGAGTGGACCCCAGAAACCGAGGCTGCACTGTAGGACCTGAAGAAATACCTTTCCTCCACGCCAATACTAGTTGCGCCTAAACCACAAGAGTCGTTACTGTTGTATCTGGCAGCGACGAATCAAGTGGTCAGCGCCGCACTAGTGGCACAGAGGGAGGTCGACGAGGAGGCAGCAATGGCGGCAGGACCAGCGGATGGCAAGCTGAAGATTCCCCCGGCAGGGCCTGGTGCCGACAAGGCGCGGCCCCCGGCAGAGTCTGGTGCCACCAAGGCGATGCCCGCGCGGTCGAGTGAAGTGGTGCCCAAGAAAAAGATGATGCAGCACCCGGTTTACTTTGTCAGCTCCCTCTTGCAGGGGGCTAGGTCAAGGTATTCCGGTGTGCAAAAATTGCTCTTCGGCCTCCTTATGGCCTCGAGGAAGCTGCGTCACTACTTCCAGGCCCACGAGATCACTGTCGTCACCCGCCTCCGTTACAACGGATCTTGTGACAACCGGACACAACCGGAAGGATTGTGGAATGGGCCTTGGAGTTGTCAAGCTTCGGCTTAAAGTTTGAGAGTACCTCGACAATTCAGAGCAGAGTCTTGGCGGAGTTCATCACGGAATGGACCTCGACGCCTGACAAAGAAATCCAGGAGACTACTCTCCCCGGCAAGGAAGCATACCGCAACTGGATCATGTACTTTGATGGAGCCTTCTCGCTACAAGGCGCCGGTGCCGATGTGCTGCTCGTCGCACCCACCGGAGAGCACCTCAAGTACGTAATCCAAATGCATTTCTCCAGGGAGATGTCCACCAATAACACCGTCGAGTATGAGGGGTTGCTTGCCGGTCTCAGGATCGCGGCAGACCTCGGGGTTAAGAAGCTCATCGTCAGGGGTGACTCGCAGCTCGTTGTCAGGCAAGTCAACAAAGATTATCAGAGCTGATGGAAGCATACGTAGATGAGGTGAGGGAGCTGGAGGAACGCATTGACGGTATCCAGGCGGAGCACGTCCCCCGAGCGGAAAACGACATCACCGATTACCTGTCAAAGTGTGCCGCATTCAAGCTACCTGTGGAACTAGGTACCTTTTTGCTCCGGTTAACTCAACCATCCGTCGATCCATCAGCAGGGCAGAGCAAGCAGAGAAAATCAGGTCCCGGCAAGTACTTTCCTACCGAGCCCCCGGGCTGCTTGGTAAAAATATCTTGCTGCGGACGCTGAGCCTGCCTAAAACAACGGCTCCGCAAGGCGTCGAGCCCTGGCCGTAGAGACAACCGCTCCCATGGCAGAAGAGATGCCTTTGGTCCTTGCCGTCGAGCCTCAGGCTCCGGCATGGGTGCAGCATACTGTCCGATTTCTCCAAATAGGGGAGATTCCTGAGGAGCAGGAAGAAGCGGAGAAACTAGCCCGTCGGTCCGCCCTGTACCAGTTCGTCGATGATGTTCTGTACCGGAGAAGGCTGAACGGTGTGAAACTCAAGTGCATCCCCCGGGAGGCAGGACTAGAGCTGTTGGCAGAGATACATGGAGGCATATGTGGCTCCCACATAGGGTCAAGGGCCCTTGCCGGGAAGGCGTTCCGGCAAGGTTTCTTCTGGCCCACCGCCCTCCAGGATGCGACGGCACTAATCACCAAGTGTGAAGCGTGCCAGTTCCATTCAAAGAAGCTTCATCTACCAGCTCAAGCCCTTCAAACAATCCCTCTCTCCTGGCCATTCTCAGTCTGGGGGCTCGATATACTGGGCCCTTTCCCCCGCGCTATCGGGGGCTTTGAGTACTTGTACGTTGCAATCGAAAAGTTCACAAAGTGGCCAGAGGTGGAAGAAGTGAGGAAGGTGACTGCTCAGTCAGCCGTCAAATTCTTCAAAGGACTGGTCTGCCATTTTGGTGTGCCAAACAGAGTCATCACCGACAACGGCACGCAGTTCACAAGCCACACCTTCATGCAGTACACCCGAGACCTCGACAGCAAGGTCTGTTTTGCTTCCGTGGCACATCCACGGAGCAACGGCCAAGCGGAGAGGGCAAATGCTGAAGTGTTGCGAGGCTTGAGAACGAAGACCTTTGACAAGCTGCACAAGAGTGGAAGGCGCTGGATTGATGAGTTGCCGGCAGTTCTTTGGTCGATCAGGACGACGCCAAATTGAGCCACCGGCCAGACACCTTTTGCCCTGGTATACGGGGCGGAAGCAGTTCTCCCCACGGAACTCATACATGGATCACCTCGAGTGCTCGCTTATGATGAACTTGAGCAAGAGCCGTTGTGCCAAGATGACGCGACACTCCTTGAGCAAGATCGTCTTCGGGCGGCTATGAGAGCGGCACGCTACCAGCAAGCCTTGCGCCGCTACCATAGCCGCAAGGTTCATGCCCGAAGCTTTGAGGAAGGCGACCTTGTTCTTGGTAGCGTTCGATCGGCCAAGAATTCCAACAAGTTGACGCCAAAGTGGGAAGGCCCTTATCCGTATCTGAGTCACCGGGCCTGGTGCGATCTGCTCGAGACCGAGGATGTCGTACCAGTGAGCAACTCCTGGAACATCGAGCATCTTCGCAAGTTTTACCCATAAAGGCGCGGCTTGCCGGGCCTCCCGGCAAGCCACCTTTTGTACGAGCTTTGCCGACAAGGCATGTGACCCTTTGTACAAAGCGGTATGAGACCACGAGCATAAATGAATGAAGCGCTGGCGCCCTAAGTTATAGCATGCATGCTAGGTCGAGTCTCGTCCTTGGTTAGGGTTGATAGTGCTTAGCGGCGGCTAACCCCTAGCTTAGAGGTCAAGTGCGCGTCTCTCTGTTCTTGTTTGTCTTCTTTGGTTCGCAGGACACATGAATATCCTTGCCGAGCTGCTTTGGAAGAAATGGGACGGGCCGGCGTCCGGGCCCTGGTAAGCCAGTATTGCCGGGGGCTACAAGAGCAAAGATCGACCCGTGGCAAGCCAAGGTTGCCGGGGGCTGCAGATTCAGATAAGTTCTCTATCCCTTATCATGTGTTTCGTTATGGACTGAGGTATGTGAAACCTCATTTTATCTTTAGGCTACCGTGCTCCCCTCATTCTGGACCCTAGGACTCGTTTCCTGGGACCGAGTTTGGTCGTAGTCGCGGCAGCAAGGAAATGAAACGAGGAGCCTAAGCCTACCTCATCCCTGCCTCCGCCAAGGGCGTGAGAAAGGTCGAGCGAAGTGGGGGGACGGCAAGGCATGTTGCTGAGCGAGAAAACGTTTATCTTAAAGGTAGCAAGGATTTACTCCTTGTCGTGGGTTTTACCTCCGAACGAAAAACCCGGCAAACATCCCTTTTTCATTAAAAAACATCCCGTACAGGTACAGTTCATACGAAATGAAAAACATGAACAAGGGGATTACAAGTTCTAAAGTTAACAAAGGCCCGAAGGCTTACAAGACTAAAAAGAGATAAGGTGCCCGTAATCCCTTTCTTGTCCCTCTCCTCAGGAAATGGAACAAGAAAACAGAAGGGCAAAAGGGGCGCCTAGGTGAGCTACGAGTGGCAGAAGACACCAAGAGAACATCTTGGTGGCCGTCCAAGGGCTGGATGGTGATGGCGGCACTGGAGGCAGAGCTCGAAGACGAGGTGGCAGGACGTCGGTGCGCGACGAAGGCGCCGGTGCCCGTGTACTCCGACTTGACGGCCTATCCGCCCGCCCTCTTCCTCTTCCGCAGCCTCCCAACGCCAGCCGCCCAAGGAGACAACCCCGAGAAGTTCAAGGAGCTGGCGACACGGATGATGGGCTCGTCGGTGCCGCTCGGAGCGGCGCCCGACGCCTAGTCGGACCCGTCATCCTGCCGCCCTCTAGCCTCGTCGTCGTTGCCGTTGTGTTCCTCGCCACTCTCGCTCGAGGAGGAATCTTCGTCGTTAGAAGAGCTCTCCACGCAACACCTTACACGAGTCCCGAAGTTCCCAAAGATCTTGACGGAGAGGAGGCCACCCTCCATTAATTTGAAATGGAGAGTGAGCCCATCCGTCAAGCTGTGGAGGCGAGCGAAGGTCTTCCACCCTCGGTGGAGATTCATGACGTGAGGGGCGGGGAACTCGATGTCGGCCCATGTGCCGCTGTTCTCGCAGCCCCTCATATGCAGCCGCAACGCCTGCGGCAGATCCAGCTCCATCTCCCGCGCGAATGGAGTCGGGAGGCGAAGGCGACGGCGCGGTGGCTAGCGCAGCCTGACAAAGAATTCGCAGGGGTTTTCCCCGGCATGGCCATCCATCGGAGGAGGAGCTGCTGGCGGATGAGAGGCTGATCTGCCGCCCTGTACTCCTCTCCCTCGAGCACCACGACGGCCTCGACCTCGCCCCCTCCCCCTTCCTCTAGCGGCCGGCCCCGCTGATACGTCTCCAACGTATCTATAATTTTTGAATGCTCCATGCTATATTATCTACTGTTTTGGACTATATTGGGCTTTATTTTCCACTTTTATATTATTTTTGGGAATAACCTATTAACCGAGGCCCAGCCGAATTGCTGTTTTTTGCCTATTTGAGTGTTTGAAGATACGGAATATCAAGCGGAGTCCAAACAGAATAATCCTTTCCGGAACGTGATTTTCTTCCCGAATATGACCCAGGAGACTTGGACCCTACGCCAAGGAAGCTTCGAGGTGGGCACGAGGTAGGGGGGCGCGCCCTACACCCCCAGGCGTGCCCCCACCCTCGTGGGCCCACCGAAGCTCCACCAACATACTTCTTCCTCCTATATATACCTACGTACCCCCAAACGAACAGATACGGAGCCAAAAACCTAATTCCACCACCGCAACTTTCTGTATCCACGAGATCCCATCTTGGGGCCTGTTCCGGAGCTCCGCCGGAGAGGGCCGTCATCACGGAGGGCTTCTACATCATCACAGCCTCTCCAATGAAGTGTGAGTAGTTTACCTCAGACCTTCGGGTCCATAGTTATTAGCTAGATGGCTTCTTCTCTCTTTTTGGATCTCAATACAATGTTCTCCCCCTCTCTTGTGGAGATCTATTCCATGTAATCTTTTTCTTTTTGGGGTATGTTTGTTCAGATCGATGAATTGTGGGTTTATGATCAAGTCTATCTATGAATAATATTTGAATCTTTTCTGAATCCTTTTATGTATGATTGGTTATCTTTGCAAGTCTCTTTGAATTATCCGTTTGGTTTGGCCAACTAGATTGGTAGTTCTTGCAATGGGAGAAGTGCTTAGCTTTGGGTTCGATCTTGCGGTGTCCTTTCCCAGTGACAGAAGGGGCAGCAAGGCACGTATTGTATCGTTGCCATCGAGGATAACAAGATGGGGTTTATTTCATATTGCATGAATTTATCTCTCTACATCATGTCATCTTGCTTAAAGCGTTACTCTGTTTTTAACTTAATACTCTAGATGCATGCTGGATAGCGGTCGATGAGTGGAGTAATAGTAGTAGATGCAGAATCCTTTCGATCTACTTGTCACGGACGTGATGCCTATATACATGATCATGCCTAGATATTCTCATAACTATGCTCAATTCTGTCAATTGCTCAACAGTAATTTGTTCACCCACCGTAAAATACTTATGCTCTCTAGAGAAGCCACTAGTGAAACCTATGGCCCCTGGGTCTATTCTCATCATATCAATCTCCATCACTTTTATTTTTCTTTGCTTTTTTACTTTGCCTTTTACTTTTCACTTTGCATATCTATACCAAAAATACCAAAAATATTATGTCTATCAGATGTCACTCTCGTAAGTGACCTTGAAGGGATTCACAACCCCTAATCGCGTTTGTTGCGATTAGCTATCGTTTTGTGCAGGTACGAGGGACTTGAGCGTGGCCTCCTACTGGATTGATACCTTGGTTCTCAAAAACTGAGGGAAATACTTACGCTACTTTGCTGCATCATCCTCTCGTCTTCGGGGAAAACCAACACAAGCTCAAGAGGTAGCAAGAAGAATTTCTGGCGCCGTTTCCGGGGAGTCTACGCAAAAAGTCAACATACCAAGTACCCATCACAATCCCTATCTCTCGCCCACTTCACCCTTGCCGTTTTATTCGCCCTCTCCTTCTCCTTCTCCTTCTCCTTCTCCGTTTTCGTTTTTCTCGCTTGCCTTTTGTTTGCTCGTGTGTTGGATTGCTTGATTGTCGTGATGGCTCAAGATACTACCAAATTGTGTGACTTCACCAATACCAACAATAATGATTTCCTTAGCACTCCGATTGCTCCTCTTGCCAATACTGAATCTTGTGAAATCAATACTGCTTTGTTAAATCTTGTCATGAAAGATCAATTCGCCGGCCTTCCTAGTGAAGATGCCGCTACTCATCTAAATAGCTTCGTTGATTTATGTGATATGCAAAAGAAAAAAGATGTCGATAATGATGTCGCTAAATTGAAGCTATTTCCTTTTTCGCTTAGAGATCGTGCTAAAGCTTGGTTTTCGTCTTTGCCTAAAAATAGTATTGATTCTTGGAACAAGTGCAAAGATGCTTTTATCTCTAAGTATTTTCCTCCCGCTAAGATCATCTCTCTTAGAAACGATATTATGAATTTTAAGCAACTTGATCATGAACATGTTGCACAAGCTTGGGAGAGAATGAAATTAATGATGCGTAATTGCCCTACTCATGGTTTGAATTTGTGGATGATTATACAAAAATTTATGCGAATTGAATTTTGCTTCTATAAATCTTTTAGATTCGGCATGGAGGCACTTTTATGGAAATCACTTTAGGAGATGCTACTAAACTCCTAGATAATATTATGGTTAATTATTCTCAATGGCATCTTGAAAGATCTTCTAATAAAAAGTGCATGCGATAGAAGAAATCAATGTTTTGATTGGAAAGATGGATGAACTTATGAAATTATTTGCTACTAAGAGTGTTTCTTCTGATCCTAATGATATGCCTTTGTCTACTTTGATTGAGAATAACAATGAATCTATGGATGTGAATTTTGTTGGTAGGAATAATTTTGGTAACAACGCGTATAGAGGGAATTTTAATCCTAGGCCATATCCTAGTAATCCTTCTAATAATTATGGAAATTCCTACAACAACTCTTATGGAAATTATAATAAGATGCCCTCTGAATTTGAAAATAGTGTTAAATAGTTTATGAATTCACAAAAGAATTTTAATGCTTTGCTTGAGGAGAAATTACTTAAAGTTGATGATTTGGCTAGGAACGTTGATAGAATTTCTCTTGAAGTTGATTCTTTAAATCTTAGATATATTCCTCCTAAGTATGATGTCAATGAGTCTCTCAAAGCCATGAGAATTTCCATTGATGAGTGCAAGGAAAGAACTGCTAGGATGCGTGCTTCCAAAGATGCCTTTATTAATGCGTGTTCTTCCAATTCCTATGAAAATCAAGATGAAGATCTAAAAGTTATTGATGTGTCTCCTATCAAATCTTTGTTTTGCAATATGAATCTTGATGAAACTGAATATGATCTTCCTTTACCTAGAAGGCGTTCTAAAAATTCGGAGTATTTAGATCTTTATGATGAAATTGATGAAAGTGGGATTGAAAGAAATAAAAATCTAGATGTTGCTAAACCCACTATATTGGATTTCAAGGAATTTAATTATGAAAGTTGCTCTTTGATTTATTGTATTTCCTTGTTGCAATCCGTGCTAAATTCTCCGCATGCTTATAGTCAAAAGAAAGCCTTCACCGAACATATTGTTGATGCCTTGATGCAATCTTATGAAGAAAAACTTGAGTTGAAAGTTTCTATCCCTAGAAAAATCTATGATGAGTGGGAACCAACTATTAAAATTAAAATTAAATATCATGAGTTTTATGCTTTGTGTGATTTGGGTGCTAGTGTCTCCACTATCCCCAAAACTTTGTGTGATTTGCTAGATTTCCGCGATCTTGATGATTGCTCTTTAAACTTACATCTCGCGGATTCTACTATTAAAAAACCTATGGGAAGGATTAATGATGTTCTTATTGTTGCAAATAGGAATTATGTGCCCGTATATTTCATTGTTCTTGATATAGATTGCAATCCTTCTTGCCCTATTATTCTTGGTAGACCTTTCCTTAGAACGGTTGGTGCGATTATTGATATGAAGGAAGGGAATATTAGATTCCAATTTCCATTAAAGAAGGGCATGGAACACTTTTCAAGAAATAAAATAAAATTGCCATATGAAACTATCATGAGAGCCACCTATGGATTGCCTTCCAAAGATGGCAATACCTAGATCTATCCTCGCTTTTATGCCTAGCTAGGGGCGTTAAACGATAGCGCTTGTTGGGAGGCAACCCAATTTTATTTTTAGTTTTTTGTTTTTCTTTTGTTAGGGAATAAATAACCCATCTAGCTTCTGTTTGGATGTGGTTTTGTGTTTTAATTAGTGTTTGTTCCAAGTTAGACCTATTGAATCTTCTTGGATGATAGTTATTTGATCTTGCTGTAATTTCCAGAAACTTTGCGTTCAGTGCCCGAATTATTAAAAATCAGAAGAACATGATAAAATACTGATTCCAATTTCTTATGATAAATAAAAAAATTGTATTCGTCGTCCAATTTTGGTAGATTTTTTGGAGTTCCATAAGTTTGCGTTAGTTACAGATTACTACAGACTATTCTGTTTTTGACAGATTCTGTTTTTCGTGTGTTGTTTGCTTATTTTGATGAATCTATGGTTAGTAAAATAGTTTATAATCCATAGGGAAGTTGGAATACAGTAGGTTTAACACCAATATAAATAAAGAATGAGTTCATTACAGTACTTTGAAGTGGTATTTTGTTTTCTTTCTCGAACGGAGCTCACAAGATTTCTATTGAGTTTTGTGTTGTGAAGTTTTCAAGTTTTGGGTGAATTCTTTTGATGGATTATGGTACAAGGAGTGGCAAAAGCCTAAGCTTGGGGATGCCCATGGCACCCCCAAGATAATCCAAGGACACCAAAAATTCAAAGCTTGGGGATGCCCCGGAAGGCATCCCTCTTTAAATCCACTTCCATCGGTAATTTACTTGGAGCTATATTTTTATTCACCAACATGATATGTGTTTTGCTTGGAGCGTCTTGTATTATTTGTGTCTTTGTTTGTTAGTGTGCCACAGTCATCCTTTCTGTACACACCTTTTGAGAGAGCCATACATGAATTGGAATTTGATAGAATACTCTATGTGCTTCACTTATATCTTTTGAGCTATGTAGTTTTGATCTATGTGCTTCACTTATATCTTTTGAGCGTCATAATTTTGCTCTATGTGCTTCACTTAGATCTTTTAGAGCACGGTGGTGGTTTGTTTTAAAGAAACTATTGATCTCTCATGCTTCACTTAAATTATTTTGAGAGTCTTAATAGCATGGTAATTTGCTTAATAATAATATGCTTGGTATTCAAGATTTGTGAAACTTTCTTTTGAGTGCGTTGAATACTAAGAAAAGTTGGATGCTTGATAATTGTTTTGAGATATGGAGGTAGTAATATCAAAGTCATGCTAGTAGAGTAATTGTGAATTTAAAGAATACTTGTGTTAAAGTTTGTGATTCCCGTAGCATGCACGTATGGTGAACCGTTATGTGGTGAAGTCGGAGCATGATTTATTTATTGATTGTCTTCCTTATGAGTGGCGGTCCGGGACGAGCGATGGTCTTTTCCTACCAATCTATTCCCCTAGCAGCATGCGCGTAATACTTTGCTTTGATAACTTCTAGATTTTTGCAATAAGTATATGAGTTCTTTATGACTAATGTTGAGTCCATGGATTATACACACTTTTTCCCATCCTTCCACCATTGCTAGCCTCTCTAATACCGCGCACCTTTCGCCGGTATCATACACCCACCATATACCTTCCTCAAAACAGCCACCATACCTACCTATCATGGCATTTCCATAGCCATTCCAAGCTATATTGCCATGCAACTTTCCACCGTTCCGTTTATCATGACACGCTCCATTATTGTCATATTGCTAGCATGATCATGTAGTTGACATCGTATTTGTGGCAAAGCCACCGTTCATAATTATTTCATACATGTCACTCTTGATTCATTGCATATCCCGTGCATCACGGAGGCATTCATATAGAGTCATATTTTTTCTAAGTATCGAGTTGTAATTGTTGAGTTGTAAGAAAAATAAAAGTGTGATGGTCATCAATTTTTAGAGCATTGTCCCAAGTGAGGAAAGAATGATGGAGACTATGATTCCCCCATAAGTCGGGATGAGACTCCGGACGAAAAAAAAAGAAAGAAAAGAGGCCATAAAAAAAGGCCCAAATAAAAAAATGAGAGAAAAAGAGAGAAGGTAGAATGTTACTATCTTTTTACCACACTTGTGCTTCAAAGTAGAACCATGATCTTCATGATAGAGAGTCTCTCATTTTGTCACTTTCATATACTAGTGGGAATTATTCATTATAGAACTTGTCTTGTATATTCCAATGATGGGCTTCCTCAAAATTGCCCTAGGTCTTCGTGAGCAAGCAAGTTGGATGCACACCCACTTAGTTTCTCTTGATGAGCTTTCATATACTTATAGCTCTAGTGCATCCGTTGCATGGCAATCCCTACTCACTCACATTGATATCTATTGATGGGCATCTCCATAGCCCGTTGATACGCCTAGTTGATGTGAGACTATCTTCCCCTCTTTTTGGTCTTCTCCACAACCACCATTCTATTCCACCTATAAGTGCTATATCCATGGCTCACGCTCATGTATTGCGTGAAGATTGAAAAAGTTTTGAAAAAGTTAGAGTATGAAACAATTTCTTGGCTTGTCATCGGGGTTGTGCATGATTTAAATACTTTGTGTGGTGAAGATAGAGCATAGCCAGACTATATGATTTTGTAGGGATAACTTTCTTTGGCCATGTTATTTTGAGAAGACATAATTTCTTTGTTAGTATGCTTGAAGTATTATTATTCTTTATGTCAATATGAACTTTTGTCTTGAATCTTTCTAATCTGAATATTCATATCACAGTTAAGAAGATTTGCATTGAAATTATGCCAAGTAGCACTCCGCATCAAAAATTCTCTTTTTATCATTTACCTACTCGAGGGGAGCAGGAATTAAGCTTGGGGATGCCTGATACGTCTCCAACGTATCTATAATTTTTGATTGCTCCATGCTATATTATCTACTATTTTGGACTATATTGGGCTTTATTTTCCACTTTTATATTATTTTTGGGACTAACCTATTAACCGGAGGCCCAGCCCAGAATTGCTGTTTTTTGCCTATTTCAGTGTTTCGAAGAAACGGAATATCAAACGGAGTCCAAACAGAATAATCCTTTCTGGAACGTAATTTTCTTCCCGAATATGACCCAGGAGACTTGGACCCTATGCCAAGGAAGCTTGAGGTCGGCACGAGGTAGGGGCGCGCCCTACACCCCGGCGCGTCCCCCACCTCGTGGCCCACCAAGCTCCACCGACGTACTTCTTCCTCCTATATATACCTCACGCACCCCCAAGCGAACAGACACGGAGCCAAAACCTAATTCCACCGCCGCAACTTTTCAGTATCCACGAGATCCCATCTTGGGGCCTGTTAGGAGCTCCACGGAGAGGGACGTCATCACGGAGGGCTTCTACATCATCATAGCTTCTCCGATGAAGTGTGAGTAGTTTACCTCAGACCTTCGGGTCCATAGTTATTAGCTAGATGGCTTCTTCTCTCTTTTTGGATCTCAATACAATGTTCTCCCCCTCTCTTGTGGAGATCTGTTTGATGTAATCTTCTTCTTTTTGCGGTGTGATTGTTGAGACCGATGAACTGTGGGTTTATGATCAAGTCTATCTATGAATAATATTTGAATCTTTTCTAAATTCTTTTATGTATGATTGGTTATCTTTGCAAGTCTCTTTGAATTATCCGTTTGGTTTGGCCAACTAGATTGGTAGTTCTTGCCATGGGAGAAGTGCTTAACTTTGGGTTCGATCTTGCGGTGTCCTTTCCCAGTGACAGAAGGGGCAGCAAGGCACGTATTGTCTCGTTGCCATCAAGGATAACAAGATGGGGTTTATTTCATATTGCATGAATATATCTCTCTACATCATGTCATCTTGCTTAAAGCATTACTCTGTTTTTAACATAATACTCTAGATGCATGCTGGATAGCGGTCAATGAGTGGAGTAATAGTAGTAGATGCAGAATCGTTTCGATCTACTTGTCACGGACGTGATGCCTATATACATGATCATGCCTAGATATTCTCATAACTATGCTCAATTCTGTCAATTGCTCAACAGTAATTTGTTCACCCACCGTAAAATACTTATGCTCTCGAGAGAAGCCACTAGTGAAACCTATGGCCCCCGGGTCTATTCTATCAATCTCCATCACTTTTATTTTGCTTTGCTTTTTACTTTGCCTTTTACTTTTCACTTTGCATCTCTATACCAAAAATACCAAAAATATTATCTCTATCAGATCTCACTCTCGTAAGTGACCGTGAAGGGATTGACAACCCCTAATAGCGTTGGTTGCGAATAGCTATCGTTTTGTGCAGGTACGAGGGACTTGAGTGTGGCCTCCTACTGGATTGATACCTTGGTTCTCAAAAACTGAGGGAAATACTTACGCTACTTTGCTGCATCATCCTCTCCTCTTCGAGGAAAACCAACGCAAGCTCAAGAGGTAGCACCCGCCACTATGAGTTCTTGGGGAGGAGCGATGCGCCGTCTGGCCGAAACCCTCGCCGCCACCGATGAGGCGTCGCCACGCCCCCTCGCCATGGCAGAAGAAGAAAGGAA
The DNA here is from genome assembly GCA_021605205.1 of Aegilops longissima. Classification (NCBI taxonomy): domain Eukaryota; kingdom Viridiplantae; phylum Streptophyta; class Magnoliopsida; order Poales; family Poaceae; genus Aegilops; species Aegilops longissima. The sequence goes on from CM038680.1 coordinate 297,954,287, forward strand.
GCAGGAATGAGGAGAGGCAGATGACGAAAGGTTGAGAGGCACCGTTCCTCCCGCTCCCCTCTTTATAAAGGGGCGGGGGCTGGGCTCGGCTGCCCCCTCTCGGCCAATCCGGCTTGTTGAAGTGACCACAAGCGGGGCCGGCGACCGCCCTCCCCGCTCCATTGAAGGCGTGTGGGAATCGACCCACGCACGCGCACAACTTCCCACATCCCGCACGCCTGTCATTCGCTCTGCACTATGCATGCAGTGAACGTGGCGCAGGAGGCGGGCGCAGTGGGACGCGTGGAGCAACGTTTCCCAAGCGAGGGAAGTAAATGGGAAGCGGCCCTGCGGTCTCAAAGAGACACGCAAGCCGCCTCTTTACTGTCCACCATGGGATAACGCCAGCATGCTTCCGTCATGCGCGCGCACGACCCCCACGTCGCGCGTTCAACGCTGGTCGTGGAGAAGCGCAGCGGACGGAGCAGTTACCGCGGTAAAATCCGCCCCAACTGCCCGCGCACCGTTCTGGGCTTGGCCCAACAACGTGCTGCGCTTATGTGTGGCCCAGGCCCGGGGGCTCCTGTTGGTGTACAAAAGTAGGGGCTCTCCTTTTGACCCCTTTACTTGTGCACGGGCAGTCAGAGCCTCCCGCCACGGCCGTGCATAACAGGGCAGGGAAAGGGGAGCCGGAGAGAAGCCGAAGGCACAAGACGAAGCAAAGCAACGACAAGGACCAAGGCCACAAAGATCAGATGGACGAAGCAGGTTTCCCCGGCAAGAACCCTTGCTGGGGCAACCTCAGCGAGCCGAGCGAGCCACCCTCGAGCCCACCAACACTCGACAAATGCATTGGGACAGGGCTCGGGAGGCACCTCTGTGGTGGCATGTAGATCTTTGTAAAGACAAAGAATAGTCAAAATCAAATGAGGATAGGAAGGCAGCCATCCTCACCGAAGAAACCCACAAGACCCCCGGCAAGATCCTTGCCGGTGACGCCTACGCGCCATGGCAAGACCCTTGCCGGGCCACCCGGCAAGGCCCTCGCCAAGCGCACCAGCAGGGCCACCGTCAGGCCCGCACCAGCCAAGTCTCCACCGGCGTTCGCATGCAGCTGGCGACCCAACCAGCTGGGCAGGCACCTGCGTGGCAACATGCAGCCCTTCGTGGAGGCTCCACCACCGCGCCACCTCAGTTGCCTGCCTGCCTACATGGCACCTCATGCATTGCTGGCCAGGGCACGTGTCGAAGCTTGGAGGAGCGGTGACGAATGGGACGGGCCTCGCCCCCGTCCCTGATAAAGCAAAGGGACACCTGCGCGATGCATTAAATGCGTCTTGTCTGTGTCTGAAGGATAGCCTCAAGAACACTGTTGCCTTTCCACCTCCTGTGTGCCACTGTGGCAACCCCTTTTTCTATAAAAGGAGGCCCAAGGCGACGAGGGGGAGGATTCGGCTTTTTGGAGATCGTTACACTTCGTAGCCAGTTCAAGAACTCATAATACATCCACCAAAGCAGGACTAAGGTTTTATGCATCCTCGCAGCCCGAACCTGGATAAACAAACCGCGTGCTCTCTGTTAGAGCCGCTCTTCTCTCAACCCCGCGCCCCACAACCGCAGTAGGGATTCTTGTGATCCCATAGGTGTCGTTTCCCACCGACAAAGACACAAGGAGTGTGTGTGCGATAGGTATCAGCTTAAAATGAGGCGATAGTGTGTGTGTGCATGATCGAGAGGGCGTGTCTCAAGAAGGGAAGAAAAATCTACATAGATACAAGGAGCGGGAGAGAGACATGTATGTGATGGTGGAAGCACGAGAAAAGGGTGTATAAACCTATCTAGAGGCTAGCTAGTCGATAAATGTTTGTGAGAGAAATACGAGTCAAAAGTGAAGCGAGAGTTTTGTGTGTGTGAGAGAGACGGTAGTCGGGAAGGGGAGTGGAAGCAGGAGTTGTGTGTGTGTGTGTCTGTGAGAGAGAGAGAGAGAGAGAGAGAGAGAGAGAGAGAGGAGACGGTAGTCGGGGTTGTCTGATCGGTAAACAAATGAATAATGTTAGTCTAGGATGGAGACGAAAAGGAGACCGCAACAAATGTTGTGTCTACAGGAGAGAGAGAGAGAGAGTAATTTTAGTGGTATGAGTCATATGTAGAGACATATAGGGTGTGTGAGAGAATCCCATAGAGAGAAAGACAAAGTGAAAGACAGTGGAGACTGTGTGTGGCGGTGAAAAGAAAGCTTAGGTACCGAGTGATACAGAGAGAGCAGAGAGACGTGAGAGATAATGAAAACCGTGTATGTATAATGATAGGGAGAGTGTGACACTTCTCAAGGGAGACGTCGAGAGACCATGTTTGCGAGGATAGGAGAAACATGAAGTGAGTGTCTTGAGTGAGCTGGAGAAAAGAGAGTGATAGCTACGAAGGAGCATGCATGCGATGAGTGGGCGTGAAAGGAGTGAACAAAAAGGATTCAAATATTTGAATTGAGATGATGATACATGTAATCCATACTCGAACCAAAATTGATCTATCAATCATGCATACTCATATGAATTCACACACATCTATGTTATTTAATATGTAGATATTACTGATCCATACATTTTAGTAGAACATAATTTGGTTAATTTTTTTCGAATTCAACCTTAAGATTTCGAGATCGTTGTATTTGTAAATCATATTATACATATAAAGGAGCAGAATTCTTTGCTGTGCTTTTGTAAGTATATATAAAAAATGATGTATATAGAATGTAATTCCAATTGAAAATGGATCCCGCCCGAAAAAAATAGAATACAAACAGGATTCGAATTGAGTTGGCACGGTAAACGTGCACTCTGCAAAATTTGAACGAAGCGGGGAAAAAAGAATCACCAAACCAAAATCTGCGAGATGGAAATCACTACTGCCTATCCCTGCCACGCAAAGCCTATCTGCTGGATTTCTATAGGTTTTGATAGGGGTAGGTTTGTAATTTCACCCAAATGTGACGTAACCGCCTCTCACCCGGATTCATACACGGTGGGCGCCAAAACACAGTGTGTCCTCGGCGAAATCGACTCCTCCCGATTCATATTCATACACGGTGGGCGTAAAAACAAACTCTCGGCAAATATTTGGTGTATGCGAGATTACCGTCCTATCCCCAACCGACTAATGTTGCTGTGATGTAGTAGAAATTTGAAACGGGTGCTAAGTTTGTAAATTTCCTCGCATTTGAGACAAGCGCGCCCTGAATACATGGTTTCCCCCTTCCTCTCTACCTCCCTTTTCCCCATTCATACTCCGTGGGCGCCAAAACACCCTCTCCACCCCACCCTCCTCCGTCTGCCGCCGTCCGCCACCCCATCCACCGCCGTCCTCCTCCACCATGCCGGAGCTGATACCCCGATGCCGCCGTCCATTACAAGAGATTGAACTCTCTCATCCACGACTTCGGACCGAGATCCTTGCATCCCGTCCTCTCGCTTCATCTCCGCCATCGTCCACCTTGCCGGCGCCGCTCCTACGACCGTCTCGTCCACCGCGCCCCGCCGCCATCGTCTACCCTCCTAGATCTACTTCCACGCTGCCGACAGCCATCGCTATCGCAGCACCGTCAAATTCCCAGCAGATGCGTACACGGCGCCGCACCAGAGGCGGTACTCTTTCGTATCTGCTCAACTTATTTATCGCTGCAAGAAAATAGATCGCCACTGCTTTACTCTGATTTCTTGTCTTGGTTGCGAAGTTGCCTTTGTCCGGTTTGCACCTTCAGATCCGACGTGGCACGCTCAACACTATACTCCCAATGCTTATGGTTTTCCCCTTTTATATTCCACACTAGTTAAATCACAGTAGACTAAATTTCAAAACTGGGTCAGTCGATTTTTCAGAGCTCGCCGGAGTTCGCCGGTGCGATCAAAGGGGCTCGGGTAGTTGTGGGGCCTCGCCGAACAAAGAAAACTCAACGCGGGTGGGGGTTGGGGCGGGGTGGGGGTGGGGTGGCGGAGGAACACAGGCGGTGGGGGCGGTGGTCCGGCCGGCCCGTCAAGCGGTGTTCTCAGATGGGAAGAATCGAGACGGGAAGAAGAAGGGTTAGGAGACGAGGATCTTCATCCAACCGCTTTGAAATGGTCGAGAGACAGCTGGGAGTTGCATTCTTAATGCGCTTTGGTTCATCATGTGTGGGCACTGCGCAACCAACATTTTATTACCCAAAATCTGCTTGCTCTTCTTTACCATGTTCCTCTTCTGTTCTTCTTTAATATGTACTCTCTCCGTTCCTAAATACAAGTCTTTGTATAGATTCCACCATGGACTACATATGGAGCAAAATGAGTGAATCTACACTCTAAAATGTATCTGGATACATCGTATGTGATCCATAGTTGAAATCTCTACCAAGACTTATATTTTGGAACGGAGGGAGTATGATAGTAGTACAAGATGTTCCTTGTCTTGAAGATGAGCAGGGACATTTGCGATGTAGAGGTCTATACGGTCGGTTGTGATGGACACTTTGAGCCTCTTTGATTCAGAGGATCTTGTAAACTTAGGAATAGGATTTGTAGTGGCCTGCCCACTTGAATCCTATAAGAATAGCAAGGAAATGCGGAAGCTGTGTCGCCTTGAGAGTTACACGATATTAATAGTACCGCACCTTCACTTGAAGAGAGCTGGTATCAAAAGCCTTTCTAGCCGCATCGCAATACTAGCACATATATTCCAGCAAGTTCCACTTTGCTGATTTTACTCTGATGCTTAAGGTTTTCCCGTTATATCTACACTATGATATGTGTAGCTCCTTTGTGTCGCACTAGCAGGAGTCCACTCTTGAAGCTAAACACTACAATGACTTACAAAATTGGCACCAAGGCATTGAGTGCCATTCTGGATGCAATGAAACTCATACGCTCCCCACCTGTTGATTCTTGTTCAGAATATGATCCTAATGACTATTCTAACCTCGAGGAGTCAAAGGCAGATGGCCTATCCTGTTCACCCATCAAGGTGCCTGTTCAAATTTGGCAATGTTTTATTGATTGCGGGTATCTTGCATATGTTGTCTTGCATTTCTTCTACTTTGTTGCACCGCCATCTGCTTAGTTTACTCATCATATATGTCGAGATGCCATGCCCATCCATTATCCATACATATTCCATCTGTCATCATACCATGTTTTTTCACTCAAATGTTGTTCTTGTGCATCAAACATCAAAAAGGAAGACGGTGATTGCCGAACCTGAAGGAGCACCAGCAATGTCCTTGAAAAACATGGTGGTGCCGGAGAAATTAGACAGCACCCCACTTATATTGGCTATACAACCAGTGACACAAAACGTAGGACCGACTCCAGCAGACTGTACCCATACTTCACTGGCCACACCACTAGCCCCACCACACATGACCTTCACTCCAGCAAAAGGTATACCGATTTCATTTGCCATAGCACCAGCTGTACCACAGAAAAATCCCACTCCAGCAAAAAGTACAGCAAGTCCACCGGCCGAATACCTATCCCAAGTGCAGAGACAGCCACTTCCTGCAGATTGGAACCCCATTCCATTTATTCCCACTTTAAAAGACAATGCTTTCAATGTTGTGAGGGACTACGTGCATATATTCCCATCATGGGAAGATTATTGTGAAGACAAACACCATTTTCACATCTTCATGTCCAACTTACGTGTAAGTGCTATTATTCATGGTTATTATTTTCCTGTTTTCTGCTGATTGAACACATCAATGATTTACATTACATTGTTGTAAGTAGGTGAGGGTCAATCTGGATAGTCATGACGAGCAAAGCTTGCTTGTGCTTTTCAAGGAAGCATTGCAGCAATATCGGTGTTACCTGAGGAAATCACACTTTGATGGCAAGTCTATAAACGAATTTCCGGTGAAGTCTCCTGTGCTAAATTTAGAAGACATTGAATGGAAAAACCTTGTTATGCAATGGTCTCATTCCGGGATGAGGTCTCGTCTATGAAATCACATGACAATTTGAACTTCTACTTTTCCGCATGTGCCTTACGGATCTTTTTTGCAGCAAATCTGCTCGAAGAAGAATTCCGGTTTGACAAGAATGACAGGATATCGCAAATATGCTGCCCGCTGCTTTGCTCTTGCTAGTACCTATTGTCCTGTATCACTGTACTTGCATACATACCGGTTCATTATGTGACAGCAGTATGCATGATATCTTGCTTATCAATTGTTCGCCCAAATTATCGATCTGTATGAATGGTTACATTAGTGTAGAATATATCCAATGCCAATGTTTTTTAGCTCTGCATTGTTCTTGTAAGTACATGTTGTCCTTTATCGATGTACTTATAATGACAGGTAGTTGTTCATGTACCATCACTCTGCAGCTTATTTTCCTTTGCCCTCCATTTTCTACACATCAGATCTATATTTAGGCTTACCATAAGGTTGGTACTGAAGAAGTTTATCTATGCATTGCTCTTGGCTGTACCTTTTGCCTGTATCGCTGCACTTACATTTATAGCTACTTGGTTATGAGCATCACTCTTCATCTTATCTTAAATATTCTCCATTTTTTCGTATATTATCACATCTATATTTACTCTTAACAAAATGTAGAATAAAGGCAATGCTTTTGAAGAATATTTTGTGGTAAACTTCTTGAATTGCCCCCCCCCATCAGCATGGACAAGGCCTTTATAGAGCCTGTCTTCACCAATAATGTAAGTTTGTCCATCTCAAGCCTTCAAACTTTGTTGTATATATTTGGTTAGGCATGACTGCAACAACTGTTTATTTTTTTGTTTGCATCAAATTGCTTGTTTAAAGTTTATTATGTAGTTCATAAACAAAAGTTTGTCCTTTCTCAATTTAAGTTTTCAGTTGTACAACCAAGTTCCTTCTTCATACCATGTAAATTAAACTATACTGAGCAAGTGATCTTTTTTGCTTTGCATGTATGCTTCATTCTTCATCCAGTAATCCGGTGGTGTGGTGAACCTACCCACTACTGACACAATGTCATATTCTGCAATGTCTTAACTATGAACAATGTCATATCATTCTACTATTATTTAAACCATCTCTTTATTTGCCAATCTGAAATGGTATAAATTGACAACACACTAACCATTGATACTTATGAGTTCTTGATCTATAATCCAGTGGTGTCGTGAAGCTGCCAACTCCTTCACAATGTCATTTCCTGACATGTCTTGACTGAACAATACCATATTGTGTTAATGCAATTTTAAACTGTGTCACTTTATTCATCAAGAAGAAATGTGATGAATTGTCAAGATTGATACTTTTATGTGCAAAACCTGTCATCTCTTCGCTTGTTTATCTTTGAGTGTGGAAGATATAAGTGTTGAACAAGCGCGATCTCATCATCTTGCTCACTGCTTGCTTGCAGCTCCCAAACAAGGCTAACCTTTCTTGAACTCTATTGAAGTGTGTCGGTTTTGTATATTATTTTGTCGGCGTGTTTATTTGCCTTTGGTGGCGATCTTTGATGCCCAGTGTATGTAATCATTGTCCGCTTGTGCTTTATTATCATAGTGGTGAACTCGATGCCCAGATGGATGTAATATGCCGCAATTTCTTTATTGTATAGTCTAGGTTTTTCTTATTCACGATGCTGCAGTTATTTTATGTATATATCCTGTCTTCGCAGATAAACCGCCAAACCATAAAATTACGGTACATAATCGGGCCGTCATGCAATCACGATGTAGGTTGGGCCCAAACGCGTCGAACAGCTCACGGGCGGCAGCAGTCCGAAATGAACCCCGCCCATGATTGTGCGAATCAAATCACGGGCTTTTAACAGACAAAATTGTCTCGGTCCTTGTTTGGCCCAATCGAGATATCGACCGCATGAGCAGGCCGGATGCAAACCGGCCGTAGTTAGGCCCAACTATATGACGGGCTTTTAACAGGCGAAATTAATATAGGGCGAAATGTTAAACGGGCCCTTAATGAGGCCAAAACTAATATCGGCCGAATTACTAAGTGGGCCTTTAGCAAGTGGGCCCAAAAGCATAGTGTCCAGTTGACGGGCCGAATCTGATATGGGCCATAATTGAGCCCAAAGCATCTTAAAGGGCCGGACCTGGTCCGGGCCGTAATTTGGCCCAGAACATGGTAGGCTTTTAACGGGCCGGATCTCATATGGGCCACTATTAGGCCCGGAGCGTGGCAGGCCATTAATGGTCCGGATCAAATATGGGCCGGCATTTGGCCCAAAACATGGCATCCAGTTAATGGGCCGGCCTACTAGGGTCCTCAAAATCTTGTGGGCCTACAGCTGGGCCGACCCATTAATGTCGGCGAAATCATCGTGGGCCTTTAGCTGGGCCGGCCCATTATGATCCGCAAGAATCTTGTGGGCCTTTACCTGGGCCGGCCCATTATGGCACACTAAAATCTTGTGGGCCTTTACCTGGGCCGACCTATTATGGCCCGCAAAATCTTGTGGGCCTTTAGCTGGGCCAGCCCATTATGGTCCGCAAAATCTCGTGGTCCTTTAGCTGGGCCGGCCCATTATGGTCCGCAAAATCTTGTAGGCCTTCAGTTGGGCCGGCCCATTTAAACTTGATGGGCTGGTCCATGTGTCAACATATCATAGGCGCGTATCGCCCATTGGATGAGTGACACCTGTGCCAACGCGGACCTGACACGTGTCTCCTCCAGCCAATGATGATTTTACTCGTGGAAAATCCCCATTGGTCGGGGCTGTTAACGGGTTATCGGATCCAAAACCCGACCTGATAGCTTAACGACATTCCATTACGGTGGATGCCACGTGTCGGTCACCCTTGACGAAAGCACTTCTGTGATGCGGGATTTATCGTCATGGAAGTGGACACTTCCGTGATGATAATTTTGGTAATGTCATGGAACACTTCTACGACAACACAGGTATGACTATCTTGATTCTGTCATAAATTTGTCATGGATGTACATGCATGACAAAAAACGCGACCTACTGTGACAAACACGTATCATCATGGAAGTGTATTTTTTTGTAGTGAAGATCTTGACAGAATCCAGCACCATTGATAGGCTATCCATGGAGAAACTCTTCACTGAGCATAGAACATAATATTAGTACAAAATGTGTACTCCGAGATGATATATAACTTATGCGCAGAAATTTAAAATGCAACTTATGGTTACAAGTGTAGATGATAATATAAAGTACCTAAAGAACTGTGGAGTCAAACACCATCTTGAAATGAGCACAGAGATCATGTATTACACAGGTCTCCAGTTTAGGTGCAGAGAGGACGGTTATTTGCCATGGTGAATAACTAGAATCAAGGATCAACCTATGAAGTGAAGGGGCATCTTGGATGATGAGCTGCCTTCCGTCAAAAGAAATTCCAATTCTTACAAGGTTAGGCGACTTTATTTGGAGACAACCGATTCTAACTGTGAAAACAAGCACCAAGCACTCCAGGGCAGGGGAACTGGAGTGGATGATGCGTGCAATGAGGCATATGATATATGAACCCTCACAAGTGAAAGTTTCTTGAGAAATGGGAGTCAAATGTTTAGTACCAGATTGTCTGGTAGGTAGCACAGCGCAAAGGTGGCAGTGTGGAGAGAGGAGGAAAACCGCGATGGACATCGGTGCTGAGGGCACAGGTAGATGGTGTTCGGTATCTGTAGGTGATTTGCAGGGGAATAGTAGAACTCAAGAAGCTGTAGTTCTGTGAATTCTGGGGATTTCAGCCAGGCGTCCACCATGGAGGGCATGGTATGCTTGCTCAGGTAGCATGACGGATGCAGAGGCTTTGAACGGAGCCCTGGTGGGAGGAGATGATGGCTGGGGATTTCAAAATCATTGAAGAGAGATAGCTGATGACAGTCGAGATTAAGGGGCATGGCGCGCCATAGAGGGCACCACCGAATTGAGAGGACTTGGGTGCGACAGCAATCCTTGGTGGGGAGAAGCGAGATGATCTCCCCAAGGAAGGCATCCGGGAGATTGCTGATGCGGTCCACCCAAGATTCTACGGGTTCTTGGGATCCGGTGGGGGTGGGGTCACCGCTCCTCCCTGTGCTGCCGGGTGCGGGATCTACAATAGGCGTCGCTGGCGGGAGCCTCATCTTCTTGGCGCTGGGGGTCATCGACTCCATTTTCCTTGAGGGCGTCGCGTCGCGCTCACGGATTTGAGCAGAGTAACGAATGACGAGCCTAGTTGTAGTGCGAGTGAAGAAGAAGGGGAACTGAGGTTTTTCTGTAGTAGTGAGGAAGAAGGGGAGCTGGGGTTTTCTGTAGAAGCAAGGTGAGGAATTTGGGGGTACGAGTGGAGCGAGCTGATGTGAGGTGGGTGGGAGTGAGGAGGAAGAAGAGCACCTTGGTTTTTTTGGGGGGCGGTGTGCTGGGTGTGGGTAGCGCCTCTCATTAAGTAAATATATGGGCTTTTGAATTGATTTTATTATTTACTAGGGTGAATGGGCTGTTTTGTCTTGGGCCCAGAGAAACAATTACTACTAGTACAGTGGAGACACTCTAAAGCTACCAGAAAAATAATTACTACTAGTAAAGTGGATACACTACCGCTTCTGGCTCTAGGTCATCGAAACGTCTCCCACTACTGAATGTCATTTTACTTTTGTTCACCGACATGCGGGCCATGCCGCGCGCGGGCCCAAATGCCATCCACCAAATTAGAAGGTAGTATACAGGCGGAGAGTCACCCCGGTCGTAGCGCGGCAGTAACGAGCCGTCGTATCACAAAACCCCACCTCCCCGCAGTCTAAGTTGACAGACGAAGCAACCATCATTTCACTCTTCGCTGAATCCCCTTCTCCCTCACCGTCTTCAAGAAAGCCAACACTCGTGATCTACCACCTTTTCTTCTCCCAACGAAGGGAAGGTAAGCGGATCCGTGATATTGGTATATTTTCATTCAGAGAAAAAAAAAGAACTTTTGCAAAGCAGTAACCGATCCTCGCTCTCTTTTTTGTTTCATTGTCAATGCGATTGTGTTTTCCTTTCAGTGGTCTCCTAGTATTCGTCAGTTTCGTGATGGACCAAGGAGAACCAGGCAAAGATCGGCCGATATTGGAGCAGACGCGGGAGGCTGATCCCCACGAGGCAGAGAGCTCCAACAAGATGGAGGCAGCCACCGAGCCGACCCCAGATACGCTCGCGGCCACTACTGAGATGGTCAACGCCCCGTTTTAGGTTACAGCCCCCGTGGCACTACAGGAGCAGTTTTCCCCCTTCGAGGATGTGTCCCCCCTGCTGAGCTGCCCAAGGTGATTTTCTTCTTTGCCGATCTCGATTGTGGTTTTTCATCTAAGTATGTGGTGATGAATAATGCAAAATTTTATTAGCTTCGATGCCATGCTATACATAGTGGTTTAAATAACTTGTGTTTCTTATACTGGAAAGTAATTTAGAATTTGTTTCTGTTTCAATTAGAGCCTTGATGCAGACAAGGATTGTGTTGTTGTACATGTCACTCGCTATGAGGCGGATGACCTGAATATACGCACTCGGAAAACAGAGTTCTTAGGTTGTTGGATCCTGGAAGCCATTTGCGCTTATACCGATGTCGAGTTGTATTCCAGCCTCACTGTTGTCAGGCGTGTTGTCCAAAGCTACTCCTCCGTTTGTGAGGCATACTATTCTTGTCAAGCTTACGCAGGAAGATGACATGGCATGCCTCCACAAACAAGTTTATGAGTGGCAAGGCCACAAGGTTATCTTCATTAACGTTCACAGGATTGAGCTGCTGCCGGACGTCCTTGATGATGTTCATGGCAAGGTCCGTCTTGTGTCCAGCCCAAATTAGATCGAGGCATGAAATAGTTGCCCCAGCTAGTGTTTAATACTAGTTTGGATTGTGTCTACTTATCAGAACCTTGCCTATTATCAAGCCCTCTGGGGCTAGTACTCTGTTTGAATCCGTCTATGGGAACTGCTGCTACTTTTGTGTGCCCGTGAATCATGTGAGAACCATCGTAATTGTTGTCGAAATAGATGCGTCCCCACTAGTTTTTTCATGAATATGGCATGGTAAGACATAAGTTGTCACAGTTTATCATACGAGCAGTGTGTGTTTGATGAAATAGAGTACTCGTTCGAGAAATGTGCGCCGACGTATACATAAGTACTTGTAAACACTGTTGGTGCTACCCCACTTGTAAGCAGTTGCGCAAAACACGGCACATTGGCTCAGCTCGCTTCAACACTAGGCTATCGACCAGCTAACAATCAATAATCTGTTGTCTGACATATAAGCAACTACGTATCTTGTTACAGTGGTTCATGCAGTTAACTGAGGACACAATGTTAATTCCAAACGTTCACACGCTAGTCCAGCGTTCATGTGAAACACTCACATTAAACTTGGCTTCATAAAAAAGTTGAAAAGCATAAGTTAAGCAATTTTATACATCTTAATGATTCAAATAACATAACGAACATATACTAGTTCACAACAAAAGACAAAGTTGTGAGAAGGTTTACAAATCAGGAAAAAACAAGCAAGGCTTCTCTGAGCAAAGGGCCTCCCGGCAGGCTTAAATTTCCTGGCGTTCACTTTGGTTTTTTCTTGTTTCCACCATCCAGGGTTAGGTTCTCTCATTCCAGAATAACCAATTATAATTGTGTTCTCAGCTGGAATGCTAAACTGAACCATTTAGTGTACTGACTAGCTGAAATTCTTGTGCATTCCACTAAATTTAAGCACCGCTATTTGCAAAAATAAGCAAACCACAATGCCTCTTGTCGGCGCACCTGTCCCAAAAACCTCTGTGCAACCCTGCCAGCTAGTCCTCGGTCCATGGATCACCTCGTAGAAAGTGCATTCCGGACTAGGATGCAGTTGTTTTCACTCGTCCCTGCACTGCAATCAGTAAGTAAAATGTATGAATCAGCTTATTTTAGATTACGTTGGTCATTCTACCTAGTTACTACCAATGTAGTAATACCTGGAAGACTGGTGGTTAGAGGATGGCAGCTAGGAATAGCCATCTCATTTTGTGCAGTTGTACTAAAACTGAGGTGTGTACTTTTGATTGTGCAGATAGAAACGATATGGCGACAGACATCCCTGTTTGCACAAATACAAAATACGGTTATTTAAACAGTGACAGATATTTGCAGTGGCGTATGATTAACAGCAGCATCTATTGTGTTATAATTGGCACTAGATTGACAGTATGAAAGTGCCCTTAAGTAAGTAGCATCACATCACATCAACACTGCCACTAGATTAACATGCAGAACAATAACATTAGTATTAGTGCCATGAGAGTAGCACATGGTCAGTAAATGTGCAATCAAATTTGTGCATTTCCACTAGGATGAAGCAATGTTAGCGGTGTGAGATTTAAGTGTAACTGCAAAAACACAATTCATGGTAAATAAAGCGGAAGCACTTCATAAAATGGTGGTGGCATTGCTTCAATTTATCGATGGCACTAGACCATTACTTATAGTGACATTAGGTGGCATTGCTTAATGCTTGATGTGATTTTACATTAACGGTAGCGATATGGGCGTAGGGACAGCAGGGGCATAAAGTGGTGAGGCAGATGTGGTTTCCGAGAGCGGCAAACACTCAGGAAGCATGTCTGCATTTGTCCCATTTTTTATCTCCTCGACGACATTTTCCTAGGTGAGCACAGGAAATCTAGACCTGCTCATTCTCATTTGCGTTGTCCCCCAACACCCCTCACTTTCTTTCCTTTTTCAACCAAGAGACAGGTCCACTTCCCCCCACCCTTCGCCATCCACCATGCTTTCTTCGCCTTTTCAACCAATAGACCGGTTGGGTAGCTAGTATCTACTACTTTCCCCCGTTTCCTCTTAGAACCAAGTCCTAGATTCATGCTACAGCTTTCCCAGTTTCTTCCCTGTATGAACCAACTCTTAGATTCGACTGTATGAACTAGCTTTACCTCTAATAATAGTAAAAGTCTAGGTGGCTTTAGAACAGCCGATGGAAGTAGAAAAAGATCCACACGCAGCCACGTTGGGAGCTGGGGCAGTAGAGCAAGGCAGGTTTCGAAGGAATATATACCTGAGGGTCGTCGGCATGTGGCAAAGACGTCGTCGGGAGGCTGCATCTTGGCCACAATAGCACAGGGAGGAAGAAGGGATCGGAGGCCCTCCCGAGCCGGCGCAGCCGCCGATCGAGACGCGCGGGCAGCCGTTTGTCTCCTCCCTCGCCGCTGACGACAGCATGAACGATGCACCTACACCCCTGCCCTGGTCGAGGTGGTCTGACCGGATTTGTGACCAGCCGTGAGCAGAGAGAGAGAGTGTGGCCACCTATGTCTTTCTTAGATCTGGAGAGCATGAGAGAGTGAAAGAGAGGAACCTTAGTAAAGCAAGCGCTAAGGCTCCTGCTTATATATATATAGTGGAGTGATTTTGTTGTACCAGCTTCAAAAAAATGCGCTCCTACGTGTACCCGCGAGTGGGTGTGAGAGAACTAGTGTGTGCGTGCACCGCTTCTTTTCGTGAGAGTACAATATACTATGCCCAAAGAACGTTTGCCACAAGAGTAATAGTATAAGTGTGTGATGTGTGATCTAAAATAAAAGGTGCGCGGCGTCTTTTGTTTTTTAGAAGTTCTGAGGGTAGGGTGTGAAGAGCACATATGTGTCTGACGTCTACCTGTAGATAGACGGTGGGTGCGAGAGCACTCGGGAGGGTCGTGACTCGTGAGGGTGCGTGTGTGAGAGAGAGAGAGAGAGGGGGCACGTATCAATGCAATGCATGTGTCCGTAAATCATTATCCGACAAACGTTTGCCACAAGCCGTTTCCTGACGAACACGGTAAGAACCGTTAGATCGGTATCCGACAGTGTCAGTTTTTCCATGTCATTGAACAGAGCAGCCACTCCTTCTACACACAAATCTTCCACGTGAGTGTTAGCAAGTGTCGTATGCTCCTCCCTCCGTTCTAAAATACAGTCCATATAGCTTTATTGAAAATTCAAACCTCGCAAACTTTTACCGAGTTTTCGTGTACCAAAATGCACATATAGAATACCCAGTATATATCATTTCATTCATCTTCGAGAGGTAACTATAAAGATGGAGGAGGAGTCTACAAAGAAAGACTGTCGTATCACCTGCAGCAATTTCAACCATCCTTTGGTGTGGAGGAATAGCATAGGAACTCTATATGATATGATTTTTATAGGATTTTTTTCCTTTAGAGCAATTTGGTTCATAGGAATAGATTCATATACTCCATATTTCAAAGGAAACAAACATGATATCATTTTTTATAGCTTTAGAGCCACTTGGTTCATATGAATGGATTCCTATACTCCCATAATTTCAAAGGAAAATAAACATTAGCGTATATTCAATAGAAAAGTTCCTATGATGTGAACCAAATGACATCTCTTTTCTAATCCCTCCTCATAGAAATTGAGATGCATGTCATCTCTAGATTCAATAGACAAGTTCCTATGATGTGAACCAAATGACATCTCTTTTCCAATCCCTACTCATGGGAATTGAGATACATGTCATCTCTTTCCCTACAACTTCCATGTATACATCTTCTATTCCTAAATAGCTTGTACAACCCACTAGTAGCTTTTTTTCCTAGACATGCAACTATGGCACAAGAACACGTCATGCATGCAAGTCATAAATCACATTGTTTTTTCTACTCTATGCATGCAAGCACCACATCATTAATTCGTGCATGTTACACATAAGTTATTTCTTGCATTAATTTTGCATTAAAAATGTATGTGTTGGTCACGTGCACACATATGTAGTTCACATTCATATTTTTGTTAGAAATGACATTCTTTTAACTGCAATTCATTTTTTCTCTTTGTACTCCCTTCGTCTAGGTGTGTAAGTCATCTTTCGAAAACCAAATAATCCCAAAACACTTTGGCACGGTACATTAACTCCCTCCTCGTTTCTTGTTTCGTGACATATCAACCAATAAGAGATGTGGGCTGTGCATGCTTTCCCAAAACACAAGCACTTCTCCTTTGTTCTAGAATCTTCCGTAACATAATTGCCCAAACTTTTTTTTCTAAATGAATTGCCATTATTTGTTTTTTACTTTATGCTTTACAATGCACAATCCCATGAATCTTAACCTTTTATAAAACTAATTGATTTTGAATGAGATTAAGTATAAGAAATAAACGAACATCTACATCATGCATATATGACTCAAAGCATTAAATGTTATAGTGTGTATTTGTTCATAATTTGGTTTCCAAATCTCATGCGTCCAATGCATGTACCTTACTAGTTTTGAGTAGAGTAGCAAATTTCACGCGGCCGCGGGTATTTCAAAATGCAGGGCCATGCATCATTGCCTTTCCGTCGAACCTACACCCACAATTTTTTCTAAGTATATCTCCACTGGTCCCCGAAACCAAAATGCTTCCTCATTCTCGTACCAAGCGGCCCACACATATTAAGGCATCGAATCAAACTCAATCCCTCTCCCGTTTACTACGACGTGGCCCCGCACGCCGTAGTACTCCTACAAACCCTACCGCCACACGTAAGGATGGCAATGGGTCGGGTTTGGATCGGGTTGAACAATATCAAATCCATATCCATATCCATGAAGACAGTCTTTGATCGCCCATGAAAAAATCCATGGGTGAAAAATTGTGTCCATGTCCAAACCCGATGGATATCCAGATCCACTGGGTATCCATTGGGTCCTCTAAAGTCATATAAATAAGAAATAAGACAATGTTGACCTAAGATCTTCCATTCTTGACCTCGTGGCGAGTTAGGCTTCACTTATTGTAAACATCAACTTATGGTAAATCAACGTCCACTAACAACCTAATATCATATAGTATTTTTTTATAAAAGATGAGAATGACGAGTCATTTAACAAGGAGATAAAAATAAGGGAAGGAGCGCTAGAGTATGTTAATGGGGATTGAATGTCAACTAGTAAAAGTCACAGTGGGGATTGTGCAATTTCATTCGCATGTTCTACATAACAAAGTATAAAGCTGCAGTGGGACATGTGACTGTGGGGTAGGGTTAGCAAAATTTTTTCCATTAATGCATACTATCGAGTCGGGTTTGGGTATATCCACGGATACAAGATTATATCCATGCCCTACCCGCGAGTAATCGGGTCGGGTTTGGGCATCGCCCATGGGCACAAAAGCATATCCAAACCCTATCCATTCGGGGAGGATATCCATGGGTATCCATGTCCATGGGTAAAATCGCCATCATTAGCCACACGCATCATCGCTTTCTTCAAGAGGACGAGGGAGAAGCGGATTTGTAGTGGAGGCGCTTTCAAATAAAAAGAATTTCTAGTGGAGGCCCCTCCCCTAGGGTGCCCTAGGTAGCTGCCGCACGCATTATTGATTTTCTCTTTTCTTTATGCTATTGCGCCCTAAAGTGAAATGATGGTTGCTTCGTCCGTCCAGCTTAATGCGGGAAAGGTGGGGCTTTGTGATTTGACCCCTCATCGCTCATTTACTACTACTGCGGTGCTACGACCGGGGTGCCTCCAAGTCCAACCGCTGCTCCGAACTATAATTTGGTGCATCGCACGTGGAACAAGACGGTGGATGAGCCACATGTCAGCCAAAGGGGTCCTGTTAAGTGTGTCACCATTTCGTGTGCGGACTGGCCTGCTTGAGTTGCTACGCCAACACGACAGGAGCAGCCTACCACTTGGTTTTGCTCCTCGGTGAATCCCGACTATATTGATCTAAAAAGATACGTACTGTACTACCCTCTCCGTCTCGGTTTATAGGGTGCGCACGTAGTTCTCGGTCATCTATTTGACTAACTAAATATGAGTTACTATGTCACAAAAAGTATATCATTCGATTCTTAAGCGGATGTAGTTTCTAAACATATACTGCTCATCACATATATAGCCAATTAAATTCTTAACCTAGAATGACTTACATGCCCTGTAAACCGACACGAAGGAAGTAGTAAAAATGAGGTGATTTTACCGAGCAATGGGCGGGGGAGCATGGCCTGTCATGCGGTCCCACGTGTCATGATGTACCAAGGCGATGCGCGTGTCCCTCTTGAGGCAGAACAATGGCAGAAGCAATACTACGTGGTTTTCTTGAAGGAGATGATGGCGAAGCGAAGTGTGAAATAATGGTTGCTTCGTCCGTCTGGGAAGGTGCGGCATTGTGATTTGACATCTCATTGCTCATTACTACTACTGGGGCGGTACGACTGGGGTGCGTCCCCCCCTGTTGTTCTGCACTGTTACTTGGTGCATGACACGTCGACCCAGTTGCTATATGTCCCACATGTCGGCGAGAGGAAGTACAGAATTCATGAAAGCGAGTGTCAACGGAGGAGCACAAGACACGGCTTGGTTCTTGCTGCTTCGCGTGGTCCATCGATACAAACCCGGACTAAAAAGAGGCGAGGGCGGGTCTTTTCCCATGTGGCAGGCATGGGAGTTTGGCATAGTCTGTTCGAGGCAACGAGGCAGGAAGGGAAACAAGAAAATAAAGGTTGAGCGACTTAGTTTCCGGAAAATCTGATTTTACGGAGTACGTACCCACTATGGAGGTAGTATACTATACTACTCACTCCTTTCCGGTTTATAGGGCTCGTCTAAAAAAATCGTTTTTTTGTTTGATCAGTCTCAATTCTACTAGTAGTAGTAGTACCATCACATGTTGGATTTCGAGGTGCGTTAAATCACCTGATGCAAGCATTGTCAAGAGAAAACTCACCAATGCATGTAGAAGTTCATGGAAATTTAGTGGTCATGCATACATTCATTCTAATTAATGCCTCAGTAAACATAACTTCTTGAGAAAAATGAGCGTACATTAGTTGTGCAAACTACAAAATTAATTCCGCCACTCACCGTCTACCTTGGTTGGAGAGATTTTGAAATTGAGCCATAAACTGGAAAGGAGGGAGTAGTAACATAGCCTAGGGTAGCTTGCTGCACCACGGACTCCAAGGAAATTGCTGTAGTAGTACTACTCCTATATACTACTCCAAGAAAATTGAGCCATAAACCGGAAAGGAGGGAGTACTACTAAAAGACATATATTCCAAAAAATATGATAACCTCTCTAAAGGAGGGAGTAGTAAAATTTTCTCCTCGTCCTGCGAGCCACTGCACGCGTGGGCGAGGGAGCGGGCGTAAGGCGTAGTACTACTACCTCCATCCTGGTTTATAGGTCAGCTTTGTAGTTCGTGCGAAATTTTGACCAAATATTTAGCTAACAAAATGTTAATGCATGTCAACAAAAATTATATCGTTGGATTCATATTTCAACATAGTTTTCAATGATATAATTTTTGGTAACATGCATGAACGTTTTGTTAGTTCAATCTATAGTCAAAATTTGACACAATATACAATGGGGACCATAAACCAATATACAATGAGTAGTAGTAAGCAAGCTTCACCTCGTCCTGTGAGCCACCACGCCCATGGGCGGGGGAGACGACGTAGTACGCAAGCTTCTCCTCGTTCTGCGAGTTGACGGGACACATCAAAAGTAATACGTACAGAGCATCTCGATTGTATAGAACCTTTAACATAACGCGTCAAGTCGCAATTTGTTTGTCCACCCATGGTAGACGATCCTCCATCAAGTGGACAACCAGTGCATGTGTCAAATTACCACGTGGGCTGCCTTTTCGTACAGAAATGAGCTCCACCATGCACCCGCACGAGTGTGGTTGGGAAAGAGACGGGAGTACGTGCGCCGTCCATGCACCTCTTCTCTTCATGCACATCCCCCACCTACGTGTGTGTGTGTGTGAGAGAGAGATATAAACCTAGACATAATGCGTCGTCCATCCCCATGCCTCTGCACAGTCCGACCACCAATCACCACCACGCTCCACTCCTCCTCACCTTATCTCTCATCTTTCTTGAGATATCATTTTTTTGATGAAATTCTCGAGATACCATTTTTCCGATAAATTCTCGAGATATCATTAGTTTTTACACATGGGATTACTCCTGCATGGGTCAATCACAACAGGTGTTTTGTAAAAAAAATGCATCTTGATGTTCCCTGCAATGCACTGGCATCTTGCTAGTCCATGAAAACAACACATGGCAAAATTTCACGGCGAACGAGGGATTTGAATCTGCTGGGAGGGGCTGTTTGGATTTTGCCGAGTAGCCAAAATATTGGCGACCCTTTTGTCCACCGGTGCCTTTGCCACCGATGAACGAGGAATGGCTCGGGTGCTCATGCATCCTCCAACACGCATGTTGGAGACGAGCTCGCACGAGCTGTGCTTTTGTGTCCCACCACGCTGCCCGAGCCGGCTGCAGACCGACCGGCGACCCGCATATTACGCCATCCAATCGTAGCAGCACACATTCTCACAGCAACTCAACCAACCGGACAAAATTCATGCAAACACGGTGATATTTCTCATAAACAATGAGGGAATTCATATAAAATATCGGATTTTCATACACATGACGGATTTCATTACATTCAAATCAACTAAGCGGTGCTAGTTCTGGACAGCACAGGTATATAATACCTGGCCTAAATGGTCACCCGCCGATCCATTTATGTTCCTCATGTCCGACAGCACGATCACTGGACTGTCGGGAGCCCCGGAGGTATATACTTCAGCGCAAAGGACGGCTCGCTTCCCCGCTGAGGGAGTCCTAGATTAAGGGGTCCTCGGGCGCCCGGCCTATGTGATATGGGCCGTAGTGATGGGCCATGAATATACAAGACAGAAGACTTCCTCTCGTGTCCGGATGGGACTCTCCTTTGCGTGGATGGCAAGCTTGGCGTGCGGATATGAAGATTCCTTCCTCTGTGAACCGACTCTGTACAAACCCTAGTCCCCTTTGGTGTCTATATAAACCGGAGGGTTTAGTCCGTAGAGGCAATCATAATCATACATGCTAGACATCTAGGGTTTAGCCATTACGATCTCGTAGTAGATCAACTCTTGTAATACTCATATTCATCAAGATCAATCAAGTAGGAAGTAGGGTATTACCTCCATCAAGAGGGCCTGAACCTGGGTAAACATCGTGTCCCCCGTCTCCTGTTACCATCAACCTTAGACGCACAGTCCGGGACCCCCTACCCGAGATTCGCCGGTTTTGACCGGACATTGGTGCTTTCATTGAGAGCTCCGCTGTGACGTCGAAGACAGGGTCGATGGCTCGCCTTGTTATCAAGGATAGTATCACCGCCGGAGGAGCCCTAGCCTTAGGCAAACCCTCCGGCTGGGCGGCTTTACTATGGCCGCCCGTTCGGCCATTAAGCCAATGATGACTTCTGAGGTCATTGAAAATCGTCTTCATATTGACTCTGAATACTCTGATAACCCACAAGTATAGGGGATCGCAACAGCTTTCGAGGGTAGAGTATTCAACCCAAATTTATTGATTCGACAAAGGGGAGCCAAAGAATATTCTCAAGTATTAGTAGCTGAGTTGTCAATTCAACCACACCTGGAAACTTAGTATCTGCAGCAAAGTGTTTACTAGCAAAGTAATATGATAGTGGCGGTAACGGTAACAAAAGAGTAATGAAAGCAAAAGTAATATTTTTGGTATTTTGTAGTGATTGTAACAATAGCAATGGGAAAGTAAATAAGCGTAAACCAGTATATGAAAGCTCATAGGCATCGGATCAGTGATGGATAATTATGCCGGATGCGGTTCATCATGTAACAGTCATAACATAGGGTGACACTGAACTAGCTCCAATTCATCAATGTAATGTAGGCATGTATTCCGAATATAGTCATACGTGCTTATGGAAAAGAACTTGCATGACATACTTTGTCCTATCCTCCCGTGGCAGCGGGGTCCTAATGGAAACTAAGGGATATTAAGGCCTCCTTTTAATAGAGAACTGGAACAAAGCATTAGCACATAGTGAATACATGAACTCCTCAAACTATGGTCATCACCGGGAGTGGTCCCGATTATTGTCACTTCGGGGTTGCCGGATCATAACACATATTAGGTGACTATAGACTTGCAAGATAGGATCAAGAACTCACATATATTCATGAAAACATAATAGGTTCAGATTTGAAATCATGGCACTCGGGCCCTAGTGACAAGCATTAAGTATAGCAAAGTCGTAGCAACATCAATCTAAGAACATAGTGGATACTAGGGATCAAACCCTAACAAAACTAACTCGATTACATGATAAATCTCATCCAACCCATCACCGTCCTGCAAGCCTACGATGGAATTACTCACGCACGGCGGTGAGCATCATGAAATTGGTGATGGAGGATGGTTGATGATGAGGACGGCGACGAATCCCCCTCTCCGGAGCCCCGAACGGACTCCAGATCAGCCCTCCTGAGAGGTTTTAGGGCTTGGCGGCGGCTCCGTATCGTAAAACGTGATGATTTCTTATCCTCTATTTTTTCTCCCCGAAAGCAAATATATAGAATTGGAGTTGGCGTCGGAGGAGCTCCAGGGGGCCCATGAGGTAGGGGGCGCGCCCCCACCCTCGTGGACAGGGTGTGGGCCCCCTAGTCTTCATCTTTGGCGAGGATTCTTTTATTATTTATTGTAAGATATTCTGTGGAGTTTCAGGTCATTCCGAGAACTTTTGTTTTCTGCACATAAAACAACATCATGGCAATTCTGCTGAAAACCGCGTCAGTCCGGGTGAGTTCTATTCAAATCACACAAGTTAGAGTCCAAAACAAGGGCAAAAGTGTTTGGAGAAGTAGATACGATGGAGACGTATCAACTCCCCCAAGCTTAAACCCTTGCTTGTCCTCAAGCAATTCAGTTGACAAACTGAAAGAAATAAAGAAAAACTTTTACAAACCCTGTTTGCTCTTGTTGTTGTAAATATGTCAAGCCAGCATTCAAGTTTTCAGCAAAGATTATAACTAACCATATTCACAATAACATTTAGGTCTCATGTTTACTCATATCAATAGCATAATCAACTAGCGAGCCATAATAATAAATCTCGGATGACAACACTTTCTCAAAACAATCATAATATGATATAACAAGATGGTATCTCGCTAGCCCTTTCTGAGACCGCAAAACATAAATGCAGAGCACCTTTAAAGATTAAGGACTGACTAGACATTGTAATTCCTGGTAAAAGAGATCCAATCATAGTCATACCCAATATAAATTAACAGTGATGAATGCAAATGACAGCTGCGCTCTCCAGCTAGTGCTTTTAATAAGAGGGTGATGACTTAACATAAAAGTAAATAGATAGGCCCTTCGCAGAGGGAAGCAGGGATTTGTAGAGGTGCCAGAGCTCGATTTTGAAATAGAGATAAATTATATTTTGAGCGGCATACTTTCATTGTCAACATAACAACTAAGAGATGGCAATATCTTCCATGCTACACACATTATAGGCGGTTCCCAAACAGAATGGTAAAGTTTATACTCCCCCTCCACCAACAAGCAAAAATCCATGGCTTGCTCGAAACAACGAGTGCCTCCAACTAACATCAGGTCCCAGGGGTAGTTTTGTTTGCAATTAATTTTGATTTAGTTTGCATAACGCATGGGACTGGGCATCCCGGTGACCAGCCATTTTCTCATGAGTGAGGAGCGGAGCCCACTCCTCTTGAGAATAACCCGCCTAACATGGAAGATAAGGGCAACCTTCGTTGATACATGAGCTATTCGAGCATACAAAAAAGAATGTTTATTTGAAGGTTTAGAGTTTGGCACATACAAATTTACTTGGAACGGCAGGTGTTCATGTGCCAAGCATATATTTAGAGGCATATAGGAAGGTGTCATGGACTCATCTGGAATAACTTTGGGGTTTAAGGGATTGGATGCACAAGCAGTATTCCCGCTTAGTACAGGTGAAGGCTAGCAAAAGACGGGGAAGCGACCAACCAGAGAGCGACAACAGCCATGTACATGCATTAAAATTAATAAACATTGGATACAAGCATGAGTAGGATATAATCCACCATGAACATAAATATCGTGAAGGCTATGTTGATTTATTTCAACTACATGCGTGAACATGTGCCAAGTCAATTCACTTAAATCATTCAAAGGTGGATACGACCCCATCATACCACATCATAACCATCTCAATAGCATGTTGGCACGCAAGGTAAACCGTTATAACTCATAGCTAATCAAGCATGGCACAAGTAACTACGATCTCTAATTGTCATTGCAAACATGTTTATTCATAATAAGCTGAATCAAGAACGATGAACACATCATATTTACAAAAACAAAAGAGGTCGAGTTCATACCAGCTTTTCTCATCTCAGTCGGTCCATCATATATCATCATAATTGCCTTTCACTTGCACGACCGAACGATGTGAATAATAATAAGAGTGCACGTGCGTTGGACTAAGCTGGAATCTGCGAGCATTCACTAAACAGGAGAAGAGAAAGCAATATGGGCTCCGGGTTAAATCAACAATAATGCATATAGGAGCCACTTCAACAATTTAATCATGGTCTTCTCCTATCGACCCCCAAAGAAAAGAAAAGAAATAAAAACTATTTACACGGGAAAGCTCCCAACAAGCAAAAGAAGAACGGGAATTTTTTTTAATTATTACTACAACAGAAAAGTAAACTACTACTAATTTTTTTTGTTTTTTCTTAAGGTTTATCAAACACACAAGAAGAAAGCAGGAAAAAGAAAATAAACTAGCATGGATATTACAGTGAAAGAGTATGAGCACCGACATCTAGCAATGAGTGTGTGTGAACATAAATGTAATGTCGGTGAGAAATACATACTCCCCCAAGCTTAGGCTTTTGGCCAAAGTTGGTTTATTGCCAGGGATAGCCTGGCGGATACCCGTAGGTGTAGCTGGGGTCGTACTGCGACGAAGAATAGTTGGGGTTGTACTGTGATGCAGCGGCTATCACCTCCTGAGCTGCGGCATGGAGTCGGGCTACCTCCGCTCTCCTCTCGTACTCATCTGCCTCCTCCCTGGTAATAGTATATCTTCCGTTTGCTTGGTAATCAAAGAAGGAAGGAGGAGGGAGAGTAATATGGATAACATGCCGTTTGTTAAAGATTATTCGATACTGGCGAGGTGATTCGGTCCTCTCGACAAACTGGTGAGAAACCATAGAATCAAAATCTAAATAAGCAGGAGGGAACTCCATGTCTCCTTCACGAACGTCTATCTCAAGAAATTTAGCTAAGCGGGTTGCATAAATTCCTACAAAGAAATCTCCATTATATCTATTATGATGCAACCTACGAGCTACAATGGCTCCCATATGATAAGATTGGTCTCCTAACACAGCACTCTGAGAATGCTAAGGTCAGGGACACACATGTGACATGCTTCATCCTTAGCAATTATGCATCTACCTATGAAGAGAGCAAAATAATGTATAGCAGGAAAGTGAATGCTCCCTATGGTAGCTTGCGTTATATCTCTAGATTCCCCTACAGTTATACTAGCAAGAAGGTTTCTAAATTCAGATTTAGGGGGATCCCTAACACTACCCCATTGTGGAAGTTTGCAAGAAAAATTGAAATCCTCTAAGTCCATGGTATAAGATTTGTCATAAAGATCAAACATGACCGAAGGAGAATTACGCGAAGATGAATACTCAAACGTCCTCACAAATGAGCTTGTGAGTCACATACCAAGGAACAATCTCCCCAAGCAGTTTTGCGAGAGGTGCTTTGAGCAAGGAGACCGAAAATCACAGCAAGAGTGGCTGGAACTCGTGCTTGAGTTGGTTTTTCGGGTTTGTGTGAGGCAGAGGAAGAAGATGGGTGCTTGGATAAGTGGAGGAGGGCCACCGTGGGCCCATGAGGCAGGTGGCGTGCCCAGGGGGTAGGGCGCGCCCTCCATCCTCGTGGCCAGGTGGCAGCTCCCCCCGCGGTAATTTTTGCACAGTAAATCCTCAAATATTCCCGAAAAAATCATATTAAATTGGCATGGCATTCTGAGGACTTCTGTTTTCGGGATATTTTTATATTGCATGGATAAATCAGGAAACAGACAGAAAAAATACTATTTTTACTTTATTTCAACTAAATAACAGAAAGTATAAAGAGGGTACAGAAGGCTGTGCTTCTAGTTTCATCCATCTCATGCTCATCAAAAAGAATCCACTAACAAGGGTTGATCAGGTCTTGTTAACAAACTCATTCCGATTAACATGGAACCGAAGAAATTTCAAATAACACTAAGTTACTTCAACGGGGATATGCACATCCCCAATAATAAGAATATCATATTTCTTCTTGATAGTAGGAAGAGGAAATTCAAAACCTCCAAATATAATCGATGGAACTTTTCCAATAGAGTTGATACTATGAACTTGAGGTTGTTTCCTCGGAAAGTGTACCGTATGCTCATTACCATTAACATGAAAAGTGATGTTGCCTTTGTTGCAATCAATAACAGCCCCTGCAGTATTAAGAAAAGGTCTTCCAAGAATAATAGATATACTATCGTCCTCGGGAATATCAAGAATAACAAAGTCCGTTAAAATAGTAACGTTTGCAACCACAATAGGCACATCCTCATAAATACCGACAAGTATAGCAGTTGATTTATCAGCCATTTGCAAAGATATTTCGGTAGGTGTCAACTTATTCAAATCAAGTCTACGATATAAAGAGAGAGGCATAACACTAACACCGGCTCCAAGATCACATAAAGCAGTTTTAACATAATTTCTTTTAATGGAGCATGGTATAGTAGGTATTCCTGGATCTCCAAGTTTCTTTGGTATTCCACCCTTAAAAGTAGAATTAGCAAGCATGGTGGAAATTTCAGCTTCCGGTATCTTTCTTTTATTTGTAACAATATCTTTCATGTACTTAGCATAAGGATTCATTTTGAGCATATCAGTCAATCGCATATGCAAAAAGACGGGTGATGTCTACTACACAACCTTCTTCTTGTAGACGTTGTTGGGCCTCCAAGTGCAGAGGTTTGTAGGACAGTAGCAAATTTCCCTCAAGTGGATGACCTAAGGTTTATCAATCCGTGGCAGGCGTAGGATGAAGATGGTCTCTCTCAAGCAACCCTGCAACCAAATAACAAAGAGTCTCTTGTGTCCCCAACACACCCAATACAATGGTAAATTGTATAGGTGCACTAGTGTCGGATTTTGGGTTCCGGCAGACCCTTGAGATTCGAACACTGGGGTGCGCGCGGAGATCTTTCCCCTACTGATCTACGTCAGATCTTCTCGTGTGAACTAAGGTGAAAATGATGAACAACACAAGGGACACAAGATTTATACTGGTTCGGGCCACCGTTGTGGTGTAATACCCTACTCCAGTGTGTGGTGTGGTGGATTGCCTCTGGGGCTGATGGTGAACAGTACAAAGGAAGAACAGCCTCGCGAGAGGTGTTCTTCAGCTGGTGCGATGAACTGCTTGGGTCAGTTCAGTCGCCTCTCTCTCTATCTCTCTACTTAGGCTCTATCAGATTTCTCCCTGCCTATGGCCGGATGGCTCTCTCCATCCCTCTACTCTGTGGTGGCTAGCTCTATTTATAGAGGCCCTGAGCCTCTCCCCAAAATAATTGAGCGGGAAGGGCGCCAACAATTGGCCATTTTGAAGGGGAACATCTAGTACAAGTTATCCTGACCAAAGGTGGTCTTCGGCTGCCAAAAGCTCCGGTGGTGACGCCGTCTTGGGCTCCACGGTGACCTCCGTCCGGCCGTCCGGCTGGTCTTGGTCCCGTTGCACTGGAATGGTAACCTTTGCCTGATACCTTGGCCAGTGCTTGCCCCCTTTGCACCAAAGGGGAAACAAGGACTCTGCACAGGCTTGCGCCCGCCTGGCCTTGATCGTCATGTCTTGCGTCACTGGATCCTTGCGAGGTACCCTTGCATTGATCTCTCCGCCTCCTCGCGAGCCCTGCCTGATGAGGACGTACTTGATGAAGCTCTCTGTCGTCCGCCCCGTGAGGCTTGGCCCCTCGCGAGGGTCTTGAGCTTGTGTTGATGGAGACGGGCCTCGCTGGGCCCCCACTTGAGCCACGCCGCAAGCAGGCAAGTCTGGGGACCCCCGTTCCCAGAACGCCGACAGTAGCCCCCGGGCCCAAGGCGCGCGCGGGCTTGGCTTAGCAAAGAAGCGAAGGGGCAAGCGCGAAGCGCCGCGGGCCCTAACAGCCTGCGGCCTTGGGCGCCGCGTGGCGGTTGATTGGACGTGGGCGTCTGCGCTTCCCCACGACGCCTTGTTACGCGCCCGGCTAAGCGGACCCATAGTTGTACATAGTTGTTCCTCCTTTGGCTGCCTACTCGCCTCCTACCTTTCCTTCTTCTCCGAGCTCCAACCTCCGCCGCCAATCTGGCTCGTGCTCCTCCCCCTCCCCAACGCCATGGTGCCGGCGAAGAAGGGAAAGGGAAAGAAGCCCGCGCCTTCATCCTCCGTTCCCCCGGCGGCGGCTCCCGCCGTCGATCGATCAATCATACTTAGCCTGGAAGCCTTGGACAAGGTCCAATCCGCCCTTGCTTCTGTCTTCAACGAGTGTGGCCGGACAACAGTTTGGCCCACAGCTCGCACCCTTCTTGCTAGGACCGTCACGGAGGTCCGATTCTTCGCCGACGCCTTATGGGCGGGTCTGGTTCCCCCCTTTTCTGCTTTCCTCAATGCTGTGCTCTCCCATTACCAGATCCACATGATGCACCTTGGGCCGGAATCCATTACCCTTTTGGCCGTCTTTGCTTTCGTGTGCGAGGCGGTGATAGGCATCCCTCCTTCTGTTGCCTTGCCGCGCCACTTCTTTTCCTTGCGCCTGAGCGACCCTACTCAATGCTCGGGGTGTGTGAGCTTCTTCGCCGTGCCGGGGACGGCTGCTTCTGGGATCGACTTCAGCCTTCCTTCTCCTCAGGGCGGGTTCAGAGAGCGGTGGCTGTATGTGGACGTCGGGGTGCCCAGCCCCCTGCTCTCGCACCCGACCTTGCCTGTTGTTCCCAACCCAGGCTGGGGTCATGAACCGCTCGCGAGCCCCTGGCTCGCTTTTGTCTGGCGCCACTTCGAGGGTTTGAGGGCGCTCAATGTGACAGCTCCCAAGGTGGTGAGGGAGTTCCTTCTATGCCGCGTCGCTCCTCTCCAGCATCACTCTCGCCGTATGTGGGACTTTGCGGGACGCGGAGACCGCATGCGGCTTCAGGAGGAGGATTTGGCGCCCGAAGTGCTGCGGACGGTGCTTCAGGTCTTGACTGGTGATCCCTCCCCGGGTAGCATACGGAGCGGCGGCGCCCTTCTGTACCTTTGTTCCGGCAGGGCTGATTTCGTGAGGCAGATGCCCAGCTTCTGCGAGTGGGGGTTGCGCCCAGCTGGCCTCACAGGGCCACGCGAGAACCCGGTTGCTGTGATAGTTCCCCCCGTCACCCGCAGCGGTTCCTCCTCAGGCGACCGGGTGGGGGAAGAGCCAACTGGAGCCGAGGTGGCTGCTGCCGAGGTGGTGGCGCCGCGTGAAGCTTCGGAGACGACGCCTCGGGAGGCCCGCCCCGAGGCGGTGGTTGATGCAGGGTCCAAGTCTTCGGCTCCCGAGGCTGGGGCTTCCGAGCCCCCAGCCGTTCTCCGCGAGGCGATGCCCCAAGATACCCATAAAGCTGACTCCTCCGGCACCGATAATCCTGAGGCATTTCCTTTATCCCGGGCCAACCCCCGTCCCAGGCGCTTGGGTCGGTTTCGCATAGACCTCGAGGCCCTTCGCAAGAGGAAGGAGGCCTCAGATGGCAGTGGCCGCCCTCGCCGCCTGCTGAAGCGCAGGAAGTACTTCTCCATGGACGAGTAAGCCTTCTTGTTTCCTTGCTCATTTGCTCTGTTGCCCTTGTTGCTGATTGCGGCTCTTCAGGTCCCATCCAGCTGAATCCGCCGGGTCGGCTCGGGAGCCAGCCCCTTCAGCTTCGCCTCCTTTACTGGCTCCGGGCCCGCTGAGCTCTGATGGCACTCTTGTCGCTGGACCGGTTGGTGGAGTGATCTGCTCCACGGGGCACCCCGAACCCGTTCACCCGGTGCCCCCTCTTCACGAGTCTTCTTGGGGCGCGCCAGGCTTGCTCCGCGCCTTCCCTCTGATCATAGAAGGTGAATGGCTAAAGTCTGCTCTTGGCTCCTCCTCCGTGAGTGAAAAGACGCCTGGCCGGACTCCCGAAGGGGTCTGTTTGGCGATGGATGGGGCGGCAGCCCCCAGCCCCACGCCTGGCGGGGGCCTGCCGCCTCGGGGCCCTCCGCATGCTCCAGCGGAGGAGGGTGACGCGGAAGATGTGCTCAGGCGCGCTCGCGAGCGTCGCGTCCTTCGCGAGGGGTTCCTCCAAGGGGCAGCGGATGCGATAAATCGGGTCAGGGAAGAGCTTGCCGCCGAAGATGCGCGCCTTGAGGCCGAAGGCCTGCGCCTCGCTGAGGAGAGGCACAAGTTGAAGGTTGCCATTACCCTCGCGTGCCACCAACGCGATCGCGACAACGTGGAGGCCGAAGTGTTGCTAGCGGCGTCGCGAGAGGCCTGCTCCCTGGCCATCGAGGAGGCTCGGGAGGCAGACCGGCGACGCAGGGACGCGGAGGAGTGCGTATGGGAGCTCCAAGCCCGGAGGAACTCCCTGGAGCAGCAAGTGGAGCTGCGCCACACGGACCTTGGGTCGATGCAGGAGGCCACCGTCGACCGTGCGGAGCTCCAGAGGCGCTGACGCTCGAGGCCGCCGAGCGCAGCCTTGACTTGGAGCGGTTGGAGACGAGGGAGTGCCTGGCGGCCCAGGCGGAGGACGACGTGACGGCACGCGAGGCCCGGACCCAGGATGAGGTCGACCGCCGCGCGGCGGGTAATCACTCGGCCCTCGAGCGTGAGTACGAGGCGAAGTTGACGCTGATCAGGGCCGAGGCCGAGGGCAGGACAGCGGCCATCAAGGCCAAGTTGGTTGAAGAGACGTGGCTCGCGGATTCCTCCGCAGCCGCCCTTGGCGCGGCGTGGGCGGAGCTGTCCTCTTCCCGGGATGAGATGCTTCTTCTTCGACAGAGGGTTGTTGATGCCGAAGCCACCGCACGACAGAATGAGGACGAGATCCGCCAGCGGAGGCTCCTGGAGCACGAGCATGCTCCCATGATTCAGACGCTCAGGGAGAAGGCCAACTCAGCCTTAGGTGAGATTTGCGAGGCCTCCGCTAAGGAACCGCATGAGACCAAGTACGCCGGCAACCTTCAGTTCTTTACCGACGTGGTGATGCTTCTGGAGGACCGCTCCGAGAGGGTCCGTTGGCTCGTTGAAGAGAGGAGCCGAGACTTGCTTAAGCGTGCCTTCTCCCGTGTCTTCAGCTATCTTCAGGAAAGGGACCCCCACTTCGATTTTGATGCCGCCATCGCACCCGTGCCCATAGCTGTCCGGGGTGACCTGGCGTAATGGGTGGAGAATAACGTGGATGCCCTCGTCCGGGCCTTCACGTCTGACGACGACGGAGTGGCCGTGGGTGCTGATGCTGGCGGCGTTGAAGGCGCGCCTGGTGCTGGCGGAAACGCGGG
Source organism: Aegilops longissima (assembly GCA_021605205.1). Lineage (NCBI taxonomy): Eukaryota > Viridiplantae > Streptophyta > Magnoliopsida > Poales > Poaceae > Aegilops > Aegilops longissima. The sequence continues at coordinate 297,985,658 of CM038680.1, forward strand.
CGGTGGGGGCGACGACGTCAGTGATGCCAGTGATGCTTCTGAGGACGCCCCGGAGGACGCGGTGAGTGATATGTCCAATTGACTGCATGTCTCCGCGGTTCATCCTGCACAGAGAAGACTCGGGCTTGGCCCTGAAGGGTGTAAGAGCATTTTGAGAGGGGAGGCCCCTCATGTAAAGATTTGTAATCGGTACCCTGGCGGGTACAACGTTGAGAGTGAGTTTGGCCGCTAGCCTGGCGATGGTTCTGTCGATTTGTTTACCTTTCAGCCCTGGCGAGCCCTGAACGGGCCTGCGAAGGGGGTGTCGCGCCTTGGGCCTCGCCTTGGGCGCCTTTTGATTAACCCGCGATCCTGCGATGAGAACCTCCGGAGAAGGAGCGGGGACAGTGGTCCTGGTCGCAGGCGTGCCTGGCCCAGCCCAGCTCACGAGGGGCTCGTGAGGGGGGGAGGCAGCCGATGCTAGCTCGGGGCGTAAAAGCCGAAATCAGAACGCGAGAGATTGCTCGAATGAGACTAAACACCCCTTCCCCAAACGCACGCAAGATTCAAACTCAAATCCAACTTAAATTCAAACCGAAGAAACTTGTCAACAAGGGAGAAGCAATAAGCAAAAGGCCGCGTCCGGCACCTAGTCTAGTCTTCGACGTCTTCTCACCAGCGCGGAGCTAAGTGCTGCCACTGGGCGTGGGCGGGAGCCCTAGGGCCTGAGGCTGGCACCCCTGAGACTCCGGGGCATGTACAGCCCCACTCATTACTACGTGAGAGTGTCACGGGGCGGCGAGCTTCACAGGCACTGGGCCTTCTTCACAAGTACCGGCCTTGCTTCATATCACCAGACGAGGGCCCCGCCTTGCGCCACACTCTACCGCCATTGGCGGCGACCGGAAACCAAGGACGACGCCAATTGGGTAGAGCGGTCGCCAGCGGTTCCCCCGACGACCACGGGTCCTCTGCCGGGGGCAGGCCACGGGGCATCTCCCCGGCAGAGGGCCTACCACCTCAGGACACCTTGCTCCGAATGCCGCGAGGGCAAACCTTGATCTCGGCCCCTCTCCTGCAACCCCCTGCGCCCTCCTCCTGAGGGGTAGGAGGCCGCAGCATTAGGGCAGCCATCTGCTGTGGCGACCTGTACCTCCTGCGACCCATGGTTAGCGTAAGCTTGCTCCTGAGGGATGAGTGGTACCCGATAGTTGATGCTGTCAGTTCGGTTGTCGAGGCTCTCCTGAGGTCCCTGAAAGAGCTCGGCTTCCGATGCCTCCTCGTCCCAGCCGGGCCCGAGGAACGAGCCGTGATCTTCCTCCAGCGTGCGTCCCTGATCCACCATGCGGGGGGCATAAGCTTCCGGGGCCACCACCTCGTGGACCCCAACGTAGCGCCCCGCGTGCCACGCAGTCTGGTTGGGCGCGTCGCCTTGGGGGTGATGGCGCGGTGGTCCACTTAAGACGAAGGCTGCGGCGCGCATCCCTTCGCCGGCCTGAGGAAGGGCCGGCGAGACCTGCCGCCCGATGCTTATGGTGGCGTTCGCGCTGGACGGGCCCGGGAGTCCGCTTGGAGTGGCATGAGCATGCACAACGCCGCCGTGCGATCCGTCCTGGGCCTGGGGCGGCAACTGGATGCAGAAAGGGGGTGCTCCTGAGGCGGCGGCGTCCAGGAGCTTGGACACTTGCTCCAGCAGCACGTCGCGGCCGCCTTCCAGCAAGCGGCACCGTAGTAGCTCTCGGGCCACCGTGAGCGCGACCCTGGAGTTCGCCTGCTCCCGTCGGGTGTACGGCGCTGTGGCAGCGGCATGGTTCGAGGCCCTTGCTACGGCCCGCACCTGCCGTGGCGTGAGGGCAGCGGCGTCGCCGCGTAGCCCGCGCCCCGCAGCGCCCTGCGGAGCGCGAGCTTCCTGAGGCGCAAGTTGAGGTCGCCCTGAGACGGCGACACGGCGTGGGCGGGCCACGCCGCCCATCGGTTGGCGTCGGCGGCTGGGTTGCTTGACATCTGGGCGGTGGAGCGGCGGAACGAGATGCGGTGGAGGAAAGATTCTGGCACACCCCTACCTGGCGCGCCAAATGTTGGATTTCGGGTTCCAGCAGACCCTTGAGGTTCGAACACTGGGGTGCGCGTGGAGATCTTTCCCCTACCAATCTACGTCAGATCTTCTCGTGCAAACTAAGGTGAAAACGATGAACAACATAAGGGACACAAGATTTATACTGGTTCGGGCCACCGTTGTGGTGTAGTACCCTACTCCAGTGTGTGGTGTGGTGGATTGCCTCTGGGGCTGATGATGAATAGTACAAAGGAAGAACAGCCTCGCGAGAGGTGTTCTTGGGCTGGTGCGATGAACTGCTTGGGTCAGTTCAGTCGCCTCTCTCTCTATCTCTCTACATAGGCTCTATCAGATTTCTCCCTGCCTATGACCGGATGGCTCTCTCCATCCCTCTACTCTGTGGTGGCTAGCTCTATTTACAGAGGCCCTGGGCCTCTCCCCGAAATAATTGAGCGGGAAGGGCGCCAACAATTGGCCATTTTGAAGGGGAACATCTAGTACAAGTTATCCTGACCAAAGGTGGTCTTCGGCTGCCAAAGCTCGGTGGTGACGCGTGCCTTGGGTTCCACGGTGACCTCCGTCCGGCCGTCCGGCTGGTCTTGGTCTCGTTGCACTGGAATGGTAACCTTTGCCTGATACCTTGGCCGGTGCTTGCCCCCTTTGCACCAAAGGGGAAACAAGGACTCTGCACAGGCCGGCGCCCGCCTGGCCTTGATCGTCATGGCTTGCGTCACTGGATCCTCGCTTGGTACCCTTGCATTGACCTCTCCGCCTCCTCGCGAGCCCTGCCTGATGAGGACGTACTTGAGGAAGCTCTCTGTCGTCCGCCCGCGAGGCTTGGCCCCTCGCGAGGGTCTTGATCTTGTGTTGATGGAGACGGGCCTCACTGGGCCCCCACTTGAGCCACGTCGCAGGCCGCAGGCAGGCAAGTCTGGGGACCCCCGTTCCCAGAACGCCGACAACTAGTTCGGCGAAGAGATGGTGATACAAGTGCAATATGGATGGTAGATATAGGTTTTTGTAAACTGAAAATATAAAAACAGAAAGGTAGCAAGCGGTAAAAGTGAGCGTAAACGGTATTGTAATGCTAGGAAACAAGGCCTAGGGTTCATACTTTCACTAGTGCAAGTCCTCTCAACAATAATAACATAGTAGGATCATATAACTATCCCTCAACATGCAACAAAGAGTCACTCCAAAGCCACTAATAGCGGAGAACAAATGAAGAGATTATGGTAGGGTACGAAACCACCTCAAAGTTATTCTTTCCAATCAATCCGTTGGGCTATTCCTATAAGTGTCACAAACAGCCCTAGAGTTCGTACTAGAATAACACCTTAAGACACAAATCAACCAAAACCCTAATGTCACCTAGATACTCCAATGTCACCTCAATTATACGTGGGTATGATTATACAATATGCATCACACAATCTCAGATTCATCAATTCAACCAACACATAGAACCTCAAAGAGTGCCCAAAGTTTCTATCAGAGAATCACGACGAAAATGTGTGCCAACCCCTATGCATAGGTTCATGGGCGGAACCCGCAAGTTGGTCACCAAAACATACATCAAGTGGCACGTGATATCCCATTATCACCATAGATACGCACGAAAAGACATACATCAAGTGTTCTCAAATCTTTAAAGACTCAATCCGATAAGATTACTTCAAAGGGAAAACTCAATCCATTACAAGAGAGAAGAGGGGGAGAAGAAACATAAGATCCAACTATAATAGCAAAGCTCGCGATACATCAAGATCGTGCCAAATCAAGAACACGAGAGAGAGAGAGATCAAACACATAGCTACTGGTACATACCCTCAGCCCCGAGGGTGAACTACTCCCTCCTCGTCATGGAGAGCACCGGGATGATGAAGATGGCCACGGGTGAGGGTTCCCCCTCCCGTGCAGGTGCCGAACAGGGTCCCGAGAGGTTTTGGTGGCTCTGAGAGGCTTGCGGCGGAACTCCCGATCTAATCTCTGTTCTGGAAGTTTTAGGGTATATGGAGTTATATAGGCAGAAGAAGCACGTCAGGGGAGCCACGGGGCCCCCACGAGGCAGGGGGGCATGCCCCAGGGGGGTGGGCGCCCCCCACCCTCGTGGGCAGCTCCCGTATCTTCTGACGTGGGGTCCAAGTCTATCAGGTGTGTTTCCTTCCAAAAATAACTTCTCCAGTTGATTTCGTTCCGTTTCGACTCCGTCTGATATTCCTTTTCTTCGAAACACTGAAATAGGCATAAAACAACAAATCTGGGCTGGGCCTCCGGTTAATATGTTAGTACCAAAAATAATATAAAAGTGAATAATAAAGCCCAATATTGCCCAAAACAGTAGATAATATAGCATGGAGCAATCAAAAATTATAGATACGTTGGAGACGTATCAAGCATCCCCAAGCTTAATTCCTGCTCGTCCTCGAGTAGGTAAATGATAAAAGAGATATTTTTTGATGTGGAATGCTAGTTGGCATAATTTCAATGTAATTCTTCTCAATTGTGATATGAATATTCAGATCCGAAAGATTCAAGACAAAAGTTCATATTGACATAAAAATAATAATACTTCAAGCATACTAATCAAAGCAATCATGTCTTCTCAAAATAACATGGCCAAAGAAAGTTATCCCTACAAAATCATATAGTATGGCTATGCTCCATCTTCACCACACAAAGTATTTAAATCATGCACAACCCCGATGACAAGCCAAGCAATTGTTTCATACTTTAACTTTTCAAAACTTTTTCAATCTTCACGCAATACATGAGCGTGAGCCATGGATATAACACTATATGTGGAATAGAATGGTGGTTGTGGAGAAGACAAAAAGATGGGAAGATAGTCTCACATCAACTAGGCGTATCAACGAGCTATGGAGATGCCCATCAATAGATATCAATGTGAGTGAGTAGGGATTGCCATGCAACAGATGCACTAGAGCTATAAGTATATGAAAGCTCATCAAAAGAAACTAAGTGGGTGTGCATCCAACTTGCTTGCTCATGAAGACCTAGGGCAATTTTGAGGAAGCCCATCATTGGAATATACAAGCCAAGTTCTATAATGTAAAATTTCCACTAGTATATGAAAGTGACATAATGTGAGACTCTCTATGAAGATCATGGTGCTACTTTGAAGCACAAGTGTGGTAAAAGGATAGTAACATTGTCCCTTCTCTCTTTTTCTCTATTTTTTTTATTTGGGCCTTTTCTCTTTTTTTATGGCCTCTTTTTTTTCTTTTCTCTTTTTTTATATTTTTCGTCCGGAGTCTCATCCCGACTTAGGGGGAATCATAGTCTCCATCATTCTTTCCTCACTTGGGACAATGCTCTAAAAAATGATGATCATCACACTTTTATTTTTCTTACAACTCAACAATTACAACTCGATACTTAGAAAAAATATGACTCTATATGAATGCCTCCGGCGATGTACCGGGATAAGTAATGAATCAAGAGTGACATGTAAGAAATAATTATGAACGGTGGCTTTGCCACAAATACGATGTCAACTACATGATCATGCTAGCAATATCACAATAATGGAGCGTGTCATGATAAACGAAACGGTGAAAAGTTGCATGGCAATATATCTCGGAATGGCTATGGAAATGCCATGATAGGTAGATATGGTGGCTGTTTTGAGGAAGGTATATGGTGGGTGTATGATACTGGCGAAAGGTGCGCGGTATTAGAGGGGCTAGCAATGGTGGAAGGATGGGAAAAAGTGTGTATAATCCATGGACTCAACATTAGTCATAAAGAACTCATATACATATTGCAAAAATCTAGAAGTTATCAAAGCAAAGTATTACGTGCATGCTCCTAGGGGGATAGATTGGTAGGAAAAGACCATCGCTCGTCCCCGACCGCCACTCGTAAGGAAGACAATCAATAAATAAATCATGCTCCGACTTCATCACATAACGGTTCACCATACGTGCATGCTACGGGAATCACAAACTTCAACACAAGCATTTCTCAAATTCACAACTACTCAACTAGCACAACTTTAAGATTATCACCTCCATATCTCAAAATAATTATCAAGCATCAAATTTTTCTTAGTATTCAACACACTCATAAGAATTCTTACAAAAATTGTATGCTTAGCATATTAGGATTTAAGCAAATTACCATGCTATTTAAGGCTCTCAAAATAATATAAGTGAAGCATGAGAGTTCATCTATTTCTTCAAAATACAACTACCACCATGCTCTAAAAGATATAAGTGAAGCACTAGAGCAAACGACAAACTACTCCGAAAGATATAAGTGAAGATCAATGAGTAGTCAGATAATTATGCAACTATGTGAAGACTCTCCCATTTAAGAATTTCAGATCTTGGTATTTTATTCAAACAGCAAGCAAAGATAAAGAAAACGACATTTCAAGGATAGCACACATCATGTGAAGAAGCAAAAACTTAGGTTCAACCGATACTAACCGATAATTGTTTAAGAAGAAAGGTGGGATGCCTACCGGGGCATCCCCAAGCTTAGATGCTTGAAACTTCTTGAAATATTATCTTGGGGTGCCTTGGGAATCCCCAAGCTTGAGCTTTTGTGTCTCCTTAATTCCTCTCATATCATGGTTTCCTAAATCTCAAAAGCTTCCTCCACACCAAACTCAACAAGAACTCGTGAGATAGGTTAGTATAAACCAATACAAAACTTTATCATTTTCTACTGTAAAAAATCACTAAAATTATTATTCAACATTGCATACTAAATGACTCTGCATATTTAATACTCATATCATCAAATAGAATCATTAAACAAGCAAACATATGCAAACAATGCAAACATAACAGCAATCTGCCAAAACAGTAAAGTCTGTAAAGAATGCAAGATTCATCATACTTACCTAACTCCAAAAATTATAAAAGAAAATTCCCACTGTAGTAAATTTATTATATCTTATTATTCAAAAGGTTTCAACATTTTATCACATACTGAATTTTCTAGGGAATTTTTGCAACAGCGGTAAACTTTCTGTTTTCAAACAGCAACATGCATACTTGCAAAATAAGCATGGCAAAAGCTATCCTTGACACTTTTATTGAAACTAGAGATGAAAAACACTATTCTAAATGGAAGCAAGCAAAAACTAACAAAATTAAATGATGCTCCAAGCAAAACACATATTATGTGGTGAATAAAAATATAGCTCCAAGTAAAGTTACCGATGAACGAAGACGAAAGAGGGGATGCCTTCCGGGGCATCCCCAAGCTTAGACGCTTGGTTATACTTGAATATTACCTTGGGGTTCCTTGAGCATCCCCAAGCTTAGGCTCTTACCACTCATTATTCCATAGTCCATCGAATCTTTACCCAAAACTTGAAAACTTCACAACACAAAACTTAACAGAAAACTCGTGAGCTCCGTTAGCGAAAGAAAACAAAACACCACTTCAAGGTACTGTAATGAACTCATTATTTATTTATATTGGTGTTAAACCTACTGTATTCCAACTTCTCTATGGTTTATAAACTATTTTACTAGCCATAGATTCATCAAAATAAGCAAACAACACACGAAAAACAGAATCTGTCAAAAACAGAACAGTCTGTAGTAATCTGTAACTAACGCAAACTTCTGGAACTCCAAAAATTATAAAATAAATTGGTGGACCTGAGGAATTTGTCTAGTAATAATCTTCAAAAAGAATCAACTAAATAGCACTCTCCAGTAAAACGTTCTAGCTAATCTCGTGAGCGCTAAAGTTTCTGTTTTTTAAAGCATGATCATAAAGACTTCACCCAAGTCTTCCCAAAGGTTCTACTTGGCACAAACTCTAATTAAAACACAAAAACGCATCTAAACAGAATCTAGATGGATTATTTATTCGTAAACAGGACCAAAAAGAAAGAAACTAAAATAAAATTGGGTTTCCTCCCAACAAGCGCTATCGTTTAACGCCCCTAGCTAGGCATGATGATTTCAATGATGCTCACATAAAAGATAAGAATTGAAACATATAGAGAGCATCATGAAGAATATGACTAGCACATTTAAGTCTAACCCACTTCCTATGCATAGGGATTTTGTGAGCAAACAACTTATGGGAACAAGAATCAACTTGCATAGGAAGGTAAAACAAGCATAACTTCAAGATTTTAAGCACATAGAGAGGAAACTTGATATTATTGCAATTCCTACAAGCATATATTCCTCCCTCATAATAATTTTCAGTAGCATAATGAATGAATTCAACAATATAACCAGCACCTAAAGCATTCTTTTCATGATCTACAAGCATAGAATTTTTACTACTCTCCACATAAGCAAATCTATTCTCATTAATAGTAGTGGGAGCACACTCAACAATATAACTATCATGTGATTGAAAATTAAGATCAAGATGACAAGTTTCATGGTTATCATTATTATTTATAGCATACGTTTCATCACAATAATCATCATAGATAGGAGGCATGCTTTCATCATAATAAATTTGCACATCAAAACTTGGGGGACTAAAAATACCATTTTCATCAAACATAACATCCCCAAGATTGTGGCTTTGCGTATCATTAGCATCATGGATATTCAAAGAATTCATACTAACAACATTGCAATCATGCTCATCATCCAAAGATTTAGTGCCAAACATTTTAATGCATTCTTCTTCTAACACTTTGGCACAATTCTCTTTTCCATCATACTCACGAAAGATATTAAAAAGGTGAAGCGTATGAGACAAACCCAATTCCATTTTTTTGTAGTTTTCTTTTATAGACTAACTAGTGCTAAAACAAGAAACAAAAAGATTCGATTGCAAGATCTAAAGATATACCTTCACTTACCTAGCCTCCCCGGCAACGGCGCCAGAAAAGAGCTTGATGTCTACTACACAACCTTCTTCTTGTAGACGTTGTTGGGCCTCCAAGTGCAGAGGTTTGTAGGACAGTAGCAAATTTCCCTCAAGTGGATGACCTAAGGTTTATCAATCCGTGGGAGGCATAGGATGAAGATGGTCTCTCTCAAGCAACCCTGCAACCAAATAACAAATAGTCTCTTGTGTCCCCAACACACCCAATACAATGGTAAATTGTACAGGTGCACTAGTTCGGCGAAGAGATGGTGATACAAGTGCAATATGGACGGTAGATATAGGTTTTTGTAAACTGAAAATATAAAAACAGCAAGGTAGCGAGCGGTAAAAGTTAGCGTAAACGGTTTTGCAATACTAGGAAACAAGGCCTAGGGTTCATACTTTCACTAGTGCGAGTCCTCTCAACAATAATAACATAGTAGGATCATATAACTATCCCTCAACATGCAACAAAGAGTCACTCCAAAGCCACTAATAGCGGAGAACAAACGAAGAGATTATGGTAGGGTACGAAACCACCTCAAAGTTATTCTTTCCAATCAATCCATTGGGCTATTCCTATAAGTGTCACAAACAGCCCTAGAGTTCGTACTAGAATAACACCTTAAGACACAAATCAACCAAAACCCTAATGTCACCTAGATACTCCAATGTCACCTCAAGTATCCGTGGGTATGATTATACGATATGCATCACACAATCTTAGATTCATCTATTCAACAAACACAAAGAACCTCAAAGAGTGCCCAAAGTTTCTATCAGAGAATCACGACGAAAACATGTGCCAACCCCTATGCATAGGTTCATGGGCGGAACCCGCAAGTTGGTCACCAAAACATACATCAAGTGGCACGTGATATCCCATTGTCACCACAGATACGCACATCAAGACATACATAAAGTGTTCTCAAATCTTTAAAGACTCAATCCGATAAGATTACTTCAAAGGGAAAACTCAATCCATTACAAGAGAGAAGAGGGGGAGAAGAAACATAAGATCCAACTATAATAGCAAAGCTCGCGATACATCAAGATCGTGCCAAATCAAGAACACGAGAGAGAGAGATCAAACACATAGCTACTGGTACATACCCTCAGCCCCGAGGGTGAACTACTCCCTCCTCGTCATGGAGAGCGTCGGGATGATGAAGATGGCCACCGGTGAGGGTTCCCCCCCTCCGGCAAGGTGCCGGAACAGGGTCCCGAGAGGTTTTTGGTGGCTACAGAGGCTTGCGGCGGCGGAACTCCCGATCTAATCTCTGTTCTGGAAGTTTTAGGGTATATGGAGTTATATAGGCAGAAGAAGCACGTCAGGGGAGCCATGGGGGCCCCATGAGGCAGGGGGCACGCCCCAGGGGGGTGGGCGCGCCCCCACCCTCGTGGGCAGCTCCCATATCTTCTGACGTGGGGTCCAAGTCTATCAGGTGTGTTTCCTTCCAAAAATAACTTCTCCAGTTGATCTCGTTCCGTTTCGACTCCGTCTGATATTCCTTTTCTTTGAAACACTGAAATAGGCATAAAACAACAAATCTGGGCTGGGCCTCCGGTTAATAGGTTAGTCCCAAAAATAATATAAAAGTGAATAATAAAGCCCAATATTGCCCAAAACAGTAGATAATATAGCATGGAGCAATCAAAAATTATAGATACGTTGGAGACGTATCAATGGGTCTAATCATTTCAGCAAAGCGCTCAAAATCCTCATCGTCCTTTTTTATGGATGGTTTGGGAGGAAAATGCATGGGATTCTGAACCCAAGGTTCTCTTTCTTTACCATATTTCCTAGGAACAAAGTCTCTCTTATCATAACGTTGATTCTTTGATTGTGGGTTATCAAGATCAACAGCAGGTTCAATTTTTACATCATTATCATTACTAGGTTGAGCATTATCATGAACATCATCATTAACATTTTCACTAGGTTCATGTTCATTACCTGATTGTGTTTCAGCATCAAACATAGAGATATCATTTGGATTATCAGGGGTTCAGCAATAGGTTCACTAGAAGTTTGCAAAGTCCTATCATTTTTCTTTTTCTTCTTTTTAGAAGAACTAGGTGCATCAATATTATTTCTCTGAGAATCTTGCTCAATTCTCTTAGGGTGGCCTTTAGGATACAAAAGTTCCTGAGTCATTCTACCAGTTTTAGTAGCCACTCTAACAGCATAATCATTTTTCTTACTATTCAATTCATCGAGCAATTCTTTTTGAGCTTTAAATACTTGTTCTACTTGAGTGGTAACCATAGAAGCATGTTTGCTAACAAGTTTAAGTTCACCTCTAATATTAGCCATATAATCACCCATGTTATTAATCATATAAGTAGTTTGTTTTAATTGTCTACCAAAATAAGCATTGAAGTATTCTTGCTTAAACATAAAGTTATCAAACTCATCCAAGCACTGACTAGCAATTTTAGTAGGAGGGACTTCAGCTTTATCATATCTATAGAGAGAATTTACCTTTACTACCTGTGTCGGGTTATCGAGGTCTGGAGGTTCTTCAATAAATAAAGGATCAAGATCATATGTTTCTTCAACGGGCGGTAAATTAAGACCATGTATTTCTTCAATAGGAGGTAAATTCTTAACATCTTCAGCTTTAATACCTTTTTCTTTCATAGATTTGTTTGCCTCTTGCATATCTTCGGGACTGAGAAATAGAACACCTCTCTTCTTCGGAGTTGGTCTAGGAATAAGCTCGGTAGTTGGAGCGGGAGCTGGCTCAGGAGATGCCCAATTATTTTCATTTGTTAACATATTATTCAATAAAATTTCAGCTTCATCTAGTGTTCTTTCCCTGAAAAGAGAACCAACACAACTATCCAGGTAATCTCTGGAAGCATCGGTTAGTCCATTATAAAAGATATCAAGTATTTTTCATTTTTCTTAAGAGGATGATCAAGCAAAGCATTAAGTAACTTGAGAAGCCTCCCCCAAGCTTGTGGGAGACTCTCTTCTTTAATTTGCACAAAGTTGTATATTTCCTTTAAAGCAGCTTGTTTCTTATGAGCAGGGAAATATTTAGCAGAGAAGTAATAAATCATATCCCGGGGACTACGCACACAACCAGGATCAAGATAATTAAACCATATCTTAGCATAACCCTTTAATGAGAATAGAAATATTTTAAGTATGTAAAAGTAGCGAGATCTCTCATCATTAGTGAACAGGGTGGCTATATCATTTAATTTAGTAAGATGTGTCACAACAGTTTCAGATTCATAGCTATGAAAAGGATCAGATTCAACCAAAGTAATTATATCAGGGTCAACAGAGAATTCATAATCCTTATCGGGAACACAGATAGGCGAAGTAGCAAAAGCAGGGTCAGTTTTCATTTTATCTTTAAGAGATTCTTTGTTCCATTTAATTAATAGCCTTTTAAGTTCATGACGATCTTTGCAAGCTAAAATAGAGGCAGAAGATTCCATATCAAAAACATAACCCTGAGGAATAACAGGCCTATCTTCATCATCACTTTCATCATTATAATCAGATTCAATAGTTTCTCTCTCTCTAGCCCTAGCAATTTGTTCATCAAGAAATTCACTAAGGGGCACAGTAGTATCAGGCATAGAAGTAGTTTCATCATAAGTATCATGCATAGCAGAAGTGGCATCATCAATAACATGCGACATATCGTAAGCGAATAGCGAAGCAGGTTTAGGTGTCGCAAGCTTACTCATAACAGAAGGTGAATCAAGTGCAGAGCTAGATGGCAGTTCCTTACCTCCCCTCGTAGTTGAGGGATAAATTTTAGTTTTGTCGTCTTTCAAGTTCTTCATAGTGTCCAGTAGATATAAATCCCAAGTGACTCAAAGAATAGAGCTCTGCTCCCCGGCAACGGCGCCAGAAATTAGTCTTGATAACCCACAAGTATAGGGGATCACAACAACTTTCGAGGGTAGAGTATTCAACCCAAATTTATTGATCCAACACAAGGGGAGCCAAAAGAATATTCTCAAGTATTAGCAGCTGAGTTGTCAATTCAACCACACCTGGAAACTTAGTATCTGCAGCAAAGTGTTTAGTAGCAAAGTAATATGATAGTGGTGGTAATGGTAACAAAAGAGTAATGAAAGCAAAAGTAATATTTTTGGTATTTTGTAGTGATTGTAACAATAGAAACGGGAAAGTAAATAAGCGTAAACTAGTATATAGAAAGCTCGTAGGCATCGGACCAGTGATGGATAATTATGCCGGATGCGTTTCATCATGTAATAGTCATAACATAGGGTGACACTGAACTAGCTCCAATTCATCAATGTAATGTAGGCATGTATTCCGAATATAGTCATATGTGCTTATGGAAAAGAACTTGCATGACATCTTTTGTCCTACCCTCCCGTGGCAGCGGGGTCCTAATGGAAACTAAGGGATATTAAGGCCTCCTGTTAATAGAGAACCGGAACAAAGCATTAGCACATAGTGAATACATGAACTCCTCAAGCTATGGTCATCACCGGGAATGGTCCCGATTATTTTCACTTCGGGGTTGCCGGATCATAACACATGGTAGGTGACTATAGACTTGCAATATAGGATCAAGAACTCACATATATTCGTGAAAACATAATAGGTTCAGATCTGAAATCATGGCACTCGGGACCTAGTGACAAGCATTAAGTATAGCAAAGTCATAGCAACATAAATCTCAGAACATAGTGGATACTAGGGATCAAACCCTAACAAAACTAACTCGATTACATGATAAATCTCATCCAACCCATCATCGTCCAGCAAGCCTACGATGGAATTACTCACGCACGGCGGTGAGCATCATGAAATTGGTGATGGAGGATGGTTGATGATGACGAAGGTGACGAATCCCCCTCTCCAGAGCCCCGAACGGACTCCAGATCAGCCCTCCCGAGAGGTTTTAGGGCTTAGCGGCGGCTCCATATCGTAAAACGTGATGATTTCTTCTCCTCTATTTTTTTCTCCCCGAAAGCAAATATATAGAGTTGGAGTTGGCGTCTGAGGAGCTGTGGGGCCCACGAGGTAGGGGCGCGCCGGGGGGGGCCCCCACCCTCGTGGACAGTGTGGGCCCCTGGTCTTCATCTTTAGCGAGGATTTTTATTATTTATTGTAAGATGTTCCGTGGAGTTTCAGGTCATTCCGAGAACTTTTGTTTTCTGCACATAAAACAACATCATGGCAATTCTGCTGAAAACAGCGTCAGTCCGGGTTAGTTCCATTCAAATCATACAAGTTAGAGTCCAAAACAAGGGCAAAAGTGTTTGGAGAAGTAGATACGACGGAGACGTATCATACTCCAAACGGATGGATCATGCGGAGTTGTCATCTTTAAACGAACTTTTGGATCGCATCGCCGCCATGGGAGTCGCTAAAGACTATGACCAAATTGGGCTTAAACCCGATCAGAGAGAAATCAAATCTCCGCCGATCACCCATCAGGTAGCGGTCGCAGAGGAACAAAGCAGCAACTCTTCCCCTACATTGAAGACAGGCTATGTTTGGATTTCCGAGCCCCAAGAGCCGGACACCCATTTGCGGGATGACACTTCGAACTTCGAACCAGGCGCCGAGCCTGGAAAATCATCTGACATCCCGGAGCCCGAACTAATAAGCTCGGGAGTTTTTCAAACTATGTACTCCACACCGGGTCAGGGTTCGGATTTAAAGCCACCCACCCACCACAAGCAATATTCTCCAAGCAATTACGGCCCTCCGGATATATGCGACCTCACGTTCGTACGACAACAGTCTCAGGAAACAGTCCATCACTTTTGGGCCAGATTCCTCCTTGTCAAAGTCAAGATTAAAGATTGCCGCGACGAGGACGCGATTTCAGTATTCATCAATAATTGCACGGACAATGGAATCCTCAACACCATCAACCGCCGTCGCATATTACACTTCGCTGACTTGGCGACCATAGTATAGAAGTACTGCGCAATGGAAAGCGCTTGGAAAACTCAGACAGCTCGCTGGGAACCACCAGCCTTCACTCAACCCCTCTGGCGGACCAAAACGATGCACCCTCGCGGGGCACCCGACCCCATAGCGAAGAAAACTAAGCTTATTACGGGACGCGGGACTGTTCTGGAGGGATGGCTTGATAGGCCATGCAAAATACACACAACACCGGATACCATACCAACCCACAGCCTTAGAGCGTGTTGGATACTTCGGCAGGTGGCCAAGAGCGGCGAGGATATCCTCACCAAAAACACCTCAGAACAACGCTCCCCGGAGGACGATGACCTCAGAGTGCTGACGGTATTCGAGACTTTCGCCTCAAACAATCGGCGCAAGAGGGCACTCCGCGACCTCGCCGAAGTCTGCCAAGTCGCAGCAATAAACCCCTGGAACGACACGGCCATAACCTTCAATGCCAGTGACGAACCAAGAGTCCGGTCAGTCCGGGGCACCAGCCGCCTCTCTTTATCCCTTTTTAGCTCTATAGCTTTTGTGCGGCCAGACCGCACACCTCTGACGTACACATCCTTAAATGTATACGCCGATAAATACCTGGGGGCTTCTTTTACAGAAGCTTATTATTATTTTTGTTTTCCGAGCATCAAGCTCACCACATATGTGTCCTTTCCGCATATGTACCTTTTCTTCGCCATTATATGCACCGTTATGACTTAAGTTTTTGCCAAGCTGGGTTGCCTGGCTCCTGTGCTTATGCCCTATGTTCCCATTTGTTCGGCTAGGGCATAAAGGGAGCACCTCTACGATTGTTACAGCTGGGTCATCCGGACGTGTACCTCAGACTGGGTGAAGCTGAAAGCTAGCGTTCTTAAGGGAATATTCGGTCGGCGAACTAAAGACGTTATACCCTCATTACACTATGAACCCCTAGATGTTACATATACTGTGATTTTTTCAATCACAGTTCGGGCATGCACACTACCGCATGTTCACCCAGGGAAAGGAACCCTTAACGGAAATATTCTCCCTAGAAGATGTTTCTTACAATCAACATGTAATATAACATAGCTAGACGGATACAACTTGTCTCTTCAAGCAACTATGACCCCTAAGCCTGGTTTCCATGCATACCCCAGTCTATATTGCCGCTCCGGTATTTGGAAACACTCCGTACCTTCGGGTTTAGAGGTTGAAGCAAAAAGGTCTGCCATGACAATCGTTTTACAATCCGGCTAGGGACAAACTTGTCAATCAAAGTACATAGTCACTTGGACTCAAAAACTTCTTACTCTATGCCGTCCAACAGGCTATCTAGCTCACAATCCTGTTGAGAAAACTTGCCGGCTATCTTTACTTGGTCATATACCAAACTCATTGGAATTTCTTGTCCATCTGACCCCCGTAGTCCGACCCGGCCATATGATTCAGATCAAGCTTGGTGTACCACGTTTTCACCATGGCCCAGGCCTCTCGCGCACCTTCTCGGCAGGCCGATATCTTCCATTAGAGAAAGTGGTGCCGAGCTCCCTGGAACAGCTTCACAAGCTCCTCCATGCTTCCTGGAGGGGAGGCGGATGGCCATAAATCCTTGGCAACACTCCGCATTACCTGCCGAGCTCGCCCGTGCAGTTGGGACAGCTCTTGCAGCAGATCACCTTGAGATCCGGACATTTCCTCTTCGGGACGGCCAATCAGCATACCTGCAGACATAAATCTGTCAGCTCACTTCTTTGCTGAATTACACTGAGGTAAGTTCAAAAGCATACCGAATATGCCGCCTCGTAGCCTCTTATTTTCCTTTACAGCGTCCGCTAGCTGGGCTCGTACATCTTTCAGCTCTTCGCCTAGCAGGGTGTTGGAATCCTGCAGCTTGTTCTTCTCTTCCTGGACCTATGTCAGCACACGTTCGCCTGCGATCAGTTGCCTTTCGGCCTGTCGTTTACCCACCTGCGCGACCTCCATATCCTCTGTCAGTTGATCTATTGATCCTGTCATCGGAAACGCAACAGTATTAATATTACTGGTACCTGATCATACTCTTTATGGATGGATGGGAACATTACCAGGTGTTGCCTCTTTGGACTTCTCCAGTTCGGCGGTAACAACAGCTAGCTGAGTCCGGCACTTTTCCAGCTCATGAGACAGCATGTTGTTCTTCTCTATGAGTACCTGATTATACATCGATCCTTTAATCAGTTGTTTCAACTGTTTCAAGTCTCGGGGGCTACTGGTACATGATTACTAGATCTGTACAATGTGTACTTACCCGCACATCTTTCAAATACTGGTCAGTTGCTCTGATAAGCCCATTCGAGCAGCTCGGATGTATGCATCACCCGAGCTGAAGGCGTTGAATGCCTCTTTAGTAAAGCCGGGGTCGCGAAGAGTGGCCCTCCGACACCGATGATTCATGGCACTCACCACTTCAGAGTTCGTGACGGATACATTATCCGAATGCTCTGAAGGAGGACAATCCAGCATCACTCCCGTGTCAGCCCCCGCCCTAGAGGCAGGGTCTGGAACCTGACTGGCGGAGGCGCGGCCGGCAGGATCTCCGGACATAGTCTGGCGAACACTCTTCCTGGTAAAACATAGTGGATAATGTCACGATTTGATGTGACTGCCAGGGTGCATATTTAAAGCCATACCTCTTTGATGAAGGCTCGACTGTATTTTCATCCGCCTTCCTCTTTGAGGACCCGACTGGCGCGGGCGCCGCTCTCTTACAAGACACCTCTGGTGCAGTATGGTGCGTCGAGCGCCTTCCCTTTGGAGCACAAGACAGTGTGGTGGGTGAGGCATGACTAGAAAGCTCCCTCGAAGGAAATGTCTCCTGACCACTTACATGTGATGCAGGAAGGAGGCCAGGATACTCAGCCTTGATGGCCACTTCTGTGCCATCGTAGCTCGCCTGGTAGAAGACTCCCTCTTTGAGCTCTACAAATATGTCTGGATCTTCTTCGAATCTGGGATCGAGGTCCCGGTTATGGTCCTCCGGCTGTGGGGCGGGGCTATGGATCCCCGCAGTAACCTTCCGCCATTCCTATTGATGGATGGGTTAATGCCAGTCAAACATGACTCGGGGAGAGAATTAAATAAAGTGGTGGGATTAAGACTCACCCAGCTAGGAGGATTGTACATGGAAAATCCTTCTCGGCGCGTAAGACGAGTGAACTCCTCTTTCTCCCCTTTATATAGATCGGCCAATATTGCGGCCAGGGGGAATCATGACCCTTTCATCCGCAGCATGAGGCATCATCTTCCCCATTATAGTGCCACACAGGGAGCCCCCTGAGTTGGAGTAGCTGAACACCTCGCACTATGGAAGTTACCATTACCTCGATTATTGATAATCTGGACTGGGCAAGTGTCCTTATCTTACCCATCAATTGCCGGACTTCCATGCTGTCTTCCTCCTTGAGGCTCCGAGGATGCCAGCTGTGGCGTTTCTTCAATGGAGCACGGGAAAATTCTAGAAGGTCCATTCATATTGGGTCGGGGAGAGCGACGTCTTCAATATAAAACCACTCCAAGGGCCACTCCTCGGATGCCTTCTTCGGCGTGAACAAGTATCCGGTTCTGGCTATGCGCCATATCTCGGCACCGCCCACCTCAAATATAGATCCCTTTCGGGTACGAGGGACGAGGCAGAAAAGTTTCCTCCATAAATCAAAGTGGGCCTCGCAGCCCAAGAATAGCTCGCAAAGAGCGACAAAACCCATGATGTGCAGGATGGAGGCCGGACTGAAGTTGTGGAGTTGAAGGCCATAGTACTCCAGGAGACCTCGGAGGAAGGGGTGGATTGGAAACCCGACGCCTCTTATCAAGAAGGATATTAAACACACTCGCTCCCCCCTGGTTGGATTAGGGAAATTTTCCGCCAGGGCTTCGCCTATAAAGGAGGTTAATCCTGCCCGGACGGGGACTAGATCCGCGGGGGGAAGGAATCCCCGCGTTTGAAGCTTGCTCAGTTGGTCATGGGATACTGAACATTCCTCCCAATCGCCTTTTTCGGAACCGTGGGGGCGGGAGGAAGAACTGGGAGCGCTAGCCATGTTGGAATGGTTTCGCCTAGCGAGCTCTAAGGATTTTCCGCCTGGTGTGAGATGGCGTGTGAGATCCAATCCACATAAATATACACCTTTCTTACATGGCTAGGGTGTTATGTGCAAAAGTGCTCTGACCTTTCGTGTTCGCTCGACACGTGGAAGCCGAAGCAATGGAGGCGCAAAAGCCGATGGGTACGACATTAAATGGAAAAGCCAAGAAATGACTCTTCGGATCAGACGCATCAAAGTATTCGGAGGAAGAACCCGCCTTGCAATGCCGAAGACTCTCAGCGGGCTGGACACCTCGTCATTGAAGCCCGTTTCAGGGGCTACTGAGGGAGTCCTAGATTACGGGGTCCTCGGGCGCTCGGCCTATGTGATATGGGCCGGACTGATGGGCCATGAAGATACAAGACAGAAGACTTCCTCCCGTGTCTGGATGGGACTCTCCTTTGCGTGGATGGCAAGCTTGGCGTGCGGATATGAAGATTCCTTCCTCTGTGAACCGACTCTGTACAAACCCTAGTCCCCTCCGGTGTCTATATAAACCGGAGGGTTTAGTCCGTAGAGGCTATCATAATCATACAGGCTAGACATCTAGGGTTTAGCCATTACGATCTCGTGGTAGATCAACTCTTGTAATACTCATATTTATCAAGATCAATCAAGCAAGAAGTAGGGTATTACCTCCATCAAGATGGCCCGAACCTGGGTAAACATCATGTCCCCCGTCTCCTGTTACCATCAACCTTAGACGCACAGTCCGGGACCCCCTACCCGAGATCCGCCAGTTTTGACACCGATACCCGCTGCCCAACTGATATGGTTGGCTGATGCCCAAGATGATGGTGGAAGGGGGCTTCTCCGCTTCCGTGGAGCCCATGTGGGGTCGACAAAGGTCCTCGCAACAAAAGGATCTGGCAAGACACCTGCTGTGTACGCCGGCGTCGCCTCTGCAGTGGCCTTCATGGGACCCAAGCGCGGCATCCTCCCGTGTTCTACTTCTCCTCGATGATGGCGGCGGACACGGAGGCGCTGGCCACCGACTCATCGCTCTCTGCGCACCCGACTTCTGTCTCTGCTTGCATGGCACGGCTGCCGGCATGGGAGTCTCGGCCAAAGAAACGGGAGACACGGTCACAGACACGCGAGGCGCGGTACGAGGCAGCGGTGTGGACGGCAGCGACGACGCCCGTGCGCCGCTCCTCGTCAAGCTGGCCTGGAGCAGCGAGTTGCTGAACCGCGCACCGGCTTGAGGCGGCAACTGGCTCCGTCGGGCGAGGGGAGGGAGGTGGATCAGCGAGCCGCATAGCTCGTATCCGGCGAGCTCGGTGGGCCACTCAACCGGCTTGGATGCAGGATAATTACTCTTCGTAAGCCATTGTAAGAGTGGACAAAATGGTAAAGGAGGAGATGGGGGAGCGGCGGAGGGGTGCGATTCTTGGCCGGCGTTTGGCCTCGTTTAAATAGGAGATCAAATAGACGGCGGACGGGAGGATCTCGGCCGGTGTTTCATTTAATGCTGGCCCGGTCATGAACAGACGTGTGTCCAGAGTAGGTTTCTCGGCTTCAACACGGGTTTCTTGGAGGCGTTTGAATGCGGCAAGGAGGCATGTTCAGCCGGGCGTGCATCAAGTGGCACCCTCGACTTTGACGTACGACACCGCACCGTTCTTCCACTAGCGTGTGGGCTCTTTGGGTACATGGCCTGCATGTCAGTGACCCAACGCAGGTAGCGCATGACAGAGGAACTTTTGGTGGGCCAAGGCGGTCAGGAGCGGGCATTTCATAAACTGATGATTGTTCATTGAGTGTGACGTCATCTATTTCATCTAGATAAGCCTACTATATAATGTAAGAGAATTTTAAAATTTTCATATATACGTTGATAGCCTGTTCAATACGTTGTGATTCATAAAGACCACTGCAAACATCAATGTTCTTCTTATCACAGACAAGATTGATTAAACCTTGCAAAAAAAAGATAAGATTGATTAATACCCGTAACAATCCATGTCCTTAACAAAGGGTGCATGCACGTATAGGTTGAGCGTGTGTCTTGCGTCGTGTGTGGTGTGCATGCAGGCGTGTGAGTGTTTCGTGCGTGCATGTGTACGTTTCAGTGTTGCATGCATGTGTGCGTACGTGCGTGTGTTCGTGAGTGCATGTGTACGTGTCAGTGTTGCACGCCTGCAAGCGTGCGTGTGTTTGTTATGTGTACGTGTTAGTGTTGCATGCATGCATGCGTGTGTGTGTTCGTGCGAGTGTTGCATGCGTGCATGCGTACGTGCGGGGTGAGGCTACACGTCAGTCGACAGACTTTTTCATCTATGGTCAGTAGATTTTCCAGCCGTTGGATACAAAATCAAGGGCCTGCAGTTTATCTTCAACCTCCACCCCCTGAGCCGCCAGCCACCGCCGGCCGCCACCGCCCGCGGCTGGCACGTGCGGCCACACCGCCCCGCCCGCCCCGAAACCACTCCCCACCTCTGGTCCGCCGCTGCCCTGGCCATCCCTCTAGGCCCCCCGTGCCGAGCTTTTTCTCTGGCGATCCCCACGCCACCGCCCAATCACCGCACTCCCTCACCGTCGGCGACTGCCAACCAAAGGTCTCACGACTTCGAATCCCCACCGACCACTAATTTATTACCATTTATGTCCTTCATATACGCGCTGACGGGTGGGCCCTATGGTAATGTGCGCTGCTGAATGTGGACCGTTTAACTGGTCAATTGATCATGTCATCGACAAATTACGGAGCCGTATGGTGAGCCAGTGACCGTATGATCACCCTAAAATTTATTTTATTAACACAGTACAGACTCAGACTACCATTTCTTTCTTTCATATACGCGCTGACAGGTGGGTCCCACGGGGCGCCCCGATGGTGCAACACTAGTTGCGCCACGTGGAACGTTTGACTAGTCAATTGATTGTGTCATCAACAAAATACGGAGTTGTATGGGTGAGCCAGTGACCGTATAATCACGACATGTATTTTTTAACACGGCATGACGCATAGCGCTCATATATACGCGCAAGCACTCACAGCTATAAGCGCACACACGCAGACCCTACCCCTATGAGCACCTTCGAGAGAGTGAGCCAACATATGATCTTGAGATTTTATGAAGTCACCATAGGTGCCTCGTAGTCGAGTGGAACGTCTCCTCCCACTGAACGCATATCACCGGAAAAATACTGAAATTAACCCAGGATAAATGCGAGCACCAGGACTTTAACCCTGGTGGGCTCGAGAAACCACTGTCCTCCTAACCATCCAACCACGGGTTGGTTAGCACCACAAAATGTATGTGCTGACCGTGATGAGCTTATTCTGAAGTCCAATGACCATATCGTGCTTTCGCTTCAAATACAATGACCGTAAGTGTCATCAACAAAATACGGAGCACGCATCAAATACAATGGCTGTCAGTGTCATCAACAAAATACGAAGACGTATCATGAGCTAGATACCGTATGATCACCACGAGAATATATACGGTGACCGTAATGAGCATATCGACCGTATAGTGCTTTCTCTTGAAATATAGTGACCGTCACGCGTGAATGTGTCATGGGCATGCATACTTTTAGAGGGCCGAGAGATAGTTTGTGTGCGTACGTGAAAGTGGTGTAGAAAGAGGGGGTGTCCAGTGGAGATAAGGAGAGATATGCCCTTTGTTTATCTTTCCCGTGACTAATATTTTAGGAGAAAATATAAACATTCACAATGCAGAACAAATATTTTTGGATGCACCATGCAATTAACTTTCATGTATAACATTGTACTATTGTATATGCTTATTTTCTTAGTGGCTGATTGCGTGTGTGGTGTGGTGGGCACATCATTTCTAGTTGGGGTGGGCACATCATTTCTAGTTGTGGTGGGTCAACATGAGGACTCATGTGTCGGTTCCATCCTGCGCCACATAGGTTGGACCGAGACACATTATACGAAGACCCATGTGGAGGACTCAGCGTACAACACGAAGCTACCAGAGTCGAGGAGGACTCTATCCCCACTAGTGATAAGCCGACTATATATGATTTGTAACCCTAGGCCCCAAGTATGTTATAGAAGCCTGGGGGCTAGTTCGTCGATAGTATACACACACGCACAATGGCTGGTATTCACGTGTACTTTATACACACCCCTATCACTAATATACAGCACGAGGAGTAGGCTTTTTCCTCAACTGCAAGGGTTCGAACTTGGGTAAAACCTTGCCTCGTATTACCATCCAGCCCAACAGTCAGGGATATCCTACCGAATTATCTGATGGAATCATATCTACCAACTACTAAGAGAGAGGTGTGTCTGTGGTGGGGGGTGTGTGCAAGAGAGGCCTAAAGATAATGTGCGTGCGGGAGACACGTAGGAACATATATGTGCGTATAGAGGGCTAGTAGAGACCGTGCGTGTGTGTGTGTATATGCATGTGAGAGAAATAGTGTTTTCCAACTGAGATTAGTGAAAAGAGTGGTACATAGTAGTCCGAAAGAGAGAGAGAGAGAGAGAGAGACAGAGAGAGAGATACAAAGAGAGAGTGCGCGTGAGACACCCCGACACCCCGGGAGAGATTGTGAGCATGTGTGAAAGAGAAATGCCGATGTATATAAAGTGTGTGCACTTATGCGTTAGATAGAGAGATATATAGCACGTTTGTGAGAACGGGCCGAGGCATAGTGCATCTACGTGTAAAAGGCGGTTCTACGCATTAAATTAAAATATAAATGGCATTATTATTTTTGGATGAGATCATGAATTTTTAAATTTGCGTATGAACGAAAATTGGTCTATTAGACACCCATACTCTATTGAATCTAACATGTCATGTGTTTATTTCATATTATCGATCCATAGAGTGAGAGCGGTTTGAAATACAGGCAATGCATTGCTTTTGCAATTCATATATAAACATTAATTAGTTCACTCCATGTTGTTAATGTGAAGCACTTTATACATTTGTCACTTACATGGATACATTCCAAATTGCTAGTTACGAAATAGAATACATGTTGAATTCAACATAAAGGGGGTTTCAAAGATTCGAATTCATAGGAAGTGCATTCATCTATTTGAACCCGAGATAATGGCATTGGTAAATCAGATCTAAAAGGGGGCATCAATCTTTGTTGTGCGTTTGAACATGCTATATATTCATATGCATGTCTAACTATTTTTTTGCAACCAAGGAGATTATATCTGGAACCATGCATGAACTGAGGTAAGTTGCATATTTTTTAATATATACTCGTGTACAATGTATATTCAAATGTAGCCCATCCATATGAAAATAATCATAGTTTTAGGATTTTCAAGAGTAAAGATTTGTGAAGTTTGACAAATCCTGAAAGTTCATTTCAAGAGAACCGAAAACGTTAATGCTTCTGCTCCCAAATATTGAACGAAGCGCTAAATAAGCCTCTGGTCACCTGAAACCGCGCGAGACTAATGTTTGGTGGTAGGCAATTACTGTCCTGACTCTGGCACGTGTAGCCTATCGACCCGATGTCCAAAGGTCTAAACTGGGGTAGGTTTGTAACTTCACCAAGACGCTAGTCTCAACCGCCTCCGAGAAGCATTCATACGTCATGGGCACCTAAACACCCATGCGCTCAGCCGAAATCTATCCCGCACACCATTTGGGACACCTGAGATTACTGTCCTACCCCCAACCCGCAATATGTCCAAAATTTTAGATGGGGGCAAAGTTGTAACTTTCCCCAAATTTCAAACAAGCGCGTCCCAAACTAAAACATTGTTCACCCTTAGTTCCCCCTCCCTCCGTTTTCCCATTCATACTCCATGGGCGCCAAAATGCCCTCTCCACCAGCCGCGAAACCCCAGCCTCCTCCGTCCTCCATCCCATCGCGCCCAATCCACCACCGCCCTCCTTCAACACGCCGGAGCCGGTACCCTGACGTCGTCATCCAACGCAACCGTAACCGCAACACCCTCAAGGACTTAGCAGCTGAAGCCGAGGCAGAGCTGCCTCCATGATGCCCACGCCGACGTGTGCCGTACTAGAACCACCTCGACTACGCTGTCCCGCGCCTCACTGCTGCCGCTCCACTGTCGCAACCGTCCACCGCACCGGAGCTGTTCCCGCTACGCTGGCGTTCGCCGCCTCAGATCTACTTCCCCGCCGCAGACAGACGGCCACCGCACCACACTCAACAATTGGCCATAGGTTCGGCCAAGGCTCCACCGTCCTCCACAACTTCTCGTTTCCAGCGAACCACAAGAAGATCGTTGGAAAAATAGAAGGAGGACACAGCACTGCTAGTAGAAAGAGGTACTCCTCTTCCCTTATTCGTGCAAATCTTACGTCTCTGCTCACACCGTATTCATCCAACGAAAGAAACTAGTTGAGCGCTTCGTACTGCATCTTCTTCGTGATATTAAATGCACAATGTTTCCTCCCATTTACTATTTCACCTTTGCTAGAGGTAAGTAGCCCACCTGGATTTCAATTCAGGGTCAGTCGAATCGCAATTAAAAGAAGCAGCACCTGCTTAGGCGCGCGGAGCACCTAGTCCGCTGTTCGCCGGGGAAGCGGCGCATCGGTGTCTATCATAGGGTTGTGGGGCGCAGGAGCTGCTTGCACCCGACCTGGAGGTCGGCGGAGCTTGAAGGGATGGCCCGGGCCGTGCCAAGCACGGCCGCGGCCGTGAGGTCGAGTCGGCGAGGCGGGATCTGGGCGATGGTCGCTCGCGTTCGAGGAAGATCGTAATCGATCGGGTGGAGGAAGATGAAGGCGATCTACTCGTTCTTTGACATCGAACGGTGCAGAAAAAAATGGACTGGCCTATTTGTTTTCAGTCGACTGGTATTTTCATAGGACCACACCTTTTGGTGTGCTGGATGAGCATCTGCATTTCCCAGCCATCCCTGTGCTCATATTTCGAAATCCTGGAATCTAGTAATTTCGTGTGCCATGCATGTTGTAAAGCTATCATATGTCCCCCGTCATTTATTTCTCACTGACCTGCTATCTGCTACTTTACACTGTACTACTTGTGCACACACTTCACCCATACTCACACTATTGTTTTTTGATGCATGGGTATTTCAGACTCTGACGCAGTGTTGATGAATACAAAAAAGAAAAGACAGACATCGCTCCAGTGTAATTTGAAGATAAGCACTAAGCGTCTCAGCGCTCTAAAGGGTGCAGTGCCAGCAGATGGAGACAGTAAACGTAGCTCTGCAGTTGATGATCTCAATTGCCACACACAACCATCCCAGGTGCTTGCTTTAACTTCGCGCTGTCAAATGTGGTTCCAATTTGCATATAGTGTCTATCTTGTATTGCTTCCAATTTGGTTAAATTGCATCAGCTTGCTTTACACATCATACCTTTGATAATGACATGCCTTCCTGTTTTTCATACATACTACATATGTCTATTAACCATGTTCGTACATCAAACTAATGCTCTTTTGTATCCCTCATCAATCACTTATGGAGACAGTCACCCGAGTGGGTTACTGTGAGACATCCTCCCACATGATTCTCAAGAAACAACAAGGCTAAATGAAGATAGTCAACGTAGCACTCTAGTTGATGACCGCAATTTCCCCACACCACCATCGCAGGTGCTTGCTCTTACTTGGCAGTGTGATATGTGGTTGCATGTTGCATAGGGTGTCTATATTGTAATGCTTCTAATTAGGGTAAATTGCATCTGCTTAGTTAACACATTATACCTGTGAATATGACATGTGTTCCTGTTTTTGGTACATATTACGTCTTTCTATTGACCATGTTCTTAATCAAACTACTTTTCTTGTGTATCCCTCATCAATCACTTTTGACGAGACACCTTCAAGTTGATAGTGTAATATTGGTTGCATCTTGCATATCATTTCAAACATGTATTGCCTCTAATTTGTTGAAGTGTCACTTATAATGAGACACATCTAACTTGGTAGAGTGATTTTGGTTGGATCTTTCATATGGTGTCTAGATTGCATTGCTTCCAATTTGTTGAAATGCCTTCTACTTAGCGTTTTTCGTACATATTCCATCCTCCTACAATGTGGTTACCATACATAAAAGTTGTGTTCGTCAGTATCATGCATCAACGAATTTGGAAGTGCGACCTTTTTCTTGTATGTTTACTTGACGAGGCAAAATCTAAAAGGACGAAGGAACAGAATGATGGTGGTCCTCTGGAGCAACCGAAACAGATGATCTCTGCAGATTGTCCTGCTACTCCTACTGCAGTGCAAGTTCCAAATCTCATCTCCCCTACTCCACAACCCCAGGTGCTTGCTCTAACATGGCAGTGTGATATTTGGTTGCATGTTGCATATAGTGCCTAGCTTGTATTGCTCCTAATTTTTTAAATTGCATCTCCTTAGCTTACACATTATACATGTGAATATGACACTCCTTCCTATTTTTGGTACATACTATATCTGCCTATCACACCATGTTCTTACATCAAACTACTGTTCTTGTGTATCCTGCATCTATCGCTTATGACGAGACAGTCACACCCGTGGGTTAGTATGAGACGCGCTACTCTTATAAAGAGTGCAGTTTCATCCTCTCCATAGGATTCTCAAGAAACAGCAAGCCTAATTGAACATAGCTCTGTACTTGAAGACCGCACTTCCCCTACACCACCATCGCAGGTGCTTGTTCTAACTTCGCAGTGTGATATGTGGTTGCATGTTGCATACGGTGTCTAGCTTGTAATGCTTCTAATTAGGGTAAATTGCATATTCTTAGTTTACACATTATACCTGTGAATATGACATGCCTTCCTATTTTTGGTACACACTACATCTATGTGTTAACCATGTTCTGACATCAAACTACCTCTCTTCTACATCCTGCATCAATCACTTACGATGAGACACCTTTATTCGTTGCATATTGCATATTATTTCTAGCCTGTTGCGATGTATTGCTTCTAATTTGGTCAAATACATTTGTTAGGCCACCCTTTTAATTTGGCAGAGTGATATTGGTTTCATCTTTCATATGGTTTCTAGCTTGCATTGCTTCTAACTAGTTCAAACACCTTGTTCTTAGTTTACACTTTATACATCATACATGTCAATATGTCATGCCGTCCTATTTTTCATACATATTCCATACTATCATCATGCGGCTGTCTTACATGAAAGTAGTGCTCGTTAGTATCATGTATCAATGAGTTCTGAAGAGCAAATTTTATTCCTTTTTCTTGTGGGTTTGACTTGACAAGGCAAAATAAAAAAAGAGAAAGGAAGGCCATCTCTGCAGCAACGTAAATGAAGCATCTGTATGGATTTTCCTTGTACTGCTAGTGCATTACAAGTTCCAAGTCTCCGCTCCCCTACTCCACCATCCAAGGTGCTTGCTCTAACTTGGTAGTGTGATATCTGGTTGCATGTTGCATACGGTGTCTAGCTTGTATTGCTCCTAATTAATTAGTGTAAACTGCATTTGCTTAGCTTACACATGATACGTGTGAATATGACATGCTTTCCTGTTTTTGGTACATACTATATCTGTCTATCACACCATGTTCTTACATAAAACTACTCTTCTTGTGTATCCCGCGTCAGTCACATATGATGGGACACCTTTAAGTTGGCAGTGTGATATTGGTTTGCGTCCTGAATATGATTACTAGCATGTAGTGCTTCTAGTTTGATGAACGCCACCTATGACGAGACAGTTTTAACTTGGAAGAGTGATATTGATTGCACCGTCCATATGATATCTAGCTTGCAGTGCTTCTAATTTGTTGAAGTGCCTTCTTCTTAGTTACCACATCATAGGTGTGAATATGTCAAGCCGTCCAGTTTTTCGTACATATTCCATCCTCGTATCATGAGTTTGCCTTTCATCAGAGTAGTGTTCGTCAGTATCATGCATGAATGAGTTCTGAAGAGCGAATTTTATTCCTTTTTCTTGTCGGTTTGACCTCACATTGCAAAATCAATAAAGCGGAAGGAAATTGGTAAGGCATTGGATGATGGTGGTCCTTCCGAGCAACTGAAATGGAGGGTCTCTACATATTCTACTCCGCCATCTCCCAACAAGATTCGCAAGACAATGCAAGGCTAGACACTCAATGTAGTTGTGTAGATGATGAGCACGTCTCCCCTACTCCACCATCACAGGTGCCTGCTCTAACTTGGCACTATTATATGTGGTTGCATGTTGCGTATGATGTCTAGCTTGTATTGCTTCTAACTTTGTTGAATTGCATCTGCTTACTTTACACATAATGCCTGTGAATATGATATGTGTTCCTGTTTCTAGAACATACTATATCTGACACACCATGTTCTTACATCAGACTACTGTTCTTGCATATCCCGCATCAGTCACTTATGATAAGGCACCTTTAAGTCGCCACTGTGATATTGTTTGTGTCTTTCATATGATTTCTAGCATGTACTACTCCTTTGTGAGGTTCCTGGGCATGTCCTCCCCTGGCGGCTACGCCAACGTGCCTGGGCAGGGCTCTCCTTGGCTGATGGCAGTCGGCGGTGGTGTGCTCCGTCCAGCGACTTCATTGCGGATTGCGGTGGTCATCTAAAGGTCTTTGTGAGGTTCCTCTCTTTAGATCCGATGGTTACCTTCGTCGATGAGATGCAATCTATGGATGATGACATGACGCAGAGGGATGGTTGTGTGGCGGCGGCGATTTCACATCGCATGTAGCTACTGGGATTACGGAAAAGTGGTGGCGACAACATATGATTGACTTTCGTTGTGGTGCTTCTCGAGCACCCGGTCTTGTGCTCCGGAGTGAAAACTTAGGACTAACCTGAGTTGGTTATACCTAGCAATGGTGACGTTTTGCGTCGTTACCTTGTTGAAGGAATTGCTCGGAGATGCTTAGACTGGTTCTTCTAGGTGAAATCCTAGATTCAAGACCTTGGTGGTTGGATCCGGTGACGGCGGCGCTTGAGCATCGCTCCCTTTCTGAAGGTGTTGTTGTTGAAGAACTTCGTCGTCGTTGTGGTGTCATGAGATGATTGGTGTGGATACAGTCTTTGTTCTAGTTTGTCAATCACGGATTTGATCGCTTCAGGGTTTTTTTTCTCACTTAAGCATAGCTTTAGTCATACATGACTTTGCTACTTGTCGGCGTGTTTTTTGTGTCATTGTGTGTGTGTGTGTGTGTGTGTGTGTGTGTGTTGATGTCGGCTGTGTGCATCCTAGCTATGCAGAGGCCGAGTGTATACTCATTGTGTTTGTATCCTCTTGATGCTTCATTTTGAGTTAATAAAATTCACCCGGTATAAAAAAAACATGTACTGCTTCTAATTTGTTGAAACGCTAGATAGTTTGAACTTGGCAGAGTGATATTGGTTGCACCTTTCATATGGTGTCTAGCTTGCAGTGCTTCTAATTTGTTGAAATGCCTTCTGCTTAGTTACCACATCATAGGTGCGAATATGTCACGCCGTCCAGTTTTTCATACATATTCCATCCTTGAATCATGTGTTTGCCTTTCATCCGAGTAGTGTTCATCAGTATCATGCATGAATGAGTTCTGAAGAGCGAATTTTGTTCCTTTTTCTTATCGGTTTGACTTCACAATGCAAAATCAATACAACTGAAGGAAATTAGTCCGGCGGTGGATGATGGTGGTCCTTGAACAACTTGAGCAGAGGGTCTCTACAGATTCTACTCCGCCATCCTACCAACAAGATTCGCAAGACAACACAAGGCTGGACAGTCAACGTAGCTGTGTAGATGATGAGCACATCTCCCCTACTCCACCATCGCAGGTGCTTGCTCCAACTTGACACTATTATATGTGGTTGCATGTTGCGTATGATGTCTAGCTTGTATTGCTTCTAACTTTGTTGAATTGCATCTGCTTACTTTACACATAATGCCTGTGAATATGACACATGTTCCTGTTTCTAGAACATACGTGTAGATGATGAGCACATCTCCCCTACTCCACCATCACAGGTGCTTGCTCTAACTTGGAACTGTTATATGTGGTTGCGTGTTCCATATGATGTCTAGTTTGTATTGCTTCTGATTTTGTTGAATTGCATCTGCGTAGCTTACAACTTATACCTGCAACGATCACTTACCCATAAGACACATTTAACTTGGGAGTGTGATGTAGGTTGCATCTTGCATTGTCTTCTAGCTTGTACTGCTTCTAATTTCTTGAAATGGCACTTATGACGAGACACTATTTACCTGATAGATTGATATTGGTTGCATGTTCATATGGTGCCTAGCTTTCATTTCCTCTAATTTTGTTAAAATGCATTCTGCTTACTGTTTTTCATACATATTCCATCCTCCTATCATGTGCTTGCCTTACATCAAAGTAGTGTTCGTCTGTATCATGCATCAACCAGTTATGCAGAGCTAATTTTATTCATCTTGTTTTGGTTTTGACTTCATAAGGCAATATCAGAAAATAGGAAGGAAAAGAGTAAGTTAGGTGATGCTGCTGGTCCTCCGAACCGACGCAAACAGAGACTCTCTAGACTTGCCACTGCTACTGCTAATGAAGTTGAAGTCCCAAGTATACATGATGAGTTCATCTCCCGTACTCCACCATCGCAGGTGCTTGCTCTAAGTTGACAATGTGATAATTGGTTTCATGTTGCATATGTTGTCTAGCATGTATTTCTTCTATTTTGATTAAATTGCACCTGCTGAGTTTATACGTTATACATGTGCATATGACATGCCTTTCTGTGTATAGAATATACTGCATCTATCAATCATACCATGTTCTTACATCAAAGTACTGCTGTTGTGTATCCCGCATCAGTCACTCGAGATTGGACGCTTTTAACATGGCAGTTTGATAGTGGTTAGATCTTGCATTGATTTCTATGTTGTACTGCTTCTAATTTTTCGAAATGGCACTTATGACAAGACACTTTTAACTAGGCAGAGTGATATTGGTTGCATCTTTCATATGGGTCTAGCTTGCATTACTTCTATTTTATTGAAAATCCTTCTGCTTAGTTTACACATCATAGCTGTCAATATGTCATGTCGTCCTGTTTTTCTTACATATTCCATCCTCATACGGTTGTCTTACATCAAAGCATTGCTTGTTTGTATCATGCATCAATGAGTTCTGAAGAGCGATTTTATTCTTTTGTGTTGTGGGTATGCCTTGACATGGCAAAGTCAAAAAAGAGCAAGGAAAAGAATATAATAGGGAATGGAGTTACTCGTCGGGTGAAACGGAAAAGGATCTGCCCTCGAGATTCTGCTGGTACTTATAGTGCAGTAGAAGGTCCAAGTCCACCGGCTAAATCTACAAACACAGTATCACCTGCTCCACCAGCTGCAGCATCCGCTTCAATCGTACTCAAACATCTCAACGATTTACTCCTTCGTTTGCTTCGAACGGCGGTTCCCAAGCTGCATTCACACCTAACACTACTTTCAAGCTTCGCGACACAACAAGACTTGGCAAGATCGATGAACCTCATGAGCATCAACACCAAGACGGTACCTGACTGAGTCAAGTTGTACTTCCATGCTCCTTTATATGTACTCTCACAGTTTTATGTGCACTAACACTTTCCTTATTCGTTGTTGAACTAGCACCACGGCGCAAGCGCAAACAGACATCAGGGATAATGCTTGACAGATTAACAAAATCTAAAGGAGGAAGAATGGAGATCCATTTTGAGGCAGGTTTAAAAAGGCCATGTGATGCTAAAGAGTCAACCAAGTTAGTATCAGAGGTAGCCATTGTCGTTAGGTGTCACGCACGTATCCTCCCAACGTGGATCCAGTACAGGAATGAGAAAGACAATACCCAGTTTAATACCTTCCTTGACCATTTATCTATAAGTAAAGTTATTCATCGCAATTTGTAATATTGTCTTGCTCTGTGCCATACTTTCTAGCTTCCTCCTAATAAGACTCACATTATTTTTTCAATAGATGAGGTTCAAGTTTGATCCGAAAGATGATGCAACTAAACAAGCATGCACTCATGTTTTCCAGTCTGCTCTGCGACAGTATCGGTACCACCTTAGAAAATCTCACTTTGAAGGCAAGGCTAACAATGAAATCGCCCAAACATCTCCAGTGGAATATATTACAGATGAAGACTGGACAACCCTTGTTAAACACTGGTCTAATCCAAAGTATCAGGTAGGGTATATGTATTTGATCAGACCACATATTGAACTTGTATTTATGTATGTGCCTTACAAGTGTATCTTCTTCTAGGCTAACTGTTTGAAGAATAAGACCAACCATTCTAAAGTGAAATTCCAATGCACAACAGGATCTCGTAGGTATATTGCACCATCGCGAGGCTCTTGTAAATAGCTGCTACTTCCTTCTTTTTTCGGTGCCATATTATCGTATCTATATTGACTTGTTCCAAATACAGAGGAAAACCCGTGCGGACCAAAAAGAACCTGAATCGAGTGCAGTGCAAATCTTCAAGGATAGCCACACCAGCAAGATGAAGGGCATGAGCACACCAGTTCAGGCCGCTGTTGTAAGTCCTTACTCCTCCTGCCTTTGAACTGATTGGTACTATGATGTGTTCTTTTAACTGCTTGGTTTGCAGCCAATGGCAGTTACTATGTTCAGTTTTATACACAGTTGTCTTAACGTATCATTTCACCTTACATGGTTTACAAGAGATGAAGGGTATTCTTTTGGTCTTGATCTGTAATCTACTAGTGATGTTCACGTGCGCACACAATGATAGAATAGCCTGTTTGTTTTATATCTGTTTGCCCATGATATGAATGATGTCATACTATGTTCATCCTACTTTAAACCATGTCTCTTTATCCTTAGATGTCAACGAATGTGAGGAAATAGACAATAAAGTAGGCATGCTACATGGACATATGTTCCTAAAGTGATTTTATTATGTAGTTGGCACTACAATACATGCTATTGTATTACATTAGTTCACCAAAATAAGTTATGTATTAACGTGAAACCTAATTTGTTTGTTTCTGTCTCATTAGTAACTTATCTGGTACACTAATCTACAAGTTCAAACTTTTAGCAAGCTATGGAACAAATGATTGAACAGCCACAACCACCTGAAGATGACGAGGCTACCACACGCACAATGTCACCTCTTGCTGCAGAGTGTCTGTATCTCTCCACTAACAGTCAAAAAGCACCTTCCTACGTAATTCTGGGTTGGTTGTCAAGGTAACCTCGTCCAAATAGCCTACTGAACAAAATCTTTCGGCTAGACAGAGTGATATATCTGTGATCCAGACACAAGTCTAATCCCTAATGGACGTTGTGTCGGAAACTAAAATAGTGGTTGACAAATGTCGTGAAGATATGAATGGTTTTGAAACTAGACTATCAGACATTTGCTTCATTGTTCAAGAGCGATGGCGGAAAAAAGGGGAAGATCGTGCTACTCCATCAGATTCTACAGCCTGAAACATAAGCACTCAAGTCAAATGAATTGTCCTTCTATACATCTGATGGTGCTTTTATCTGCAAGGACTGTAAACTTTATGCCAACAGGCCTTTTGTTGTATGGTTGGAATTTATTTTGTTGTGATACAACATTTATGATGCTGCCAAAGGCTGCAGTAATTACAACGCTATTTTTGTATAGTGTAGGTTTATCTTGGTAATGTATTCGGCCGAAAGCTTCGTAGGAGCCCAATATGCCAACATTCATCGGGCTCATTCCAATTGGGCTTATTCTGGGCCGAAATTTGCATGTAGCCCACTAAAAATATCTGGGCCTAAATCAGCATAAGCTTTCATATTTTTCTAGTAGGCCTGTGCCCATAGTGGGCCTTTAACAGGCCTAAATATAATTTGGGCCCTCAGTAATAATAGGCCGTTTACATGTGTAAATATCTCGAGCACATAAAAACATGGGCCTTTAATAGGCCAAAAGTAAGATTGGGACCTGATTGTGCCAAATAACCCATTGGTCTTAGCAGGCCGAAATGGTGGCCCATTTACAATGCGGATCGTCCATAGGCCGAAATTCAGACGGACTATAAATGCGCCGACCTACTACCCGGGCCTTTAACACGCCGGAAGTTCGATCGGGCTTGATTACTGTCATTTTTATATGGGCCGTTAGTAGGCCCGATGTGGCGTTGGGCCACATATGGCCCATGGACTTCATCCGACGTTAAAAGGCCGAAAGTCACAACAGGCTGAAAGTGGCCCAAATCTGTAGCGGGCCTCTAACAGGACGAATTTTAGACATGGCCGAATATGAACCATATCCTTCATGGTCGTTTAGGGGCCAAAAGTTTCAATGCCCTATAAATGGGCCCAAATGAAGCAGGACCTTTAACAGGCCGGAAACACACCGGGCCGTAATTCGGCCCAAATTCTTAGTGGACTGTTAACGGTCCAGAAGTGACCATGGGCCGCGATGATGACAAGTTTAGGACGGGTCGTTGATGGGCCGATTTGACACTAGCCGTACGGGCCTTAACTGAGAATGTTGCGCCTTTAGCTGGGCCGGCCCATAATGATCTACAAAATCTTGTGGGCCTTTAGCTGGGCCGGCCCATTATGGCCCGCTAAATCTTGTGGGCCTTTAGTTGGGCCGGCCCATTATGGCCCACTAAATCTTGTGGGCCTTTAGTTGGGCTGGCCCATTTAATCTTTATGGGCCACTTTTGGACCGGTCCACGTGTCAACGTATCATAGGCGCATCTCGCCCATTGGATGAGTGATACCTGTGCCAACGCGGAGCCGACACGTGGTTCCATCAGCCAATGAGAATTTTACACGTGGAAAATCGGCATTGGTCGTGGCTGTTAGCAGGTTATCGGATCCAAAACCGGACCCGATAGCTTAACAGCGTCCCGTTACGGTGGATGCCACGTGTCGGCCACCCTTAACAAAAGCACTTCTATGACGCGCAATTTATCGTAATGGAAGTGGACACTTCCGTGATGATAATTTTGGTAATGTCATGGAACACTTCTACGACAGCACAGGTATGACTATCTTGATTCTGTCATAAAATTTTCATGGATGTACATGCATGACAGAAAATGTGACCTAATGGTGAAAACACGTATCATCATGGAAGTGTATTTTTTTGTAGTGGTCGCTGCCGCGTCGTACAGCGCCACCAGTGTCTGCAGTGGCCGCACCTCCCGTGTCTGTGGGCGTGCCTCCCGTGCGTGCCATCCTGCAATATGTAGTCACTTGTTGAAATCTCTAAAAAGACAAATATTTAAGAACGAAGGGAGTAGAAAACAGAGTTGGTGATGATGGTGTGCGTGCCATCCTGCAATATAGGCCGTTGGATTTATATCTAACAGATAAGAAGGTAACTATGGTAATTTTGCAAAAAGATACCCACGCCCTCTCCACATTTGCAAAAAAGGCCTTCCCTCGTTCATCCTTTTCTCTCACAAGATAAACTACTCATACAAATGCATCTTGATGTTCCGTGCAACGCACGAGCATCTAGCTAGTTTCTTTTAAAATAGTTACTGCGATAATTGGGTTGAAGTGATATATTTTATGTCTGCCTCGAATGATTACAGATTCACTAGTAGTAACAAAGAAAAGGTTGCCTTGTTAATTAACAGAAAACAGGGTGAAAACTATCACATGAGGCCGGTAAAAACAAGGCACACTGGGTTCAGCGTCGTCGTCACTACAGCTGTGCGCACTCGAGAAGTCTACATATCGAGGGGGCTACGGAGAGAAAGACGTATCGAGTGCGTCCGAGTGAGGCATAGAGACACAACCAGCGTGTGTGTGTGTGTGTGCATTTGAGAGAGAAACCAAATTATAGATTAAGATCAAGATCGAGTTGTCACCCTTCTGTTGTCACTGTTGGGGGGTGGGGAGGGGGGAGGGAGAAAAGACGCATCGAGAGTGTGCGTGTGGTAGGCACAGAGGCACAACTAGCGAGTGTGCGTGTATGTGTGCGTGTTTGAGAGAGAAGCCAGTAGATAGATTATTATCAAGATCGAGGTGCCACCCTACTCCTTCGGTGTCGGGTAGTGTGCATGTGTGTTTAAGAGAGAAGCCAGCAAATATATTAGTATCAAGATCAAGGTGTCACCCTACTCCTTCGGTCTTTGGGAAGTGTGTGTGTGTGGGTGTGTGGGGGGGGCAATGACACTTAGATATAGGGAGAAGGAGTTTGTGTGGCACATATCTATATTAAGGGATAGGTAGATAGCATGTGTGCGAGTCAATCTTAAAGCATCACGGAGATAAACAAACAAAGGTGCATGCAAGTGCGGGAAAAATGAAGCGAAATCTCGAAACAAAGGTGCTCTTTGAATCCCATTGTATGTATTCATATGGTTCCAGAACTCGAGTCAGCCTTTAGCATATGTGTGAGAGACATAATTATACTTTGAGACATTAGTGGCGGTGGTTGGGAAGAATTAAAGGGGTGGGTGTGTTCGACAGAGTGAGCGTGTGTGTTTCTATGTAAGAGATTTGTAGGACAGGGTAGAAAGACGAATTCTAACCTTGACGGAGGGAGAGAAATACACGAAGTGCACGTGTGTGATTGCAATTCCCACAGAGAAATGAGATATGTATGCGTGTGAGAGAGATTGCACAATTCATTCACGTATCACTATCTTGCGACTGTGGACGTGCATCGCTTGAACACAAATCAATATCTACTTTGTATTGTGGCCAAAGATACAATATCGATTCAACACTATAAAGATTGGACACTCACATATCACATTTTTTTCTTTCTGAATAATCCTTTTCAATTGTGCATGCCAAAGTTACAGTGATGTTTCTTCAAACAACCAATGTAGCTATCATGTACATGCACCATTGTTAGTCTTGCATTCAAATTCATTAGTCTTGGATGCTTTAAGGTTCTATTATGAAGTAATATATGTAATATTCATATATGAATTCAACGGGTACGCAATTTATGAAATGGAGGCTGTCGGTGTCAAAACCGGCGGATCTCGGGTAGGGGGTCCCGAACTGTGCGTCTAAGGCGGATGGTAACAGGAGGCAAGGGACACAACGTTTACCCAGGTTTGGGCCCTCATGATGGAGGTAATACCCTACTTCATGCTTGATTGATCTTGATGATATGAGTAGTACAAGAGTTGATCTACCACGAGATCGTATAGGCTAAACCCTAGAAGCTAGCCTATGGTATGATCGTTGTTGTCCTACGGACTAAACCCTCTGGTTTATATAGACACCGGAGGGGCCTAGGGTTACACAGAGTCGGTTACAATGGAAGGAGATCTACATATCCGTATCGCCAAGCTTGCCTTCCATGCCAAGGAGAGTCCCATCCGGACACAGGACGAAGTCTTCAATCTTGTATCTTCATAGTCCAACAATCCGGCCAAAGGATATAGTCCGGCTGTCCGGATACCCCCTAATCCAGGACTCCCTCAGAGGCTATGTAATCATATGAGGTAACACTTTTAAGTAGCGGACTACAATATCCATTTCTTTTGTGGGACTACAACATCCATTTCTTTTTGTGCCCCTCTACAATAACATGTCAATGCATTATGTTTAAAGTAAATAACCAATGGCACTAAATTATCTATTTACACGAGAAATACATAGGCTAAGTGTTTGATCCCTTTTTTGTGAACGCGCCTCTACACCCGTACGATTGGCCGTGCCAGTGTGAACGTCCAAGTTATCGGTGCATCATCCCGAGTTATTGTCTTTATTTCTGGGGTGGACTTCACACCAGTTATTAATGGCTGACGTGTGCCCCGTGTACACAGTCTCGCATGACCTTCCCGCTAGCACTGTCCAAATTAATTGAAACTGGATCTGAAGCGATCCATGGCGCATGTAATCTCCGCCTCCTTCTAAAATTTCCGCCACCTAGTCTTTAGCATGAAATTCTTTTGTCCTTGGTGCATGGAGAACAACAGTTACAATACCGCCTCATTTACATAATAGGTTGGGGCTGCTTTGGTAACTTCGGTTCCCCCCACCACACAAGACCCCATTTCCCCCGCAAAAACGACTAACTCCACAAAGACTAGAGCATCTTACATCACGTCGTCCATACTTCATCGGCCTTTCTACCCTCCCTCTCCAAACCCTAGAATGCTCATCCATAGGCGTTCAGAGCCCATTCACTACTAGTGGCGCCCACCTCGCCGGATCTGCTTCTGCGTCGCAACTACCCTCCCACCTCCCTAGAAACAAGTAGACTTCTCATCCACCACTGCATTATAGCCCATTCAGTGCTGGCCTTGTCCACGGCGCCGGATCTGCTTCGCGGTAATCTCGTCAACCACATATGTTGTCTAGCATGTATTTCTTCTATTTTGATTAAATTGCACTACTTAGTTTACACGTTATACATGTGCATATGACATGCCTTTCCGTGTATAGAATATATTACGCATCTATCAATCATACCATGTTCTTACATCAAACTACTTTTGTTGTGTATCCCTCATCAATCACTTCGAGATTGGACGCTTTAACATGATAGTTTGATAGTGGTTAGATCTTGCATTGATTTCTATGTTGTATTGCTTCTAATTTTTGAAATGGCACTTATGACAAGACACTTTTAACTTGGTAGAGTGATATTGGTTGCATCTTTCATATGGGTCTAGCTTGCATTACTTCTATTTTATTGAAAATACCTTAGTTTACACATCATAGCTGTCAATATGTCATGTCGTACATTTTCTTACATATTCCATCCTCATACGGTTGTCTTACATCAAAGCATTGCTTGTTTGTATCATGCATCAATGAGTTCTGAAGAGCGATTTTATTCTTTTGTGTTGTGGGTATGCCTTGACATGGCAAAGTCAAAAAAGAGCAAGGAAAAGAATATAATAGGGAATGGAGTTACTCGTCGGGTGAAACGGAAAAGGATCTGCCCTCGAGATTCTGCTGGTACTTATAGTGCAGTAGAAGGTCCAAGTCCACCGGCTAAATCTACAAACACAGTATCACCTGCTCCACCAGCTGCAGCATCCGCTTCAATCGTACCAGCATCTCAACGATTTACTCCTTCGTTTGCTTCGGAACTGGCCAGTTCCCAAGCTGCATTCACACCTAACACTACTTCGAAGCACTGCTGACACAACAAGACTTGGCAAGATCGGATGAACCTCATGAGCATCAACACCAAGGCGGTACTGGCCGAGTCAAGTTGTACTTCCATGCTCCTTTATATGTACTCTCACGGTTTATGTGCACTAACACTTTCCTTATTAGTTGTTGAACTAGCACCACGCGCAAGCGCAAAGCAGACATCGGGGATAATGCTTGTGATTAACAAAATCTAAAGGAGGAAGAATGGAGATCCATTTTGAGGCAGGTTTAAAAAGGCCATGTGATGCTAAAGAGTCAACCAAGTTAGTATCGAGGTAGCCATTGTCGTTAGGTGTCACGCACGTATCCTCCCAACGTGGATCCGATGCAGGAATGAGAAAGACAATACCAGTTTAATACCTTCCTTGACCATTTATCTATAAGTAAAGTTATTCATCGCAATTTGTAATATTGTCTTGCTCATGCCATACTTTCTAGCTTCCTCCTAATAAGACTCACATTATTTTTCAATAGATGAGGTTCAAGTTTGATCCGAAAGATGATGCAACTAAACAAGCATGCACTCATGTTTTCCGATCTGCTTTCTGCTGACGATGTCGGTACCACCTTAGAAAATCTCACTTTGAAGGCAAGGCTAACAATGAAATCGCCCAAACATCTCGATGGAATATATTACTGAGATGAAGGCTGGACAACCCTTGTTAAACACTTGGTCTAATCAAAGTATCGGGTAGGGTATATGTATTTGATCAGACCACATATTGAACTTGTATTTATGTATGTGCCTTACAAGTGTATCTTCTTCTAGGCTAACTGTTTGAAGAATAAGACCAACCATTCTAAAGTGAAATTCCAACAGACAACAGGATCTCGTAGGTATATTGCACACTGCGAGGCTCTTGTAAATAGCTGCTACTTCCTTCTTTTTTCGGTGCCATATTATCGTATCTATATTGACTTGTTCCAAATACAGAGGAAAACCCGTGCGGACCAAAAAGAACCTGAATCGAGTGCAGTGCAAATCTTCAAGGATAGCCACACCAGCAAGATGAAGGGCATGAGCACACCAGTTCAGGCCGCTGTTGTAAGTCCTTACTCCTCCTGCCTTTGAACTGATTGGTACTATGATGTGTTCTTTTAACTGCTTGGTTTGCAGCCAATGGCAGTTACTATGTTCAGTTTTATACACAGTTGTCTTAACGTATCATTTCACCTTACATGGTTTACAAGAGATGAAGGGTATTCTTTTGGTCTTGATCTGTAATCTACTAGTGATGTTCACGTGCGCACACAATGATAGAATAGCTTTGTTTGTTTTATATCTGTTTGCCCATGATATGAATGATGTCATACTATGTTCATCCTACTTTAAACCATGTCTCTTTATCCTTAGATGTCAGCGAATGTGAGGAAATAGACAATAAAGTAGGCATGCTACATGGACATATGTTCCTAAAGTGATTTTATTATGTAGTTGGCACTACAATACATGCTATTGTATTACATTAGTTCACCAAAATAAGTTATGTATTAACGTGAAACCTAATTTGTTTGTTTACTGTCTCATTAGTAACTTATACGGTACACTAATCTACAAGTTCAAACTTTTAGCAAGCTATGGAACAAATGATTGAACAGCCACAACCACGAAGATGGCGAGGCTACCACCGCACAATGTCACCTCTTGCTGCAGAGTGTCGTATCTCTCCACTAACGGTCAAAAAGCACCTTCCTCGTAATTACGGGTTGGTTGTCAAGGTAACCTCGTCCAAATAGCCTCTTGAACAAAATCTTTCGGCTAGAGCAGTGATATATCGTGATCCAGACACAAGTCTAATCCCTAATGGACGTTGTGTGGAAACTAAAATAGTGGTTGACAAATGTCGTGAAGATATGAATGGTTTTGAAACTAGACTATCGGACATTTGCTTCATTGTTCAAAAGCGATGGCGGAAAAAGGGAAGATCGTGCTACTCCATCAGATTCTGACTGAAACATAAGCACTCAAGTCAAATGAATTGTCCTTCTATACATCGATGGTGCTTTTATACGCAGGGCTGTAAACTTTATGCCAACAGGCCTTTTGTTGTATGGTTGGAATTTATTTTGTTGTGATACAACATTTATGATCTGCCAAAGGCTGCGATAATTACAACGCTATTTTTGTATAGTGTAGGTTTATCTTGGTAATGTATTGGCGAAAGCTTCGTAGGAGCCCAATATGCCAACATTCATCGGGCTCATTCCAATTGGGCTTATGCGGGCGAAATTTGCATGTAGCCCACTAAAATATCTGGGCCTAAATCAGCATAAGCTTTCATATTTTTCTAGTAGGCTGTGCCCATAGTGGGCCTTTAAGAGCCTAAATATAATTTGGGCCCTCGGTAATAATAGGCCGTTTACATGTGTAAATATCTAGAGCACATAAAAACATGGGCCTTTAATAGGCCAAAAGTAAGATTGGGACCTGATTGTGCCAAATAACCCATTGGTCTTAGCAGGCGAAATGGTGGCCCATTTACAATGCGGATCGTCCATAGGCGAAATTGAACGGACTATAAATCGCCGACCTACTACGGGCCTTTAACACGGGAAGTTCGATCGGGCTTGATTCTTGTCATTTTATATGGGCGTTAGTAGGCCCGATGTGGCGTTGGGCCACATATGGCCCATGGACTTCATCCGAGCGTTAAAAGGCGAAAGTCTGCAACAGTGAAAGTGGCCCAAATCATGGCGGGCCTCTAACGGGGCAATTTTAGACATGGCGAATATGAACCATATCCTTCATGGTGGTTTAGGGGCCAAAAGTTTCAATGCCCTATAAATGGGCCCAAATGAAGCAGGACCTTTAACAGGCCGGAAACACACCGGGCCGTAATTCGGCCCAAATTCTTAGTGGACTGTTAACGGTCCAGAAGTGACCATGGGCCGCGATGATGACAAGTTTAGGACGGGTCGTTGATGGGCCGATTTGACACTAGCCGTACGGGCCTTAACTGAGAATGTTGCGCCTTTAGCTGGGCCGGCCCATAATGATCTACAAAATCTTGTGGGCCTTTAGCTGGGCCGGCCCATTATGGCCCGCTAAATCTTGTGGGCCTTTAGTTGGGCCGGCCCATTATGGCCCACTAAATCTTGTGGGCCTTTAGTTGGGCTGGCCCATTTAATCTTTATGGGCCACTTTTGGACGGTCCCGTGTCAGCGTATCATAGGCGCATCTCGCCCATTGGATGAGTGATACACGTGCCAGCGGAGCCGACCGTGGTTCCATCAGCCAATGAGAATTTTACGTGGAAAATCGGCATTGGTCGTGGCTGTTAGCAGGTTATCGGATCCAAAACCGGACCCGATAGCTTAACGGCGTCCGTTCTGTGGATGCCGCGTGTCGGCCACCCTTAACAAAAGCACTTCTATGACGCGCAATTTATCGTAATGGAAGTGGACACTTCGTGATGATAATTTTGGTAATGTCATGGAACACTTCTCTGACAACACGGTATGACTATCTTGATTACGTCATAAAATTTTCATGGATGTACATGCATGACAGAAAATGTGACCTACTGTGAAAAACACGTATCATCATGGAAGTGTATTTTTTTGTAGTGGTCGCTGCCGCGTCGTACAGCGCCACCAGTGTCTGCAGTGGCCGCACCTCCCGTGTCTGTGGGCGTGCCTCCCGTGCGTGCCATCCTGCAATATGTAGTCACTTGTTGAAATCTCTAAAAGACAAATATTTAGAAGCGAAGGGTAGAAAACAGAGTTGGTGATGATGGTGTGCGTGCCATCCTGCAATATAGGCCGTTGGATTTATATCTAATGAGATAAGAAGGTAACTATGGTAATTTTGCAAAAGATACCCGCCCTCTCCACATTTGCAAAAAAGGCCTTCCCTCGTTCATCCTTTTCTCTCACAAGATAAACTACTCATACAAATGCATCTTGATGTTCCGTGCAACGCACGAGCATCTAGCTAGTTTCTTTTAAAATAGTTACTGCGATAATTGGGTTGAAGTGATATATTTTATATACGCCTCGAATGATTACAGATTCACTAGTAGTAACAAAGAAAAGGTTGCCTTGTTAATTAACGAAAACAGGGTGAAAACTATCACATGAGGCGGTAAAAACAAGGCACCTTTGGGTTCAGCGTCGTCGTCACTACAGCTGTGCTTTTCGAGAAGTCTACATATCGAGGGGCTACGGAGAGAAAGGCGTGTCGAGTGCGTCCAGTGAGGCATAGAGACACAACCAGCGTGTGTGTGTGTGTGTGCATTTGAGAGAGAAACCAAATTATAGATTAAGATCAAGATCGAGTTGTCACCCATACATTTGTCCTTTGTTGGGGGTGGGGAGGGAGGGAGAAAAAAGCGCATCGAGTGTGCGTGTGGTAGGCCAGAGGCACAACTAGCGAGTGTGCGTGTATGTGTGCGTGTTTGAGAGAGAAGCCAGTAGATAGATTATTATCAAGATCGAGGTGC
Source organism: Aegilops longissima (assembly GCA_021605205.1). Classification (NCBI taxonomy): domain Eukaryota; kingdom Viridiplantae; phylum Streptophyta; class Magnoliopsida; order Poales; family Poaceae; genus Aegilops; species Aegilops longissima. The sequence goes on from CM038680.1 coordinate 298,029,966, forward strand.
CACCCTACTCCTTCGGTGTCGGGTAGTGTGCATGTGTGTTTAAGAGAGAAGCCAGCAAATATATTAGTATCAAGATCAAGGTGTCACCCTACTCCTTCGGTGCTGGGAAGTGTGTGTGTGTGGGTGTGTGGGGGGGGGGGGCAATGACACTTAGATATAGGGAGAAGGAGTTTGTGTGGCACATATCTATATTAAGGGATAGGTAGATAGCATGTGTGCGAGTCAATCTTAAAGCATCACGGAGATAAACAAACAGTGTGCATGCAAGTGCCGGAAAAAATGAAGCGAAATCTCGAAACAAAAGGTGCTCTGCTGGAATCCCATTGTATGTATTCATATGGTTCCAGAACTCGAGTCAGCCTTTAGCATATGTGTGAGAGACATAATTATACTTTGAGACATTAGTGGCGGTGGTTGGGAAGAATTAAAGGGGTGGGTGTGTTCGATGAGTGGCGTGTGTGTTTCTATGTAAGAGATTTGTAGGACAGGGTAGAAAGGCAATTCTAACCTTGACGGAGGAGAGAAATACGAAGTGTGCGTGTGTGATTGCAATTCCACGGAGAAATGAGATATGTATGCGTGTGAGAGATTGCACAATTCATTCACGTATCACTATCTTGCATTGTGGGCGTGCATCGCTTGAACACAAATCAATATCTACTTTGTATTGTGGCCAAAGATACAATATCGATTCAACACTATAAGATTGGACACTCACATATCACATTTTTTCTTTCTGAATAATCCTTTTCAATTGTGCATGCCAAAGTTACGGTGATGTTTCTTCAAACAACCAATGTAGCTATCATGTACATGCACCATTATTAGTCTTGCATTCAAATTCATTAGTCTTGGATGCTTTAAGGTTCTATTATGAAGTAATATATGTAATATTCATATATGAATTCAGCAGTGCATAATTTATGAAATGGAGGCTGTCGGTGTCAAAACCGGCGGATCTCGGTAGGGGTCCCAACTGTGCGTCTAAGGCGGATGGTAACAGGAGGCAAGGGACACAACGTTTACCAGGTTTGGGCCCTCATGATGGAGGTAATACCCTACTTCATGCTTGATTGATCTTGATGATATGAGTAGTACAAGAGTTGATCTACCACGAGATCGTATAGGCTAAACCCTAGAAGCTAGCCTATGGTATGATCGTTGTTGTCCTACGGACTAAACCCTCTGGTTTATATAGACACCGGAGGGGCCTAGGGTTACACAGAGTCGGTTACAATGGAAGGAGATCTACATATCCGTATCGCCAAGCTTGCCTTCCATGCCAAGGAGAGTCCCATCCGGACACGGGGCCGAAGTCTTCAATCTTGTATCTTCATAGTCCAACAATCCGGCCAAAGGATATAGTCCGGCTGTCCGGATACCCCCTAATCCAGGACTCCCTCAGAGGCTATGTAATCATATGAGGTAACACTTTTAAGTAGCGGACTACAATATCCATTTCTTTTGTGGGACTACAACATCCATTTCTTTTTGTGCCCCTCTACAATAACATGTCAATGCATTATGTTTAAAGTAAATAACCAATGGCACTAAATTATCTATTTACGAGAAATACATAGGCTAAGTGTTTGATCCCTTTTTGTGAAGCGCCTCTACACCGTCACGATTGGCCGTGCGATGTGAGCGTCAAGTTATCGGTGCATCATCGAGTTATTGTCTTTATTTACGGGTGGACTTCACACGATTATTAATGGTGACGTGTGCCCGTGTACACAGTCTCGCATGACCTTCCCTTAGCTTGTCCAAATTAATTGAAGCTGGATCTGAGCGATCCATGAGCGGCAGAATCTCCGCCTCCTTCTAAAATTTCCGCCACCTAGTCTTTAGCATGCGAAATTCCCCTTTTGTCCTTGGTGCATGGAGAACAACAGTTACAATACCGCCCTCATTTACATAATAGGTTGGGGCTGCTTTGGTAACTTCGGTTCCCCCCCACCACAGCACCCCATTTCCCCCCCTCCATAAAAGCGACTAACTCCACAGCACTAGAGCATCTTACATCACGTCGTCCATACTTCATCGGCCTTTCTACCCCTCCCCTCTCCAAACCCTAGAATGCTCATCCATAGGCGTACCAGAGCCCATTCACTACTAGTGGCGTCCACCTCGCCGGATCTGCTTCTGCGGCCGCAACTACCCCTCCCACCTCCCCTAGAAACAAGTAGACTTCTCATCCACCACTGTACCATAGCCCATTCAGTGCTGGCCTTGTCCACGGCGCCGGATCTGCTTCGCCGGTAATCTCGTCAACCACAGCGCATCTGCAGTGGCTCCTTCATACTCCCCACCGGAGACGCTTCGTCCACCCCCCCCCTCCCCCAAGTCGCCCCACCGACGTATGGTGTCTACCTTGTAATGCTTCTAATTAGGGTAAATTGCATCTACTTAGTTAACACATTATACCTATGAATATGACATGTGTTCCTATTTTTGGTACATATTACGTCTTTCTATTAACCATGTTCTTAATCAAACTACTTTTCTTGTGTATCCCTCATCAATCACTTCTGACGAGACACCTTCAAGTTGATAGTGTAATATTGGTTGCATCTTGCATATCATTTCAAACATGTATTGCCTCTAATTTGTTGAAGTGTCACTTATAATGAGACACATCTAACTTGGTAGAGTGATTTTGGTTGGATCTTTCATATGGTGTCTAGATTGCATTGCTTCCAATTTGTTGAAATGCCTTACCTTAGTGTTTTTCGTACATATTCCATCCTCCTACAATGTGGTTACCATACATAAAAGTTGTGTTAAATCGTTATCATGCATCAACGAATTTGGAAGTGCAATTTCATTCCTTTTTCTTGTATGTTTACTTGATGAGGCAAAATCTAAAAGGCGAAGGCCAGAATAGCGGTGGTCCTCTGGAGCAAGCTGAAGCAGATGATCTCTGATTCTCCTACTACTCCTCTGCGATTGCAAGTTCCAAATCTCATCTCCCTACTCCACAACCCAGTGCTTGCTCTAACATGGCAGTGTGATATTTGGTTGCATGTTGCATATGTTGCCTAGATTGTATTGCTCCTAATTTGTTAAATTGCATCTCCTTAGCTTACACATTATACATGTGAATATTACACGCCTTCCTATTTTTGGTACATACTACATCTGCTTATCACACCATGTTCTAACATCAAACTATTGTTCTTGTGCATCCTGCATCTATTGCTTATGATGAGACAGTCACACCCGTGGGTTAGTATGAGACGCGCTACTCTTATAAAGAGTGCAGTTTCATCCTCTCCACATGATTCTCAAGAAACAGCAAGCCTAGTTGAACATATTGAACATAGTTCTGTACTTGAAGACCGCACTTCCCCTACACCACCATCGCAGGTGCTTGTTCTAACTTCGCAGTGTGATATGTGGTTGCATGTTGCATACAGTGTCTAGCTTGTAATGCTTATAATTAGGGTAAATTGCATATTCTTAGTTTACACATTATACCTGTCAATATGACATGCCTTCCTATTTTTGGTACACACTACATCTATGTGTTAACCATGTTCTGACATCAAACTACCTCTCTTCTATATCCTGCATCAATCACTTACGATGAGACACCTTTATTCGTTGCATATTGCATATTATTTCTAGTCTGTTGCGATGTATTCCTTCTAATTTGGTCAAATACATTTGTTAGGCCACCCTTTTAATTTGGCAGAGTGATATTGGTTTCATCTTTCATATGGTTTCTAGCTTGCATTGCTTCTAACTAGTTCAAACACCTTGTTCTTAGTTTACACTTTATACATCATACATGTCAATATGTCATGCCATCCTGTTTTTCATACATATTTCATCCTGTCATCATGCGGCTGTCTTACATGAAAGTGGTGCTCGTCAGTATCATGTATCAATGAGTTCTGAAGAGCAAATTTTATTCCTTTTTCTTGTGGGTTTGACTTGACAAGGAAAAATCAAAAAAGAGGAAGGAAGGCGATGATGGTGGTCCTCTGCAGCAACGTAAACGGAGCATCTATACGGATTCTCCTTGTACTGCTAGTGCATTACAAGTTCCAAGTCTCCGCTCCCCTACTCCACCATCCAAGGTGCTTGCTCTAACTTGGTAGTGTGATATCTGGTTGCATGTTGCATGCGGTGTCTAGCTTGTATTGCTCCTAATTAATTAGTGTAAACTGCATCTGCTTAGCTTACACATGATACGTGTGAATATGACATGCTTTCCTGTTTTTGGTACATACTATATCTGTCTATCACACCATGTTCTTACATAAAACTACTCTTCTTGTGTATCCAGCGTCGGTCACATATGATGGGACACCTTTAAGTTAGCGATGTGACATTGGTTTGCGTCTGAATATGATTTCTAGCATGTAGTGCTTCTAGTTTGATGAAGCATACCTATGACGAGACAGTTTTAACTTGGCGGTGATATTGATTGCACCTTCCATATGGTGTCTAGCTTGCAGTGCTTCTAATTTGTTGAAGTGCCTTACGCTTAATTACCACATCATAGGTGTGAATATGTCAAGCCGTCCAGTTTTTCGTACATATTCCATCCTCGTATCATGACTTTGCCTTTCATCGAGTAGTGTTAAATCGGTATCATGCATGAATGAGTTACGAAGAAGCGAATTTTATTCCTTTTTCTTGTCGGTTTGACCTCACAATGCAAAATCAATAAAGTGGAAGGAAATTGAGTGCGGCATTGGATGATGGTGGTCGCCGAGCAAGCTGAAGCGGAGGGTCTCTATAGATTCTACTCCGCCATCCTCCCAACAAGATTCACAAGACAACGCAAGGCTAGACAGTCAACGTAGTTGTGTAGATGATGAGCACGTCTCCCCTACTCCACCATTACAGGTGCTTGCTCTAACTTGGCACTATTATATGTGGTTGCATGTTGCGTATGATGTCTAGCTTGTATTGCTTCTAACTTTTTTGAATAGCATCTGCTTACTTTACACATAATGCATGTGAATATGACACGTGTTCTTGTTTCTAGAACATGCTATATCTGATCACACCATGTTCTTACATCAGACTACTGTTCTTGCATATCCCGCATCAGTTACATATGATAAGGCACCTTTAAGTTGCCACTGTGATATTGGTTGTGTCTTGCATATGATTTCTAGCATGTACTGCTTCTAATTTGTTGAAACGCCAGACAGTTTGAACTTGGTAGAGTGATATTGGTTGCACCTTTCATATGGTTTCTAGCTTGCAGTGCTTCTAATTTGTTGAAATGCCTTCTGCTTAGTTACCACATCATAGGTGTGAAAATGTCACGCCGTCCTGTTTTTCGTACATATTCCATCCTCGTATCATGTGTTTGCCTTTCATCCGAGTAGTGTTCGTCAGTATCATGCATGAATGAGTTCTGAAGAGCGAATGTTATTCCTTTTTCTTATTGGTTTGACTTCACAATTCAAAATTAATACAGCTGAAGGAAATTAGTCCGGCAGTGGATGATGGTGGTCCTTCGGAGCAACTCGAATAGAGGTTCTCTACAGATTCTACTCCGCCATCCTACACTACAAAAAAAAGACACATCCGTGACATTATGGGCCGAACGAAAAAAAATTTGTCATACATATGACACTTCTATGATGATAATTGTGACAAAACCCGGTATCATCATAGATATGGTGGGCTCCTACTTCTATGACAAAAAATCATGACAGAAAATGGGCTTTTCGTCCTGGGCGGGCCGGAGACGCAGCTGCATGACATTCTTTGGGCCGTCCATGACGGAAAAAACCGTGGTAGAAGCGAGGGGAGGAAAATTTGGGAGTTCCGTTTACGGTGGGAGGTCGGGGGCGGCGATGCGCGTTCTCTCTTACGCACGCAGCGGCGTGTGTGCGGCGTTGGCTCTAAGCGAACCCGGCGAGGCGTTGGGCTCTAACTAAACCCAGTGATTGCTGCGAGCTACGCGTTCTGAACCCGGCGATCGATCGATGGCTGTTAGCTGAACCCGATCGGCGATTCGCCAGCTATTCTGCTAAGCGAAGCGATCGATGGGATGAGCAGTGAGTGTTGTGGGAGGGGGTTGGATGAATAGTGGCGGTGGCGTTGCCTCGGATGAACGGGACCCGTGGTGTGGTGGAGGCTGGATGAGCGATTGGGCGGTGGAGGGTGCCCGTGGAGGGTGGATGAACAGGACCCGTGGTGTGGAGGCAGGATGAATAGTAGGCGGTGGAGGGTGCCCGTGGAAGGTGGTTGAACAGGTCCCCATGGTGTGGAGGGCTGGATGAGCAGTGAGCGGTGGAGGGTGGTTGAGCGATGGCGGTGGAGTAGCGCGCGGTGGAGGCTGGATGAACAGGAGCCTGTGGAGGCTGGAGGAGGTCGACGGTGGATGAACAGGACCCCCATTTCGACCGTAGCGCTCCAACACAAGTCTGTTTCCTCCGTTTTGCGGTACGCCACACCCCTCCCAATCAAGATGACCCCCGTTTCGACCATAGGAGGTCCGTTTCCTCTGTTTTGCGGTACACCACACCCCTCCCGATCAATAGGACCCCCGTTTCGACCGTAGGAGGTCCGTTTCCTCCGTTGTGCGGTATGCCACACCCCTCCCGATCAACAGGACCCCCGTTTCGACCGTAGGAGGTCCGTTTCCTCCGTTGTGCGGTACGCCAGGCCTCGTTTCCATCGCCTCTTCCGTCCAAGCCCTCCCGATGAACACGACCACGCATTCCGTTCTGACCCAGCCGAGTTGCCTCCTGATGAACACGACGCATTCCGTTGCCTCCCCATGAAGACGACGACGACGCTGTTTCTCCGTTCCGACCCAGCCATGTCAACGAGCCCTCGCCGTACGTATGCGTGAGTAGGCGTTCGAGACCCCGCCTGTATGTACACATACGTGGCCGTATTTTCTTTCTTGCACCCTGGCCGCTGTACGTACGTGTACATGTTACGTGTGCGCATCTACTACGACACGTGCGCGCCTCTACATCGACCAGTATGTACGTACATGTTCGCGACCAGAATGACAACGCTACATACGCTTCGACCAGGTGGGTCCCGACTGTCATGCACTTCCTTGCCTGCGAAGATGTAGCTGGTGGGTCCGAGCTGTCAAGTGGAGGAATAATTATTTTGCACGTAATAAGGAGGCACTTCCTTGATGCGGCCGTGGACCTAGCTGTCAGCCTCTCCACGTACAGTCCACGTCTGATGGAAGTCGTTCCTTGACCACGTTGACCACGCCCGGCAAAGAGCACCGAGGCGGTGGACGCGGCGAGGCCTAGGAAGGGGACGGCGGGAGCAGGGAAAACAGCGGTAGTGGAAGCCAGCGCACGCATGGAGATAGTACGAGGTTCACTTTGGTTCGGCTGCGGTGTGAGGCTGCCGTCGCCGCGAGGCCCGGCCAGCGATGGGAATAGTAGAGGCGGTGAGGCCTCCGGGGCAACCTGATCGGCCACGGAGGCAGGAGCATCTTGACACGACCGGCGCTGATTTGGTAATTTGGAGCAAGAAGACCAGAGGTTGAAGAAGCACTCGCCCGTTGGATGGACATCGTCACGGTCCTTTGGAGCTAGAATCGTTCATATTGACTAAGTTGACAAAGCCCTTCGTCCCGTCAACTTAGTAGGCCCTAAGTCAACCTCCACCAAGGTGGGTCCCAAGTCGGGGAAGCGATTTTTTCGCAAAATACTGGTGGCCCGTCGGTGGATCCCTGCTGTTAGGTGGAGGAATAATTATTTTGCGTAATAAGGAGGCACTTCCTTGCTGCGACCGTGGACCCGGTATCGACCTCTCCGCGTCTGATCCACGTCCGATGGAAGCCGTTCCTTGACCACGTTGACCACGCCGCGCCGAGCGCACCAGGGCGGTGGACGACGGCGAGGCCTAGGAAGGGGACGACACGGAGCCGGGTGTAACGCCCCAAAAAATTTAACCTTGTCTTATTAATTAAAATTTTGCCAGAAATTAAATTTTTATTTCTCTGGATTTATTCTTGATCTTAGAGCCTCTCTTTTCCCCTAAGTTGTGGAGTTTTCACCCCTAGTAAGAACTTTTCAAATATGTTATTGGACTTGTTTAACCTCTCAAGAAAAACTTTTTTTTTATTAGTATAACTAATTACATAATTAATTTACGTGATCTTTATTTTCTTGAAAATGGTTTTCCAAGGTTATATGGCCATATTTGAACTACAACCATTTGATAAATTCACTTAAAATTCCAACCAAAATTTGGAGATGTCAGGTGATGTTTTTAAATCACTTCTATGCAAAAATATCTTTTATTCATGAAATATTTTGAGCTCTACACTCATTTTTCTTCTCTGGTCCAGTGGGCAATTTTTCACTACAACTCATTTAAATACTTCTTTCTAGCCTCCACCAAAATTATGGGATGCTGGTAATAGCTTATGATTCAACTCTATGCAAAAACCCAGTGGTGTTATTTGAAAATTTTGAGTGAATCAACCTCATCTTCATTCTGGTCCAACATGATGGTTTGTACAACAACCATATTCTTGCTTGCTCTTTGGCCCTTGATTCTTTCCCCTGCTTGTAGACCACCCTACAAAACCCCTAAGTCCAGGAGCATGCAACCATTGGAAGATTTTTGGTTCATGAAACAGTGCCATTCACCTTCTGCCCAGAACTGAAGTTTTGCACAACTTGCACTATCAAGTTTTTGCTTTTATCAAACTAGCTTCACCACCCCCTTATCCATCCAAAGAGACACTGATCTGGGGAATTTGGCCACCCCAAGTATTGCCTAGATGCCCTTGGCATTTTGACAAACACCCTGAGTGCATAGCCAGATTTGGCATGATTTCAAGTTTACATTGTGAACTTGAGCCCTTGACCTATCCACCATGTCCTTGATCCCCTTGCTAACCCTAAACTAGTCATGTTACTTGCCAGCCCCGCTCAAGCACTCTAGGTTACCCTGGCATTTCGTCGAACATGTCCCGGGCGTGCTCTGGGCGCGCCCAGAGCGTGCGTTTGGCACGCACGTGCGCCCGAGCCGCCGCGTCTCGCCTCGCACCCGTTCTGGCCCTTGGCCAACAGCAGCTAGCACGCCATGTATCCCCTGCACCGCCACGCCACCCCGACCACCCCTGGCACCCCACAACGCCGCCGTCAGGGCACTCTTGGCGGCACGCCGGCGTCCGCAGTGCGCCTCTGCCCCGGTCGGCGCCGCCTGAGCCACCCCGGCTCGGCACCTGCCCCTGGGAGCCGTGCAAGTTTACCCCTCGCTTGTTGGCTAGCTCTCGTCGCCTCCACGTCCCCCTGCTGCTACAGAACATCGGTCGCCGGCAATCTTATCCCCACCGCCGAAGAACCGACCTCGTCGCGCTATAAAAGGAAGCCCCGAGCTCGTCAAGCCCTCAGGGAACTTCCCTCACGCCCTCACTGACCCTCCCGTGGTAGTAGAAAGACCAGAGGGGTCGTCTTCCTCTTCTCCGGCAAACACAGCCGCCGCCGCCGTCTCGACCACTCCGGCACCACCAGAGCCTCCCCCTCTCCACTCTCTCCACCAGAAGCTCTATCTTCCTCCCGTGAACACATCCCCCTGCTCGATTTTGATCGGGAACCACCGCAGCCCCAAAACCACTTTGCTCCCGAAGCTTCCTCCGCCGCAAAGCTCGCCGCCGACAGCTCACTCCATCCTGTCACTCCCTCGACCACGGAAGAACTGCCCCGATCTTGCGGATCCATCCCGCCCTCAGAGGCGCGAGGCCGCCACTCGCGGCGTTAGTCGCGGAGCCCCGCCTCTGTTCGGCGGAGGAGGAAGGGCGGGGAGACGGTTAAACGACGGTGGGCCCTTGGACCCCTTGTCGGTGACCCCGCCTTGATCCACGTAGGTTAAGTGGAGACGTAAAGCTCGAAGTACATCTTGGACGTGTACCGGTTCGAAGCGTTTTTCTTTTCTTTTTTCTGTTTTATTTAAAATCAGAATTTGACTAAACTTTGACTGGCTATAACTTTTTGAATATATCTCCAAATGAATTGATTCTTTTTCCTACATTTCTCAAATTCTGTCTGGTTTATTTTAAGGTTTATTTGAAAAAAAAGTCAAACAACTTTTTTGTGCTGTTTTGAAATTGTGTGTTAATTCCAATATTTTCAAAATAGGATTTTGGAGAGAGGCAGAAACTTTCAAAAGTTTTGGAGAGCACCCCCACCTCTCCACACCTTGAAGGCAAGCATTCCGAACCCCGGCATAATATTTTTGGTGTGTTAGTTGACACGTTTATAACACCGCCTTAATTCGGAGAACTTGTTATTTCATGTGATATGATCATTTGCATGGTTGCATATTAGTGTTTTTCTTGCTGTTGGAAATGAATATACATGTGATGGTGATCATCCTCATGTGCCTTGCATGCATGCCGGAAAGGTATCTGGGAAAGCCTCTGCCTTGGGTAGGCGTGAACTTGTCGCCGGTCTCCGTTGGGACGGTTATGTCCGGTATGGCATAGTAAGGTATAATGAGCGGTGATTCTGTTGATTGAAAATATGTTGGTTTTACATATCATGCAGGGAATACTTAAGCCTCCTGAGTCGGCCGAGGATCGAGTCTTGTTCCAGTAACCCCCATACTTTTTTCGTGCTGCCACTTGTCCCTGCCGTGGGTAGGGTATGGTTCAGTAAGTGGTCAACCCTTGACTTGGCACACACCGTATAGAGAGGCCATGGTGGAAGATACCGGCTGCATCCGGTAGGCATGCCACCTAGTCCGGGAGCATGGGTGTTTTCCGGTTGGGACAGAGAGGGGGGCACCCCTTAGAGCGCGCAATAGAAGTTCGATCCCATGATACACGAGGTTCTAGCCTCCCCACTTAGAGTTTTGCTTAACAAGTGTCGTGGGTGATTCCAGACACGAGTAAAGTTAAGCTGGTGTGTGCAAGTCAGGAGTGTTTTCGACTAAAAGACCATAGACGGAATTAGTCCCGATGGACTAAAGAAATCCGTTACTCGTGGGTAAGGAGTACACCCTCTGCAGAGATTAAACCTATTCGAATAGCCGTGTCCATGGTTAAGGACTACAGTCTGGGTCGGGTCAAGTGTCGATCTTAGTGTCGGTCTTCGGAGGAGAAACTACTAAACCAGAACATGGATCATGATTTGTGACTAGCGTTGATTATGATGATTAAGATTATTTTTCTCGTGAACTAACTATTGTCATTTCTTGATTTATTGAATATCCCTAGGGACGGTGCTACCTCCTGGATATTCACTGTTATTTACTTTCATTATAAGCCCTTTATGTGGCGTCGCATACGAGCCTTCCATTGTAACATGCATGTTATTTACTTTCATTATAAGCCCTTTATGTGGCATCGCACAGACGCCCGACTGTGGCATGCATGTTATTTACTTTCATTATAAGCCCTTTATGTGGCGTCGCACAGACACCCGACTGTGGCATGCTTGTTATTTATTTACCATATAAGCCCTTTATGTGGTGTCGCTTAGACGCCCGACTGAGGCATGCTTCATATCAAGGTCCTTTTGAGGCGTCACTTCAGACACCCGATCGGTGCATGTTAATTCTACCCCCATTATTGCATATACATGTTGCATATAAATAACCTGCTTGCATGCATCAGAGATTTTATTTTATGACTGACGATGTGACCATAGAATATTTCAGCGCTTGTTCATCATTTACATTGTACCCGTGTTCATGATGTTTGCGAGTACATTCAAAGTACTCACTGGCTTGTCCCTGGCTATTGTCTTGGCCAGATTTCTTGCATGGAGAGGAGCGTTGCGATGACAGCCCCGGAACCTAAGCAGAGGTGATAGCAGCCTCGCGAAGATAGGAGTTAACCTGGTCAGCTGTTCCTGTGGGAAATGGAGTTCCATAGACACTGATGATCCACAAACCGCTTCCGCCATCAACCACTAGAAACCATTTGTTGTACTTCCAGGCCAGAATGGTCTTGTACTACATTTTTTTGTATTTTGCTTGGAATTTCTGTATCAAGTTGGTGCCTTATTAGCTAACAGTAATCCTGGGGCTGGTGAGCACTTGGCCATTTCTGAAATTAATACCGGAAAACCGGTCGCGACACCGGGAAGGCGGCGGTGGATGCCCAGCGTGAAAGTCGAGGGCACTGGTTCGCTGCGGTGTGAGGCTGCCGTCGCCCAGAGTAACGAGGGTGTGGGTGAGTAGAGCGATGGCCTGGCCAGCGGTGGGAGTAGTAGGGGTGGTGAGGCCTCGCGCATCGCAACCCGACCACGGGAGGGCGGAGCACGAGCACGACCGGCGCTGGTTTGGGAGGCTGGAGCAAGAAGACCAGAGGTTGAAGAAGCACTACGGCCGTTGGATGGACATCGACGGTCCTTTGGAGCTAGAATCGTGCATTATTGACTAAGGTGACAAAGCCCTCCGTCCCGTAAACTTAGTAGGCCCACAAGTCAGCCTACCACTATCTTTGGGTCCCGGCTAACGGGGAGTATTCATTTTTTTGTGCGTAATAAGGAGGCACTTCCTTGCAGCGAAGATATAGCTGGTGGGTCCGAGTGTCGGTGGCGATAACGTTTTTTAAATGAAATCTGAGGCCCTTCGGTGGGTCCACGATGTCGGTGGAGGAATCATTATTTTGCGGCGTAATAAGGAGGCATTTCCTTGCGTGTGGCCATGGACCCAGTATCGGCCTCTCCACGTCTGATCCACTTCAGATGCATGCGGTCGTTGACCATGTTGACCAGGCCGTGCCGAGAAGCACCAGGCGGTGGGCGGCGGCGAGGCCTAGGAAGGAACGACACGGAGGCGATTGTTTCCCAGCGGAGGGGAATCTGTTGTCTGAGGTTTCTTGGTTCGTCTGCCGTCGCGGAGAATAACAGCGGTGTGGGTGAGTAGAGGGATGGCTAGGCCAGCGATGGGAATCTGATGAGGCGGTGAGGCTGCTGGCAGCAGAGCCCGGCAGGGGGAGGAAGGAGCGAGCAGTCCCTTGGCGCTGTTTGGCATTTGGAGCAGGAAAGAAGAGAGTGAAGAAGCACGGCGGCCGTTGGATGGACATCCAACGATCCTTTGCTGTCGTCAACCTTTTTAGGAAAGCCTCAAATCTGTGGAAAACAGCATACAGCCCATCTGCCATTATTTCTAATAATTTTCAGCCCATTTGCTAATTCTTAAGGTTTATTTGGAGCCCATATTCTTTTTGTTAGCATTACAGCCCAAATTGTGGCCACCGTTAAAAAAAAATATGAAATTTTGCATATTTCGGTGCGGTCCGAACTGTTTTAATCCCGAAATTTGACTCACATTCAAACTGATTTTAAAATAAATGTATATCAATATAAAATCCAACAAATTCTCCACGCATAAAAATTAATGTAATTTAAAATCTTGAAATGAAAAAAAGATATTTGAAACTAATTGCGGTTTGATGTGTTTTAAAATGTACAGCCCATTTCTCATTCTTGATGGGCCATTTTCTCGGCGAGCGAATAAGCTCTCCTTGTCTTGAAAGATTTGCAGCCCAACAGGCACGACAAGCGACTTACTTGGCAAATCACAAAAAACTGGGCTGTGGCCATGGACCCGGTATCGGCCTCTCCACATACAATACTCTTTCGATGGAAGTCGTTCCTTGACCACCTTGACCACGCCGCATGGAGAGCACCACGGCGGTGGGCGGCGAGCCTAGGAAGGGGCGACAGTCGGGGAAGGCAGCGACGGTGGAAGCCCACGCGGAGAGAGTCGAGGTTCCTTGGTTGGTTGCGGTGTGAGGGCTGCCGTCGCCCTGAGGGCTGTCGGTGGTGGGAATAGTATGGGGCGGTGAGGCCTCAGCGGCAGCACACACCCGACCCACAGGGAGGCAGGAGCATGCGGCACGACCGGCGCAGCTTTGGCGGTGGAGCAAGAAGACCGAGTGGTTGAAGAAGCACTCGCCCGTTGGATGGACATCGTCACAGTCCTTTGGAGCTAGAATCGTTCATATTGACTAAGTTGACAAAGCCCTCCGTCCCGTCAACTTTGTTGGCCCTAAGTCATCCTCCACTATGGTGGGTCCCAGCTAGCAGGGGTATTCATTTTTTGTGCGTAATAAGGAGGCACTTCCTTGCGTGCGAAGAAATAGCTGGTGGGTCCGACATGTCGTGAGAGAGCGTTTTTTCGCGAAATCTGAGAGGCCCTTCCGGTGGGTCCCGGATGTCGAGTCCTCGCAAAAAAAGGAAATAAAATCAAAGACTTGGGAAGGCGTCAGGACAAGCTAGTGTACCCGATAAAGAGGCGTTGCGAGTTTTAGAAAAAAGAAAGGCGTGCTCACGTAGCTGGTTGAATTCAAACCTAGACTATGATTATATATGGTGCTATGCTACTTTGCAAGTAATGGCCGACATATCCAACATTCGCTTCTCCTCTTCTCTACTTACTCGCCTAGCATCGAAGCTCGGCGCGGCAACCATGTCCATTGGCTGCTCGTCCACTGCTCTTGACGAGCAACAACCAGATATCGCCAAATCGCAACCCGTACCATCGCATGTGGGTCTCATCACACCCTCGCCGGCACGCGCACCGCAGCCGATTGCTCATCGCAACCCGCTGCCGTCGGTGTGGTGCCACTGGTGCAAATCACACATAGTCATCCGTCGCGTCTCAACCACAATCCGCAACCCTGGCCGAGTCTTCTACAAATGCCCGAATCATGGGGTAATAATATGTTTAAGTGTTGTTCTGCTGCTTTCAGTTGCTGATTTTTTAATAGTTTGGTTGATGATCTACTAATTTGATTCGTGGAGAAAAGGGAAGGTTCGTGTGATTTGTATTTACGGGAAGTTCTTGATGTGGGGAATGCAACTTCGCTGATTATTTGGTTAGCCGAGGAATCCCAATACCAGCAGGTTGGGGTGTTGGACAAATGGCGGAAGGAGCAGCGGAAGAGGAAGATGCGAGCGAAGGTTAAAGATGCAGTTCCTCGATCATGGCCAAGCAACAGCTGCTGAGCGGCCTTGAAAGCAATGAGGAGATGAAAGAGCTTGTGAAGATAATGGGCAAAATCGATGTCCTCTATAGGATGATTGTCTCTTTATTTGCGATGTATGTAGCACTTTCGTGATGTATTCGATTAGCTACGACATGAGCACTTTGCTGAAACTAGTAATGAATGAAACACATGTAGCAGGCTGGGCGTAGTGTTTTGAACATCTAATGATTTCTATTAACGGAAATCAGGGGTATCCTTTTCTCATATAAATAAATAAATAGCGAGAGGCCTGTCGGGTCAGCTTTGTTCTCATTCGAAGGCGTCGAGCAAATTGCAGTCCAACAACAAACTATGTCATCAAATTCAAGTTCCACAGCCAAATATGAGTACAACTAAACAACAATGTCATCATGTTTTAGTTGTCATACAATCACCAAACACAAATCAGCATACATAACAAGTGATGTTCTCACGACAAAATACTAAACAACATGTTCATCAGGTTTCAGTTGTCATAGCAAACACAATTTCACATAGTAGATAGAAAAGCGTCTTGACGGGGAAAATCGACAAAAGCAATGTAATCATCATCCATGATGGCGTCAACATCTTCGCCATGTGTATCGGCTGAATCGTAATTCCCCACGGTGTCATCTTCTTCTTCGTCCTCAACGTCCTCGAGCGTTGGCTTCTTCTTGATCAACTCTTGTATGTCCACGGCCACGACAGGCAATCTTTTACGCGGCGTCATTGATGTGATGGTTCTCAAAGATATTAGGAACATCGTGTTATCTTGTACATCGGGGAGCGATGTAAGCATCATCTTGTTGTGCAACTTCATTAAGCAATTCCTCTGCTCAAACCTTTGCAATACTCTCCGAGGCATCGCTACGTGCAAATGTGTCTTCAAGAAAAAATATGTGTTGCTTGATTTGCCAAAATAAAAGGCTCGTTGGTGCAGTGCGCGCCTTGCCATTGATGGATTTGAAATAATCATCAGCTCTGGGTTTTGCGATCACGGAAAACAGGTTATACCAAGGACAGACAACAGAACCACACACCGATGATCCTCGGCCCGGACATATCTGCAATGACCAATGTCATTGTGTTAGCATACATTTCAGTTGTCTCTTTGTCATACGTATCCGTGCTCATGATGGCACTATTTTGTGTCTTCTGCCTTCGTCTCGTGCAAGGGTGTTGTGGCGCACATCTCCAACAACGCAAGATTCATAATGTCTTACCAGTATCGGGACCCATTGCTAGTGAGTAAAGGGCATCATCAACTGCCTGCCCATCCTCCGCATCTTATTAACCTATGGTTAGAAAATAGACAAGCTGATCATCTTATGTACTCAATATATTAAAAAAACGGCGATTGCACTTCAAAAGCTTACATGGTTCTTGAACCATTTTGCAAATCCTGCCATAACCAGTTTGTCAATGTTTCTTGGATTTTGCGGCGATAACTCCTCTTTGTAGATGCTGCACAACATAGTGATCGCGTCAAACATCTAAATATATAAGAATGTGCTGCAAGTTTAGTAGATTACGATGTATAAGCTGCGATCTTGCACTTACTTGATATAAGGTAGTATCTCGGGACAGTTATTCAACAGATACCAAACCATTTTGTCCAAATCTTTAGGTTTGTCCTCTTGTCGACTCTTCCTGTAACTTTCGAGCAGAATAATCGAAAACATTGAGCCGGGATTGTCTTCACCCACCTCTTTGCTAAGCTGATCATTTGTTTCAATGTATTTTGAGCAGAATGTCAACGCTTCAGTAGCAATGTAGGCCTCTGCAATGGAACCCTCGGGTCTAGCTCTGTTCCTAACATAGCCCTTGAAAGTGCCTAGCCGCATTTCAATAGGGTACATCCAGCCATCTTGTCTTTGGATCTCTAAGTAGCGCCTCATCGGTATATGAACAGCCAAATGCACCATCACATCAAAGAAGGCTGGAGGATATATCTTCTCAAGGTGCATAGGATAGTTGGTATCTTGTCTCTAAGGCGCTCAAAGAATCTATCATAATATTCCTCTGCGAGTTCCTGAAGAATTGTCCCAACTCTTGCAACTGCTCTATATAAGTCGTAGGCCCAATCCTCTAAGGATAACAGGTAAAACCCTTTGAAGTAGGGCGTGGCAGTCATGAGTTTTCAACCCTTGTACCTTGTTTCCATCTGCACCGACTCTCCTTTCGGGGTTGGATGCAAATCCATGTGGGAATCTCACACGTGGCAGGACCTCGCAGAATTCTTTTCTTTTACCTTGTCCAAGGCGTACACACTGGTGCCATATCCGTGGTTTACCTTCATCGCTTTTGCAAATCCTGTCGATACCGGTGTGTCAAATCAATCCTAGATTTTAAGGTATCTTTCGTCTTGCCTTCAATATTAAGAAGTGTGCCGATAATGCTGTCACATATATTTTTCTCGATGTGCATCACATCAAGATTATGCCGCAGATCCAAATCTTTCCAATACTCCAAGTCCCACAAAGTGGACTGCGGGTAAACAATAATCTCTCTTACGCCCTGCCACGCTTCCTTTTCCGCTACCATTATCGGGATGGTTTCTGGTGTAATATACGACCTTCTCTAATTCCACTTGCAACTCATCGGCGGTGAGCCTCTTTGGTGCATCACGGTTTTCATGCTTTGCATTGAACACATCTCTTGGTATTTTCAAGGGCGGCTTGTCCTTGGCAAGAAATGGCGGTGTCAATGTAACAGATCTTGCTAAGTATTGCGTATGACGGTGATTCTGTCTGGCGAACACATGCATTGTAACCATGTGTTGTTCATACGACATAGTGCCCAAAGCGGATAATCATGGATGCACCAAATTATAACAAGACGCAGAAAGAAATCAGCTGGTGGGCTGCTATATAGGTCTCAGTGAGAACACCCTTCCATAGCTGTTGAAGTTCCTCCACAAGAGGCTCCATGAACAAATCAAAATCCTTTCGGGACTTTTTGGACTGGGATGAGCAAGGCCATCATGTAGTTTGATTATTTGGTGCGAGACATTTGGAGGCATGTTGTAAGGATAACAAGCACGGCCACATGCTATATGTGGCGCTCACGGTGGCCAAATGGGTTAAATCCATCTGAAGCTAAGCCAAGTCTAATGTTTCTTGGGTCGTGACAAACTCTTTGTGTTTATCATTGAAGCTTTTCCACTCACTACCATGAGATGGATGGCTCATTACATTCGATCTCTGTACTCCTGGTTCCTAGAATGCCACGGTACATCCTCTCTTGTTTGACATCATGAAACAACCTCTGCAATCTTGGTGTAATTGGAAAATGTCTCGAGAACATTATGAGGAATGCTCTTCACAGCATCGCCATCTTTCCATCTTGATGATTTGCATTTGGGCATTCACTTAAGTTGGCATAATCATACGGAACATAACACAATTATTCTTACAAACATGGATCATATCATATCCAATTCTAAGCGCACGAAGGAAATTCTTCATTTTACTATAGGTGTGTGGTAGCTCGGGCGCATGTCACAGGAAAGATTCGCGGAAAGCAACCAACATCGCATCGAACGATTTGTTGGTCATCCGCTCGGATGTCTTCACGAAGAAAGGTGACCATAGCTAAGAATCTTGACAGCTTATTTCACAGGGGTGACAACAACGTTGCATTGCTCCAACATGCGGGCCCACCATTTTCTTACGCAAGTGAAAGTTCACGGAATGCACGAGCATTTCGTAGCATTGTTTTAATGTTGGTCAAACTCACTTGGCTCCGCCACCACCACCTCCTCCTCCTCTTCACACGAGCATCGGGCAGATCAAGATGGTGATCTGCTGCTTCCACGTAGTCAATAACATTGGCGTTCACAGCTTCACCATGATGAACCCACCTAGTATATGTGAATGACATCCCATACAATTGTAGATGATTTTGCACAGTTGGTGGGGTCTTGTAACTTAATTCATACAACTGCTACAGGCGAGCACATCTGATTTGGACCACCGTACTCAGCTCGATAAAGTTCATGAAGTTTTCAACCCCTCGACATATGCAGCGGAGAATCTTGACGAAGTTATCCAAGTCATGTCCATCTGTTAAACATACAAATTAGTTCTTCTACTAGATATTACAGGAAAAACATATATGCTTTTTTAGGTCGATGTCTAAAGCTATGGCAAGATATTTGGATGAGCAGATCTAAGTAACGAAATATATGTAAAGCTAATTCAGCAAACAGATTTGAGTGCCAAATTATGGCAGGCTGTTTTCAGCAGTCAATGAGGCCATGCACACAGCCATTGAACTATCAAAGGCCATCGTAGCAACAAAGATTGAGTATAAAACGGTGTAGAGCTATTTCACCTAACAGATTGGCTACTAGAACATGGCAATCTACGTCACAATAAATATATGGCAGGATATTTTAGCAACTAATCGGCCTTGGCATGCCATCTCAGCTAAGCAGATTGAGTGCAGAACAGGGCAAGGAAGCTTGTTAAGCAGAGCATATTGACAGTAAATTACTTCGGCAAACAATGAGATTAACAGCGTCTATCAGCTAACATTCGGCGCTACACCGACATGAACGAGGCCTCAGTCTAGAATGCGTGTACCGTGGGAGAAGCTAACGCGTGCGTCTCCACCTGACGTCGCCCAGCGATGGCGGCGCTGACCGCCGTCGCCTCCACAAACGTAGCAGGTGGCGGCGCGGCTAGAGGATGGCAGTCTCGAGCGTCTTGTGGGACGAGAGGATCACCGAACATGGCACCGGCGTGTCGGCGCGGCGGGAGGGCGGCTTTGGCGGGCGAATGGAGTGGAGGGGACGGGGGAGGGTTTGGGAATATGGGCTAGTTGGTGAAGGCGGTTGAATCGGTTGGGGGAATTTTTGGGTGTGGGGGAGAATTTTTAGCGGTGGGCGGGGAGTTTAGCGCATGGTCGGTTTCTCCAAGTGTAGTCCCACGTGTCAGTGAAGAGGCAAGCCGAAGCACGTTCCGTTTGCGTGAGTCGTGTGCAGGACCGAACGTGTGTGGGGTGCAATGCGACCGCGACAGGAGTGTTGTGAGTGTACCACATTTTTTCCCTTTAAACTAGGTGCTTCGCCCCCACCAAAAAAAAAATATGTTGCTTCGCGTGATCCATCGATACTACTACTAGTAATCCGGTAATCCCGACTAAAACGGCGCGGCCGGGTCTTTTCTCGCGCGATATGCTGGGAGGTTGGCTTAGTTGGGTTTTTTAGGACGAGTAATGCTACACCTACGTAATTCGAGTTACGTAATTAACGTAATGTGAAACGTGTGAGCTGTTGATTGTAGATTGGGGGAGGGAGGGGCCCACCACCATGAAAATTGGGGGAGGAGAGAGAGAGGCAATTTACATTAACCCTTTCGTAGGTTCCTGTAGATGTAGAAAGATGTGTCCGATCCTGCAATATAGGCCGTCCAATCTATATCTAACGGATAGGAAGGAAACTATGACAATTTACCTGCACTCCTCTCCACATTTGCAGATAAGGCTTTCCCTCGTTCATCCTTTTCTCCCACAAGATCTTGATCTTCCGTGCAACGCACGGGCATGTTTCTAGTACTCCTACAATATGAATATTATTGTGAAAGTTCATATACACCGGCTGAGATTAATGCAAACACGGCAGATTTTCATTACATTTCGAACTTTTATAGGACAAAAAAATAAAAGAAACCCGACCCTAAACCTATTCTCTGGCGGCGACCGGCGTCCTCCATCTGTGATCTCCATATGCGGGCGGGGTTCAAGACCCGTAAAGTGAAGGTGCGGTCTCCGGCAAGGAAAAGTAGAACACGGAGGCGGACCGGCCGGTTGGCACACCATGCCTGCCGCCTCCCATGCCCTACTCATCCTCGGAGGAGTCCCGACCTCGGCGGTGCGGACGTTGGACGGCGGCAAGTCGGACGCATGGTGGCGGTGCTCCGTCGTCGGCCGCCCGGTGTAGCCACCGCTTGTGTGGCGACTTCAGCGAGGGCGGCGACCTCGAGCTCCATCCCGAAGACAAGCTCTCCGCGGGCGTTCGCGCTGCGGTCATGGCGGATGTGGTTCCGGTAGGAGGGCGATGCGCTATGGTGTGGAGGTTAGCTGGGCGTTGCCGCTTTAAGTAGCGCATTCGGTGAGGCCAAGCGTCCGGGTGCGTCATTAAGTCGCGGAGTTGTTCCTCGGGCACGAGCCTCTTAATGACGACATACAAGCGTCGACATGAATGCGGGCAGCTGGCGCCGGTGTTGAACGCACCATGCGACGGCGCGAGGGGCGAGGTTTTGTAACACCCGGATGTAACTTTCCATATTTGTAACTCCAACTCTTGCCATTTTCGGCATTGTGATATGATATTCCCTCCGTGGTTGGGTTTTCTTCTTTTGCATTTTGTCCATGTCATGCATTTCATATCATGTCATCATGTGCATCGCATTTGCATACGTGTTCGTCTCATGATTCCGAGCATTTTCCCCGTTGTCCGTTTTGCAATCCGGCACTCCTATGTCCCCCGGCGTCCCCTTTTACGTTTTTCCGTGAGCGGGTACTAAACTTTCTCGGAATGGACCAAGGCTTGTCAAGTGGCCTTGGTACACCACCGGTAGACCACCTGTCAAGTTTCGGGTCATTTGGAGCTCGTTTGGTACCCCATCGGTTAACTGCACCCTCGCAAAGGCCTCTTTTAAGTTGCAGCCCAACACCCAACACCTGTCAAGTTTCGGGTCATTTGGAGCTCGTGTGGGCGAAAACTACACCTCATTTGGAGCTTCCTAGCTCCTTCTACCTATAAATATGCATCTCCCCCTCCAAATCCCGGATCATTTCCCCCCAAACCCTAGCCCCGCTCCTCTCCCCGCCGCCGGACGTGTCCGATTGGTCGGACACGTCCGCCCGCCGCCGCCCGACCAGCAGGCGTGCCACATAGCCCCCGGTCCCCGATTCGCCGCCGCCGCTTGAGGCCCATGAGGCCAGCGCCAGCCCTCCGCCCACGCCCGCCCGCCGCGCCTCTCGAGCCTCCGCCTCGGCGCCGACCCGCCGCCGTTCACCTCCGGCCGCCGCCCGGCCTTGTCTCCGCCGCCCAGTCGCCCGAAGCTCCGGCCGCCGCCGCTCCGGCCTTCTCCTCCTCCGCCCCGGCCTCTCCCTCTCCTCCCGGCCCGAGCTCCGGCGAGCCGCGCCGCCGACCGCCTCGGATCCGGTCGGATCTGGATCCAGTCCACAAGCCCGGTTGACTTTCTCCCCCCCAAAATCCCTCAAGTCTTTATTTCTGAGATATTTTGTTTCATTTTCGTCGTGCCATAACTCTGCATCCGTAGCTCCGTTTCGTGCGTGTAATATGTCAAAATGTTCGTCTCGAAGAGTAGATCATTTAATCTCATTGCATCATTTTCATTTGAGCTCATCTTGATGCCCGAAATGCTGTTAGAAGAGGGCTATGTGATGTTAGTTTCTGTTTCTTAACAGAACATGCACTTTTGTTATTTTTGCTATGATTGATGTGTGCACCCTATGAACTTGAGTCCTACATGTGTTTTGTAATATGACATTCCATCTTTCCAGGGGTGTATGCCATGTATTTTTGTGATCTCTGTGGTGACTAGCACAAGCATGCAAACTAGGCTTCATGATGTTGCTGATTTCAGCCCCTGTTTTGCTGATATTTTCATGCCATGTTCACTTGATGCTACCGAGAGATCCATGCATATTTTGAGATACTTCAGTAAGGATGTTTTGAACATATGTTTATGCTCTATCCATCCATGCCTTTTTTTGCAATTATGGAGTACCATAGCTTGAGTCAATCGAGCTCTACTTTTGCTATAAAATGTTTCCTGGCAGATTGTTTACATGTTATTCAATTTTGCCAAGGTTGTTGTAGTTGATCCGTGTATGCTATGATGTTGTTCTTGCCATGTATATCTTCTATGACATGTCTTATTGATGTATGTATGCTTAGTTTATCATGTAAGGCTCTGTAGTGAGTGCATCAAGCTCTTACACATGCCTACTTGTTATCTGTTTTTGTCATGCCCTGTTGCTGAATCTGTCAATGAAACTTGCTATTTTGACATGGGTGTTACTATATTTTCTGATCCTTTTTGGCTTATGGTCAGTAAGGGACTTTTGTTCTATGCTTTGAGTAGATTCATGCCATGCCATGTTTTGCTATTATAAGTTCCTGTAGCATGTTGTTTGCTTGCTCTGAACATTGCTTTCTGATGCTGATTTTGCCATGTTGATAATTTCACTAAACCGTGTGAAGTGATATGTTTTGCACTTTTGCCGTGCTTGTTTGGACCTGTTATGTTGTGAATTAGCCGTAGCTAAGTGTTCATCTTTGTCAAGCATCTTGAGTAGATCACTGCCATATACTTTGTTGGTACGTTTGGGTGCAGTAGCTTAATTTTTTGTTGCTTGCTAAGTGGCATCATCTTTGTTAATGGCAGATTTGTGCCATTCTTGTTTTGCTTGTCATTTGCAAACCGTGCATCCGATTCGGTGATCTTTATATCGATTTCAACCAAAATCATCTCATCTTTCCAGAGGCATACTTGGTTTGCCAAGTTGATACCTGGTTCATCATTTTCCTTCGGAGCGCGCATCGCATTGCATATCACATCTCGCATATCATGTCATGTTTTGCATCATGTTGCTTGTGCATTGCACCGTGATTTATTGTGGTTCCTTTGTTTGTGTTCTTGCTTTGGGTAGAGCCGGAGGCGAGTTCGTGAGCGAGGAACCTGTTGAGAACGCTTACGAGGTTCAAGCTTTCGACAACTCTGAGAACTTTGCGAGCAAGATGACCATACCCTCGAAATCACTTCTATCTTTGCTATGCTAGATGCTCGCTCTTTTGCTATGCCTATGCTCGATGCCTATCACTTGCTATATCATGCCACCCATATTGCCATGTCAGCCCTAACCATCCTTTCCTAGCAAACCGTTGTTTGGCTATGTTACCGCTTTGCTCGGCCCCTCTTATAGCGTTGCTAGTTGCGGTGAAGATGAAGTTTGTTCCTTGTTGGAACATGGAGATGTTGTTCCTTGTTGGAACATGGTTACTTGTTGGGGATATCACAATATATATCTACTATAATTAATGCATCTATATACTTGGTAAAGGGTGGAAGGCTCGGCCTTATGCAGTGTTTTGTTCCACTCTTGCCACCCTAGTTTCCGTCATACGGTGTTATGTTCCTTGATTTAGCGTTCCTTACGGTTGGGTGATTTATGGGACCCCTTGACAGTTTGCTTTGAATAAGACTCCTCCAGCAAGGCCCAACATTGGTTTTACCATTTGCCACCTAAGCCTTTTCCCCGGGTTTCGCGAGCCGAGGGTCATCTTTATTACCCCGGGCGGTGCTCCTTGAGTGTTGGTCCAAACTAGAACACCGTCTTGGGACCATTCCTTGGCAACTTGGATTACGTCGGTACTGACGCTTAGCTTATCCGGTGTGCCACGAGAGCGAGATATGTGCAGCTCCTATCGGGATTTGTCGGCACATTCGGCGGCTTTGCTGGTCTTGTTTTATTCTGTCGAAATGTCTTGTAGTCCGGGATTCGAGATTGATCAGGTCTTCGGTAGAAGGAATATCCTTCGTTGACCGTGAGAGCTTATAATGGGCTAAGTTGGGACACCCTGCGGTATTATCTTTGAAAGCCGTGCCTTGCGGTTATGAGGCAGATGGGAATTTGTTAATGTCGGTTGTAGAAAACCCGAAGTTGACCTCAATTAAAATACACATCAACGCGTGTGTAACCGTGATGGTCTCTTCTCGTGAGTCGGGAAGTGAACACGATGTTGGAGTTATGTCGGCGTAAGTAGTTCGGGATCACTTCTTGATCGCTACTAGCTTCATGACCGTGCTTTGCTTCTCTTGTCGCTCTCTTTTGCAAATGTAGCCACCATATATGCTAGTAAACTTGCTGCAGCTCCACCTCACAACTCTGTCCTTCCTATAAGCTTAAATAGTCTTGATCTCGCGGGTGTGAGATTGCTGAGTCCCGTGACTCATAGATTCTACCAAAACAGTTGCAGTGCCGGCGATGCGGTGCAGGTGGCGAACCGAGCTCAAGTGGGAGTTCGATGAGGCGTGGTCGTTACTATGTGTCTTTTCACGATGATCGATAGTGGAGCCAGTTGGGACGATCGGGGATCATGTAGCATTTGGGGTATCTTCTTTTATTTTGGTTCCGTAGTCGGACCTTGAGTGTAATCTGAATGATGGATGTTTATTTATGTATTGTGTGAAGTGGCATTGTAAGACAACTATGTATCTCTTTCCTTATGTATTACATGGGTTGTGTGAAGATTACCTCACTTGCGACATTGCTTTCAATGCGGTTATGCCTCTAAGTCGTGCCCGACACGTGGGAGATATAGCCGCATCGAGGCGTTACAAGTTAGTAATCGAGCCTTCCCGACTTAGGAGCCCCACAGCTTGATTGTTTTTGGCATTGTTGAGTCTAGAACAAAAATGTTTTGAGTCTTAGGATTATATATATCGAGAGTAGGATTCTTTTACTTCCCGGTCCTTAAATCGCTCTGGTGAGGTCTCCTAACGTGAAGTTTTGACTCTCCTCTCCTCAAATTTCACTAAAACAATTTTTAGGATCACGCTGGTATCTTGGGATCGTTCGATGGTTTTGTGGCGAGAACATTGTTCTTGGTGCCTCGACATTTAGGGGTTGTGGCGGTGTCCCGGGAGTTGAGCTCCGAGGTGTTGTCGTCACAATTTTATCGTTGCGATTCTGGAATACGAGATTTGCCGACATCGAAATCTCTTTTGTGCAGTTGTTGGTGAGATAACCCGATAACCCTTGATCTTTGAGGCGAGCTCGGGAGTATTGCCATAACTTGTATAACGGATGCTTTTGAAGGTCGAGGTACCACGATTTCGAAGGTTTCTTGGTTATGTGTTGACGGATGGATACAATTGGATCTAGGTATTGTTAGTTTGGGTGATATATTTTGTGTCCCTGTATCCCCAACTCCAGTTGCATAACCAGAAAGTTTGGGAGTTTATAGGTGGGATTCAAGTAGCTCTTAGCATTTCTTCCCTTGAGATATTTGGTTCGTGATTGGGTAATCCTTACCACTTATTTGTTCGATCGTACCTTGTTATTTTTTCATCAACCTTTAATCAAGTGGCTTCTCACCTTAATGGGCGTGTGATGTTAGCTTTTGGAATTCATTCGTTCATCCTTGTTGAATGTTTATTGTGAAGACTATATGTTGCAATTTCTATCCGTTGATTCTACTTGTCTATCGCCTATCAAAGTGCTAACGGATGTCACCCTCTTGAGGATGGCTCCATGCGCGTCGAATCCGGAGCATAATGAAGGGAATCGGTCGAACCCTCCACCTCCACCTCCGCCTCCGGAGGCATGGCAACTATCATGGCAGCCACCAATGCCAATGCTCAGATGATTTTGCAACTCTTGCAAGAGCGTACTCAAGGGCAAGGCAGTCAAGGAAATCAAGGTCAAGGCAACAACCAGCCGCACTTTGCTACTCTCAGTCAGTTCCTCGCTAATCAGCCAAAGTCTTTCAGTTTCTGTGTCGAGGCCACAGACGCCGACGATTGGCTTGTGGACATCTGCAAACATTTTGAATGTAGCAATGTCAGACCTGAGGACTTTGTCAAGTTTGCATCGTTTCAACTCAAGGACCAAGCTCTTTGAGTGGTACCGGCAATACAAAGATTCGAGAGGAGGTCGTGTCATCACAGGATGAGTTCGCCGTGACTTGAGCTCACCACATTCGAAAAGTGTTGTTGAGAGCAAGCGTGAGGAGTTCCGCAATCTCAAGCAAGGCAACATGTTTGTGTATCAATACAATATCCAGTTCGAAACTTCGCTCGCTTTGCTAAGAAAGGCGTCCACGATCAAAAGAGTATGATCTATCAATTCAGAGGTGGTCTCGGAGAAGATCTACAATTACCTCTCGTGCTTTTGAGCGAGAAAAGTATGATGAATTCTACAACATGGCTTGAAGCAAGAAGCTGCCCAGCTCAAATGTGAGGCTTCTAAGAAGAGAATCGGGGATGTAGTTCAGTCTTCTTCTTCCTCTCAAGTGGCAGCTAAGCAGCGAAGTTCTACCTTCCTCCTCCTCCGTTCCGTCGGCCTTATCGTGAGAAGAACTCAGGTGGTCGTGGATCTTCCCACCCGCCCAACCCAGGCTATCGAACAAGTCTAATTCTCAAGCTCCAAGGTCAAATGCTCCTTATCACCGTCCGCTCTCAGAGGTGACTTGCAACAAGTGTCAGCAGAAAGGTCACTATGCGAACAAGTGCTTCAACCAGAGGCGCCTTCCGCCTCCTCCTCCTGTGAAATCTTCCAGCAATGCAGTGGTCAAGCATAATCCCAAGTCTGCAAAGGTGAACATGATGAATGCAGCTCAAGCGGAGGAATCTACTGATGTGATAATGGGTAATCTTCCAGTTAATGATATTCCTGCAAAAGTCTTATTTGATACCGGTGCATCACATTGTTTCATGTCTAGATCATTTGTTGCAAAGCATGATTTCATTTCGGAGATGTTGGAAAAACCCTTGGGAGTTGTTTCTCCAGCCTCTTCTATGAGGGCTACCACAAGGATTCCGGATGTTCCTATCAAGATGGGAGACTATAAATTTCTGGCTAAACCATTTGTCCTTGGTGACTCGGATATTGATCTTATTCTCGGGATGGACTGGCTTTATCAGCACAAAGCTCAGCTTGATTGTGCTGCGGGAAATTCAATTGACTCACTCTTCTAATGATGTGATCATCTATGCGCTTCGTGATGAAACCATTGGTTGTTTTCTCTCAATGAGAAGGGCGAATTGGATGCTATCTCTCGATTCGATCGTTTGTGAGTACCAAGATGTCTTTCGGAAGAGCTTCGGGTATGCCTCCTCACCGCCGATTGAGTTAGTTATCGATCTTGAGCACAGCCTTGAACCCGTTTGCAAGCGTCCATACAAGCTTGGACCTAATGAGCTGAAGGAATTGAAGAAGCAGCTAGATGAACAAGAGCGTCTGGGTTTGATCGGACCGAGTTCATCTCCTTGGGGTTGTGGTGTTCTTTTGTCCGGAAGATGGATGGCACGGACCGATTTGCGTCGATTACCGTCCATTGAATAAGAAGAGAATCAAGAACAAGTATCCACTTCCCAACATCAATGAACTTTTGAGCAACTCAAAGGTGCTAAAGTGTTCTCAAGCTTGACCTTCGTATGGGTTATCATCAGATTAGCATTCGTGAGCAAGATATTCCCAAGACAGCATTCGAACAAGCTTTGGTTCTTATGAATATCTTGTCATGTCTTTCGGCCTTGTCAATGCTCCTCCAACATTCTCTCGGATGATGAACTTCCTCTTCAACCCCTACACAAATGAATTCGTCTTGGTCTATCTTGATGATATTTTGGTCTTCTCCAAGAATAAGAAGGATCATGCCAAACATTTGCGATTGGTGCTAGACAAGCTCGAGAGTATCAATTCTATCTGAAGTTCTCCAAATGTGAATTTTGGCTTGATGAAGTGCTTTATCTTGGTCACATCATCTCCGCCAAGGGCATCGCTGTTAATCCGAGAAGGTGTCCATGATTGTGAATTGGGAACCTCCTCGGAATGTCAAGCGACTTAGCGATTTTCTTGGTCTTGCAAGCTATTGCGAAGATTCGTTGAGAATTTCTCTAAGATTGCAAAGCCTCTTTCCAACCTTCTCGAAGCATGTGAAGTATGTCGGTCTCCACGAGTGTGGCGTTGCTTTCAATACTCTCAAAGAGAAACTCGTCACAGCTCTGTCTTGACTCCTCTGATGAATCCAAGCCATTGAAGTTTTACGTGATGCTTCTCTTCAAGGTCTCGGTGTTGTGTTAATGCAAGAGAAGAGAGTTGTGGCCTATACCTCTCGTCATTTGAAGCCCAACGAAAAGAACTACCCCACTCACGATCTTGAGTTGGCGGCGTTGTCCATGCATTGATAACGTGGAGACATCTCTTGTTGGGAAGGAAAGTGGACATATTCACCGATCACAAGAGCCTCAAGTATATCTTCACTCAGCCCAACCTCAACCTCGAGGCAGACTCGATGGGTGAAATGATTCAAGAGTACAACCCAAGTATTGAATATACTCGGGCAAGGCCAATGTCATTGCAGATGCTTTGAGCGGGAAGGCTTCTTCGCAAGCAGTTTAATCCTCAAGCCCTTCCAACGGATCTCTGTGAAGCTTTCCATAAGCTGAATCTTCAAGTTGTTCCTCAAGGCTTTCTTGCCAACCTCATAGTCTCTCCTACTTTGGAAGACCAAATTCGTGAGGCTCAACTCCTGGATACCATGGTGAAAAAGGTGAAGCGTGGTATCGACAAGGGCATTCAAGTACAAGTGCTTCCACATTGATGACAAAGATACTCTTTTCTTGAGGACGGATTGTGGTTCCTAAGGGTGATCGAGAAAAGTCATTATGAGCGAGGCGCACAATTCGCTTCTATCCATTCATCACGGAAATACGAAGATGTACAATGACCTCAAGCAGTCATATTGGTGGACTCGAATGAAGCGAGAAATTGCTCAATTCGTGAATGGATGTGATGTCTGCAGAAGAGTGAAAGCAGAACACCAACGACCAGCTGGTCTCCTCCAACCTCTTGCTATTCCAGAATGGAAGTTTGATCATATTGAAATGGACTTCGTGACTGGATTTCCAAAGTCCAAGCGTGGAAATGATGCTATCTTCGTTGTCATTGACAAGCTTACTAAAGTGGCTCATTTTCTCCCTATCAAAGAATCTATTACAGCAGCTCAGTTGGCAGAGCTATACACCTGCAGGATTGTCTCCTTGCACGGTATTCCTCAAGTGATCTCTTTAGACCGTGGCAGCATCTTTACCTCCAAGTTTTGGGATTCTTTTCAGAAGGCCATGGGCACCAACATTCGTTTCAGCACAGCTTTCCATCCTCAAACAAGTGGCCAAGTCGGCGAGTCAATCAAATCCTTGAAGATATGCTCGGGGCTTGTGTCATTTCCTTGGTATGAAGTGGGAAGATTGTCTTCCATATGCGAGTTCTCCTACAACAACAGCTTCCAAGCGAGTTGAGGCAAGGCCCCATTCGAAATTCTCTATGGCGAAAGTGTCGTACTCCTCTCAATTGGTCCGAGGCGGTGAGCGCCAACTTCTTGCAGCGACTTGATCACGAAGCGAAGAAATGTGCAAAGTCATTCGTGAGAATCTCAAAGCAGCGCAATCGCGCGGAAAACTATTATGATGACAAACACCGTGATGTGGCTTTTGAAATCGGAGACCATGTCTACCTCCGCGTCTCTCAATGAAAGGCACTTTCGTCGCCCGGTATCAAAGGAAGCTTGCCCCTAGATCGTGGGTCCTTTCAAGATCATTGGAAAAGAGGCGATCTAGCCTATCAACGAGCTTCCGTCCAACTTCGCGAGCGTGCGATGTGTTTCATGTGTCACAACCGCGCAAGTGCTTCAAGACTCTAAGCGCACTATCAACCGAAGAAATTGACCTCCAAGAAGATCTCTCTTATCATGAGCACCCGTTGCTATTCTTGAAGAAACCGGCGCAAGACTACGCAACAAGTCAATCAAATTCCTCAAAGTGAAGTGGTCACACCATTCCGACCGAGAAGCCACACAGGGCGCGAGGATCACCTCCGTTCGAATATCCGGAGTTCTTTCGGTCCTAGATCTGGGGCGAGATCCTCTTGTAGTGGTGGAGTGTTGTAACACCCGGATGTAACTTTCCATATTTGTAACTCCAACTCTTGCCATTTTCGGCATTGTGATATGATATTCCCTCCGTGGTTGGGTTTTCTTCTTTTTGCATTTTGTCCATGTCATGCATTTCATATCATGTCATCATGTGCATCGCATTTGCATACGTGTTAGTCTCATGATTCCGAGCATGTTCCCGTTGTCCGTTTTGCAATCCGGCACTCCTATGTCCCCGGCGTCCCTTTTACGTTTTTCCGTGGCGGTTACTAAACTTTCTCGGAATGGACCGAGGCTTGTCAAGTGGCCTTGGTACACCACCGTAGACCACTGTCAAGTTTGGTCATTTGGAGCTCGTTTGGTACTCCAGCAGTTAACCGCACCCTCGCAAAGGCCTCTTTTAAGTTGCAGCCCAACACCCCTTCAAAATAGTCCAATAACCCATCTAAGTCACTTCCATGCTCTCCATCGTTCGATCACGATCGTGTGGGCTAAAACTACACCTCATTTGGAGCTTCCTAGCTCCTTCTACTTATAAATATGCATCTCCCCCTCCAAATCCCGGATCATTTCCCCTCAAACCCTAGCCCGCTCCTCTCCGCCGCCCGGGCGTGTCCGATTCGGGCGGACACGTCGTCCCCCTGCCGCCCGACCAGCAGGCGTGCCACGTGCCCCCGGTCCCTGGGTTAAATGCGCGCGCCGTTCAGAGGCCCATGGGGCCAGCCCAGCCCTCCGGCCCGCGCCCGCCGCCGCGCCGCCTCGGGCCTCCGCCTCCGGCGCCGACCCGCCGCCGTTCGCCTCGGCCGCCGCCGCTCGGCCTTCTCCTCCTCGCCCGGCCTCTCCCTCTCCTCCCGGCCCGAGCTCCGGTGGCCGCCGCCCGCCCGGCCGCCTCGGATCCGGTCGGATCTGGATCCAGTCCACAAGCCCGGTTGACTTTCTCCCCCCCAAAATCCCTCAAGTCTTTATTTCTGAGATATTTTGTTTCATTTTCGTCGTGCCATAACTCTGCATCTGTAGCTCCGTTTCGTGCGTGTAATATGTCAAAATGTTCATCTCGAAGAGTAGATCATTTAATCTCATTGCATCATTTTCATTTGAGCTCATCTTGATGCCCGAAATGCTGTTAGAAGAGGGCTATGTGATGTTAGTTTCTGTTTCTTAACAGAACATGCACTTTTGTTATTTTTGCTATGATTGATGTGTGCACCCTATGAACTTGAGTCCTACATGTGTTTTGTAATATGACATTCCATCTTTCCAGGGGTGTATGCCATGTATTTTTGTGATCTCTGTGGTGACTAGCACAAGCATGCAAACTAGGCTTCATGATGTTGCTGATTTCAGCCCCTGTTTTGCTGATATTTTCATGCCATGTTCACTTGATGCTACCGAGAGATCCATGCATATTTTGAGATACTTCAGTAAGGATGTTTTGAACATATGGTTATGCTCTATCCATCCATGCCTTTGTTTGCAATTATGGAGTACCATAGCTTGAGTCAATCGAGCTCTACTTTTGCTATAAAATGTTTCCTGGCAGATTGTTTACATGTTATTCAATTTTGCCAAGGTTGTTGTAGTTGATCCGTGTATGCTATGATGTTGTTCTTGCCATGTATATCTTCTATGCCATGTCTTCTTGATGTATGTATGCTTAGTTTATCATGTAAGGCTCTGTAGTGAGTGCATCGAGCTCTTACACATGCCTACTTGTTATCTGTTTTTGTCATGCCCATTCTTTGAATCATCATGAAACTTGCTATTTTGACATGGGTGTTGCTATATTTTCTGATCCTTTTTGGCTTATGGTCAGTAAGGGACTTTTGTTCTATGCTTTGAGTAGATTCATGCCATGCCATGTTTTGCTATTATAAGTTCCTGTAGCATGCTGTTTGCTTGCTCTGACCATTGCTTTCTGATGCTGATTTTGCCATGTTCAGTAATTTCACTAAGACTGTGAAGCTGATATGTTTTGCACTTTTGCCGTGCTTGTTTGGACCTGTTATGTTGTGAATTAGCCGTAGCTCAGTGTTCATATTTTGTCAAGCATCTTGAGTAGATCACTGCCATATACTTTGTTGGTACGTTTGGGTGCAGTAGCTTGATTTTTGTTGCTTGCTAAGTGGCATCATCTTTGTTAATGGCAGATTTGTGCCATTCTTGTTTTGCTTGTCATTTGCAAACCGTGCATCCGATTCGGTGATCTTTATATCGATTTCAACGAAATCATCTCATCTTTCAGCGGCATACTTGGTTTGCCAAGTTGATACCTGGTTCATCATTTTCCTTCGAGCGGCGCATCGCATTGCATATCACATCTCGCATATCATGTCATGTTTTGCATCATGTTGCTTGTGCATTGCACCGTGATTTATTGTGGTTCCTTTGTTTGTGTTATTGCTTTGGGTAGAGCCGGAGGCGAGTTCGTGAGCGAGGAACCTGTTGAGAACGCTTACGAGGATCAAGCTTTCGACAACTCGAGAACTTTGCGAGCAAGATGACCATACCCTCGAAATCACTTCTATCTTTGCTATGCTAGATGCTCGCTCTTTTTCTATGCCTATGCTACGATGCCTATCACTTGCTATATCATGCCACCCATATTGCCATGTCAGCCCTAACCATCCTTTCCTAGCAAACCGTTGTTTGGCTATGTTACCGCTTTGCTCGGCCCTCTTATAGCGTTGCTAGTTGCGGTGAAGATGAAGTTTGTTCCTTGTTGGAACATGGAGATGTTGTTCCTTGTTGGAACATGTTTACTTGTTGGGGATATCACAATATATATCTACTATAATTAATGCATCTATATACTTGGTAAAGGGTGGAAGGCTCGGCCTTATGCAGTGTTTTGTTCCCTCTTGCCACCCTAGTTTCCGTCATACGGTGTTATGTTCCTTGATTTCGCGTTCCTTACATGGTTGGGTGATTTATGGGACCCCTTGACAGTTTGCTTTGAATAAGACTCCTCCGGCAAGGCCCAACATTGGTTTTACCATTTGCCACCTAAGCCTTTTCCCCGGGTTTCGCGAGCCGAGGGTCATCTTTATTACCCCCGGCCGGTGCTCCTTCAGTGTTGGTCCAAACTAGAACACCGTCTTGGGACCATTCCTTGGCAACTTGGATTACGTTGGTACTGACGCTTAGCTTATCCGGTGTGCCACGAGAGCGAGATATGTGCAGCTCCTATCGAGATTTGTCGGCACATTCGGGCGGCTTTGCTGGTCTTGTTTTATTCTTTGTCGAAATGTCTTGTAGTCGGGATTCGAGATTGATCGGGTCTTCGGTAGAAGGAATATCCTTCGTTGACCGTGAGAGCTTATAATGGGCTAAGTTGGGACACCCTGCGGTATTATCTTTCAAAGCCGTGCCGCGGTTATGAGGCAGATGGGAATTTGTTAATGTCGGTTGTAGAAAACCGAAGTTGACCTCAATTAAAATACACATCAACGCGTGTGTAACCGTGATGGTCTCTTCTCGGAGTCCGGAAGTGAACACGGTGTTGGAGTTATGTCGGCGTAAGTAGTTCAGGATCACTTCTTGATCGCTACTAGCTTCACGACCGTGCTTTGCTTCTCTTCTCGCTCTCTTTTGCGAATGTAGCCACCATATATGCTAGTAAACTGCTGCAGCTCCACCTCACAACTCTGTCCTTCCTATAAGCTTAAATAGTCTTGATCTCGCGGGTGTGAGATTGCTGAGTCCCGTGACTCACAGATTCTACCAAAACAGTTGCAGTGCCGGCGATGCGGTCAGGTGGCGCAACCGAGCTCAAGTGGGAGTTCGATGAGAGCGTGGTCGTTACTATGTGTCTTTTCCCGATGATCGATAGTGGAGCCAGTTGGGACGATCGGGGATCTGTGTAGCATTTGGGGTATCTTCTTTTATTTTGGTTCCGTAGTCGGACCTTGAGTGTAATCTGAATGATGGATGTTTATTTATGTCTTGTGTGAAGTGGCATTTGTAAGCCAACTATGTATCTCTTTCCTTATGTATTACATGGGTTGTGTGAAGATTACCTCACTTGCGACATTGCTTTCAATGCGGTTATGCCTCTAAGTCGTGCTTCGACACGTGGGAGATATAGCCGCATCGAGGGCGCGTTCTGATTTTGGTGTGCGGGGTAGTCATTTGCGGTCGTGGCAGCGTTGGAATGCCCTTTGCTCACATACGATCCCCGCATGTCATTGAAAAAGCAAGACGACCTGGCATGGTCTCAGGTCCAGAGGATGCAGTTGGACGCGCTACACCACTCCGCGGACGCGTCACGGCGCCCCGTGCATCCTCGACGAGCCGGCTGTTGGGGTGTTTTTGGATTGTGGCCAAAGTGCACCTTGCCAAAATTTTGGTCATGACCAAAAGATTGGTCTTTGTTAGGATGGTTGCCATTTTTTCGGCATGCCAATGAACTCTAGCCAACTCTAGTTCATTTTTCTTGCCAATGTTGGCCAAATCATGGGCAACAAATACCTCAACCAAAATTTTGGTCATGACCCAAAGATTGGTCTTTGTTTGGATGGTTGCCATTTCTTTGGCATGCCAATGAACTCTAGCCAAGTCAAGTTCATTTTTCTTGCCAATGTCGGCCAAATCATGGGCAACCAATACCTCAACCAAAATTTTGGCTACCCAATGCTTTGATGGGGCAACCTTGGGCACAAACCAAACATACCGTTGATCGTGCCACAGCACTAACGCCACCCTCGAAGCTGAAACCGACCGTGTCTAGCGGCGATATGGCGTGTAAGCTCACCGTGGTCGCCGTGTCGAGGCGAGGCTGGAGCTGCGCCCGTTGTTGGCTAACGACCCACATGAGCGGTTGTCGGTGGCGAGGAGGTCGTGGGCCAGCTCCTCCATTGGACTAGTCTGCGCTACGTCGTCCCGACGGTGTGCCCCACATGTCTGCTTCCCTGTTTTCCGGCCATATTCGGCGTCGATGCTCGCGTTGCGCATTAGGCCTTTCACTATGTAGGCCAAGCGAGACAACTTATTGTTTATTTGAGTCGTTCAAGTATAATCATGTGGCGTTTGCTTATTTCTCATTCCTCTCAACCCTCTTCTCCATCGATCATGTAGCCCTCGATCGAGTCCATCCTCCCGCATGCCTCATTTGAACATTCCGCCGAGTATCATTCGCATGTACCCACCCTACTCCTCTTTCAATAGATCTCCGGACCCCGAGACGAAATCGAGAGGGAACGAGTGGGGGCACGTGATACCTAAGGCGGATTCAAAATTTTGAATCGGTGATCATAGCATCCGCAAATCATATATAAAGGGTATTCAATGTTCGTTTCGTTTTTGAACGTACAATAAACTCCCTCCTATCCTTTCTACTCCGCAAATCATATATAAAGAGTAGTTTACATATAAGTTTTATGTGTAGTCAAAGTATATCTACTTTGATAAAAAAAGGTATCAACATTCAACAACGCCCAATCAATATTGTTAGATTCGTATGTACTCCTAGATTTGTACTCGAGATGGTTTCCAATTTGACTATTGACAAGATTAATAGTACATGAGATGTATATTGTGAAAATTATATCATTGGAAACTCCTTTCACATACGAATTTGACTGTATGCTTTGTGTAAGTTGCATGTCATATATTATTACTCTAACATTTGGTCAAAGTTAGCCTCGAAAAACGCATTAGACCCTGTATGCTTTGCGTAAGTTGCATGTCATATACTATTACTCTAACATTTGTGTAAGTTGCATGTCATATATTATTACTCTAACATTTGGTCAAAGTAGTATAGTGGAAGTGGATCCTCGGCGTAGGTATCCTGCCTTACCCTCCTTTCGGTCACTTCTTGGCGGACCCATGCTTGCTAGGCCCGCATGTCGGTTACTCAATGGGTTCGCCACGTCGAGGATCCTCATCCATGATAATACTCCCTCTGTTTTTATTTACTCCGCATAAAGCGGAGGGAGTGGTGGTATAATAAATGACGCGGGCGGGGAGGGGAGGGGCGTCGGTTTGCTCTCAAGCTGCGGTCCCTGGCGGCGAAAACGTAAAGGCAAGCGCGTTCCATTCGGTGAGCAATGTGGAGGGTCCAGCGTGCGGGCTGCTGCGCTAACGCGACAAGAGAGATGTCAGTCAAAACCGATTGACGGTCGTCACGGAACCACTATTCACACGGAACCTTCCGTTGCTCGGCCTCGCCAGCCACGCCCTAAAACCACACCAAATCTCAGCCCATTCCCCACCTTTCGATCCCTAGCCGCATCAGCGCGCCCCTAGTTCGCCGGAAAGCCATGGTGCGCCGCAAGATCACTTACTACAAGATCTCGATGCGGAGTGCGCGCATAGAAATCACGGTGGCGGTCGGCGCCACAGACCTCCGTTCCCAAGCTCGCTGCGGCGGGCCAATCCCGAGTTCTCGTGGAGCCAAGCTACGAGGAGGAGAAGCCGATCAATGTTCATGGCGGGCGTCGCGGCGCGAAGGCCCTCAATGGGTATGAGGCGATGGGCGTCGACTTCGTGCGGCGTCCGAGTCCCGCATGGTGCAAAGCGGACCAGCGGTTCAACATGGCGATACTAAAGGAGGACCGGAGGCGAGAGGCTCAACTCGGCGGGAGCGCGCATGCCGCTGCCATCGAGGCTCTCCTGCAGGAGGAACCAGATGTCGTGGATGTGAACCGGGCGGCACAGGCTCAACTTGAGGCGGAGCGCGCGGATGCCGCTGCCATCAAGGCCCTCCTGCAGGCGGAATCGGACGTCCTGGACTTGAATCGGGCGGCAGAGGCTCGACTCGATAGAGAGCGCGCGGATGCCGCTCTCATCGACGCCCTCCTGCAGGCGGAACCGGACGTCCTGGACTTGAACCGGGCGGCGGAGGCTCGACTCGACGCAGAGCGCGTGGATGCCGCTGCCATCGAGGCCCTCCTGCAGGCGGAACCGGACGTCCTCGACTTGAACCGGGCTGTGCTCTCGTTCGTGCAGAGCGCCGGCATGCTCCGCTTGAACGAGTAGCTGGAGGCCGAGGACAACCACGGTGTGGAGACACACGTCGGCAGCGATGGCTGGTTCGCGCCGGCAGCCAAAGACGACGAGGCCGTCTCTTTCCGCGAGCATTGATAGTTTTTCTTTATGTTGTTGTTTTCATGGATCTTTTGCTGTGTAAAAACATACATTTGTTATGCAAGTCGCCTGACTTGGGTCAGTCTACCATTTCAAGCGGTTGGATGAATATCCTACGTCTCCTAACCCTTCTTTCCTTCTTCCTCACCTCTTCTTCTTCCCCAACAGACCACCGCACGGGCCGTACAGATACTCCCCAACATCTGATTGGATAAACATACTCTACGAACGAAAATTATGTGTCAGCGATAGGATGGCTGAGTTTGGTGTGTTCACATGCGACAGCACGTGTCAGTGAGGGTGCGTTCCCTTGGTTGGGTTTGCGGCGTGCAAGAGCGACTGTGTGAGGGTGTGGTGCGACCGCAGCGTGCAGGAGCGACCGTGTGAGGGTGCGGTGCGACTGCGATAGCCGTGCGCAAGTGTACCTCCTTCTCATTTTGAAAACTTTAGGCAAGGTTGGCAAAAATGTGTGGCGAAGTTTGGCAATGCAAGGCCTAGAACCAAACAGGATAAGTACGTACGTACTAGGAGTACTAGTGTTAAAAAAGAAAGGCTGGGTTTTCCTTCGCGGGATTTAATCAATGCAAATCCTCGTTTCACGTGTCAATTAATGCGTATTTTCTTTTCCAAAGACCAAAGAGCTAACCATCTCACTCCTCATCGCTTGATTAATGCAGCGCCATGCAAACCAACCTTCTCACTTCCGCATGCATGTAGGGGATATTAATGTCCTTGGTTGCTAACCCCATCAATTTTGCCTCGATTAGTGTTAGTGGCCCTTTCCAAATTGTAATTTTGATATACTGGCCTTGTGTACAAAAAAAATGGAGGTAGTAACTATATTTGACTTCCTTCCCCATTGCGGTGACGTGGACGATATTTTTTTTGTGGTGGTTTGGCGAAGTGCGTTCGACGGAGAACACCATTGAGGGAGACCACGGTAAGTCATTCGCAAGTGCCTCCTGCAAGCCGAGACAACCGCCTTATTTGCATCCAGGAAGTCCTTTACTAGTACTACTAGGAGTAACTAATGCGGTGAGATGAATTCTCGAAGAAGACAATGGAGAAGCGGAGTCAGCGAAGAGTGAAATGATGGTTGCTTCGTCCGTGCTTTTGTGATTTGACGCCTCACTGCTTTGTGATTTGTGATAGAAGGGACAGGGAGTAGACTCATGCTCTATATTTGTAGTACTACATGCGTCCAAGCATGGGAGAAAGAGGAGAGATGTTGCATTTTCTATTCCTTCAATCAATCAATCACGGAGCTTGGTTCCATCTTTTGGCTTTGGCAACACCGTCCACAATGGTTCCCATGATGCCAAAAGCTATTTTCACATTTGGCTACACATTGTGGATGCCCTTAACCGTACCACTTGGTTTTGCTCCTGTGTGCTATCTATACAAATCTCAATTATATTGATCTAAAAAATTATAGAATCGAGATTAGTAAAAAGGAGGTGATTTTGCCGCGCGGATGGCGGGGGAGGTTTCTTATTTGAGCAACTACATTAGCCCTTTGTAAGTCTAGGATTAGGCTTCTTATTTTCGGAGGATGTTGTCCTGGCGGTTTGCTAACATGCGGTCCCACGTGTTAGTGCTTTACCAAGCCGATCCGTATCCCACATGAGGCAGAACAATGGCAAAAGCAACACGTGGTTAAGTTGAAGAAGATGAGGGAGAAGCGGATTCAGCAACGAGTGAAATGATGCAACTTTGTGAGTTGACGCCTCATTGCTCATTACTACGCCGGCGCCATGACTGGGGTGCTTCACCCCGGCTGCTCTGCACTGTATTCCGGTATGGCACGTGGACCCGGTAGCTTGATGTCCCACATGTCGGCGAAAGGGACTAGAAGATTTATGAAAGCGGCGCTCCACTCTTCTGACGGAGGAGTAGGCGACCTGACGGCCCGATGAACTGTCACTTGTCTTGTATAGTACTAGTATAGTTTTGTTGTTTCGCATGATCCATCGATACAAACCCGATTAAGCAGGAAAGGCGGGATTTTCCCAGCGGTAGATAATCTTGGCCATACATTTCAAAGGCAATTTTAATGTATGCAAACTGAATAATTATAAGTAACAATATGATATCTAGTAAAACTAAAACACATATGATTTATTGTGTTAGAGTGTAGTAGTAGTCTTGTATTGCATAGTTGTTAGATGTAACATGCGAGCGTGTAGAGATGTAGTTTTGGAGGGCCTACTGAGAGAAAAGCGTATCGGTCACGAACTTCAGAATAAGCTGATTATGGTCACTATATACGTTTTGCGGTGATTATACGGTCACTTGCTCACAGCTCAGCATCGGATTGCCCTCTGTTGACTGGCCAAATAGTCTGCATGGCGCCATGTTGACTAGTTAAATTGATCACGTTGGTTGTGGGTCCCACCTGTCGATTCGCATAGGCAAAAGGTCGATAAACACAAATTTGCGCAGCGCGACAAGGCTCCAACCCGTGCGCTGGAATCACTGGTTGTGTATGTGTGCATCTGGGGCTGATGTGTGCGCATGCGTGTAGGTTGAGCACTTGGCGTGAGAGTGTGTGTTGGTCGTGTGGTGTACTGGTGTGTGCATGCATGCGTGCGTGCATGCGTGTGAGTGTTGCGTGCGTGCGTGGCTGCGTGTGTACGTGTGAGTGTTGCTTGCGTGCGTGGGTGCATGTGTTTGTGTGAGTGTTGCGTGGATGCAGTTCGTGTGCATGCGTGCGTGTGTATAATCACCACACCAGCTCACGTGTGTTAAAGCAGGCGGCAAAGCATACCAATACAAAGGCCACCTTGTCCGCTGTGCCCGCGGTCATGACTTCGAACCACCTTCCAAATTTTTTTTGTCGTTTGTTTTCATTCTTACTACTCCCGTCAGATATATTTGCAAATGTGGAGAGGTGTGTGGGTACCTTTTTGCAAAATTGCCATAGTTTCTTTCCTATCTTGTGAGAGTTACACGTAACATCAAGATGCATTTGTATGACTTGTTTATCTTGTGAGAGAAAAGGATGAACGAGGGAAGGCCTTATTTGCAAATGTGGAGAGGTGTGTGGGTACCTTTTGCAAAACTGCCATAGTTTCTTTCCTATCCGTCGAGATATAAATCGGACGGCCTATATTCTGATGATGGGCACACCATCATCACCAACTTTGTTTTTATAAGAGTGTATTTTATGTATTTTATAAGAGTGTAGATGTAGAGTAGATACAAGTCGGCGGTGGGCACGATGGTAGTGAGATAATGTGATGAAACACTAGAGGTGCCACGTGGAGCGTTTAAGCGTCAACTAGTCATGTCATGAGCAAATCTGAGTTATGCGGTGAGCCCATGACTGCATAATAACCACTAAACATAAATGGTGACCGTAATGAGTGGATTCTGAAGTCCAATGTACTATCGTGCTTTCGCTTCAAATACAATGATCGTCATTGCATATATCGCGAGAGAAAGATGAAACATGCCTGAATTTTCTGGGGGGGCTTACTTTTAGAGGACCTGGAGATAGTTTTGTGTGCATACGTGAAAGGGCGTATAGGGGGGTATGCGGTGGAGAGAGAGATGCTCTTCGTTTCTCCTTATTATGACTAACTTTGTATATAGTATAAAAATATACAAATTCACAGTGCGGAATAAATATCATTGTGGGCACCATGCAATGCAAATTAGCGTTCGTACTCCTCCATATAAATTTGTAATGTTGTATATATGTAGAAACTCTAAAATATTTTTTTGGCCACACTTTATTCAAAAGGAATGTTGTATGCAAAATAAACATGAAGAGAGGGCTTTTTAGATCAATTGGGTATGTGACGTAACATGTGTGAATGTGTAGTTGATGCATTTGGCGGGGCCTAGAGAGGTATGTGTGTGTATTACGTATTCGAGAGAGGCATGGATAGAGGGGCCGACGGGGGAGGGAGAGATAGCACGAGAAATGAGAGTGGTCTAGAGAGAGAGAGACGAATATGGCGTCACGACAAGAGATTCCATTCCCTTGAGTGTGTATATGCAAGGGGAGGAATAGAGGCACCAGGAGAAATTTTCTATGTGTGTGGTGTTTGTGTTGGTATATGTGGGTGTGAGAAGATAATGAGGCGTGGGGGCGGAGGGTGTGTCACGCGTGAGGTCGATGGGTCGAGGTGAGGCCCTTCGTTCGTTCCGTCCTGCGCCACATTGGTGGCCCGTGGCGCATTTAGGAAGACCCATGGATGACTAGTCATACAAGACAAAGATAGCAGAATTGTGAAGGACTCTGTGTCCTTGACAAAGCTGGCTAGGATTTGTAACCCTAGGTTCTCGGACTAAGGTAACCCCTTTATCTCGATATTACTATTCATCCAACCTAACTTTAAGGGGCATCCTACTGAATGCTCTGCTAGAATCATACTAAATCGATTAGGAAGAGGTGTGAGACAATGCGTGAGAGACAGGCATAAAGATAATGTGCGTACATGAGACATGTAGGCAGGTCCATGTA
The DNA here is from genome assembly GCA_021605205.1 of Aegilops longissima. Classification (NCBI taxonomy): domain Eukaryota; kingdom Viridiplantae; phylum Streptophyta; class Magnoliopsida; order Poales; family Poaceae; genus Aegilops; species Aegilops longissima. The sequence goes on from CM038680.1 coordinate 298,072,140, forward strand.
TATAGAAAGGGTCGATGAGGATTGTGCATGTGTATGTTTGCGAGAGGAAGAGTGCTTGTGATAAAGGTTAGTGAAAACAGTTGTAAATGGTTACGAGAGAGAGGAGGTTATATCTAGAGCATGTGTGCGAGAAAGACACCTCGGGAGAGAGTGTGTGAGCATGTGTGAGAGACCACCGATGGAGAGTGAAACTACGTAAAAGACTTATCTACACATTGATTAAAGATATAAATTGTATCCAAATATTAGGATGGGATCATGATATTTACAATTAGCGTAAGGGCGGTCATTGATCCATCGGACATCTAGATTCTATCGAATTTGAGCATGTCTATGTTATTATTCGACACAATTGATCCACATAGTTAGTATTTTGAACTCCGGACAATGCATCTCTTTAGCAATCGAATATAAGCGTGAGTATAGTTCATGTTGTGTGTGTAAAGCACATTATACATCTGAAAGTTACACAATGGACATTATAAATAGCTACTACCTATGAACTAGCATACATTTGAATTCAACTTAAGGTGGTTTAAAAAATTGAATTCAACATGAAGTCCATTCAATTATTTGAATTTGATATCATGGCATTTGTAAACCATACCTAAATTATGGGGCACCAATCTTTTCTCTGATTTTGTACATAATAGCATATGTAGTCGTGTACAAAATAGATTCAAATTAGCTCCTCCATTCCAAAATAATCGTAGTTATAGGATTTTCAAGTGTCAAAATTTCAAAAGAAGCGGATAATTTAATGAGGTTTTCAAACATACAAGGTCAAATATAACGTTGTATATTTAGGTCAATCCTCATAGTTCAAGAGTACTCTAAGCGTGAATGCTTGTGTTTCAAAATTTGAGCGAAGCGCCAAAAGAGCCTCTACTACTTGAAACCGCGTGAGACCAATGTTTGGTAGTACAAAAATTACTTTTCTAATAACTCCGACCGTGAAACCTACCGCCCGACGTCCAAAGGTCTAAACGGGGTAGGTTTGTAGCTTCATCTAGATGCCACGCAACCGCATCCTAAAACATTCATACACAATGGTGCCTAAGCACACATGCTTGTGTGCCAAATCGCTCTCGCCCACTATTTGGGACACAGGATTACCATCCTACCCCGACCAGCAGTGAGGTCCGAAATTTAGAGGGGAAGTTTGTACTTTCCCAAATTTCAAACAAGCGTGTCCCATCTTACATTCAAAAAGCCAAAAACAAGCGCGTCCCAGACGAAACATGGTTCCCCCACCCGTCCGATTCCCCATTAGTACTCTGTGGGCGCCAAAACTACCTCTCCACCAGCCTGAAACCCGGCGTCCTCCGTCCGCCACCCCATCCCACCCATCAACCGCCGCCCTCCTCCATCACGGCGGAGCCGATACCCCGACGTCGTCGTCCACCGCAACCTCAACCGCAACACCCTCCACGGCTAGTAGTTGAAGCCGAGGTCGAGCCGTCCGTACCCGAGCCAGTTCAACCATGCCGTCCTGCGCCTCACCGCTGCCGCTCCATCTTCGCCACCCTCCACCGCGCCGGAGCTGTTCCTGCTACGCCGTCCTTCGCCGCCTCGGATCTGCTTCCCCTCCGCCGACATACGGCCACGGCAACACAGTCAACAATTTGGCCATGGATTCGTCCAAGCATGCACCCTCCAGAACATCGGTTTCCCCGGTAAAAACAAGAAGATCGGCACGACATGTGGGGGTGACCACACCGGCAACCGAAAAAGGTACTCCTCTTCCCTTATTCGTGCAAATCTTACGTCTCTGCTTGCGGTATTCATCCCACGAAGACACTAGTTGACCGCTTCTTCTTGATACTAGATGTTCCTAGTAACTCGTGATGCACAAGGTTTCTCCTCATATACTATTTCACCTTAGCTAGAGGTCCGTCGCCCCCTGAATTTCAATTTCGGCCGTTGATTCCCAATTAACGGAAGCATTCCCGGCGTAACAGCGCTAGTCGCCTATTACGCCGGGAAGCAGCACCTTAGTGTTTATCTTAGGGCGTGTGCGGCCTAGAAACTCTTGGCGCTGATCTGGAGGTCGGCCGGGATTAAAGGGATGGCCTGGGCGCTGCCAAGCACGGCGGTGGTGTGAGGTCGATGGGAGGCGGGCGGCGGAGGCAGGGCAGGCGGTGGTCGTTGGCGGTTCGAGAAAGATCGTCAACGGTGGTGGCGGGAGGTAGCGAAGGCCATCTGCCCGTTCCTTATAGATCAGACGGTTCATTAAAAAAATTGACTGACCTATTTATTTTCAGTCGACTGTTATCTTAGATATGACCACATGTGGTGGTGTGCTAGAGGAGTACCTGTATTTCCTGTGCTCATATATTACAAAATCATACAGAGTAGAATCTAATTTTGTTTGCCATGCAATGTTGTAGAGCTATCATATGTCTCCTGTCATTTATTTTTCAGCCACCTGCTATCTGCTACTTTTACAATGCACTAGTTCTGCACACACTTCACCCTTACTCTCACTGTTGTGTTTTTATGCAAGGGTATTTCAGACTCTGCTGCCATGAGAGAAGCCAAAAAGAAAAGAGATAAGTCGCTCCATCTTGTTGTGCGGCTAGGCAAGACACGTCTCAACGCTTTAATGGGTGCAGTGTCAGCAGATGGAGACGGGGAACGTAGCTCTGGAGTTGATGACCTCGCTCGCAATGAACCACCATCCCAGGTGCTTGCTTTAACCATTTGTGTCATATGTGGTTGCATGTTCCATATGGTGTCTAGCTTGTATTGAAAGGCGAAGTCGATAAGATAAGGAAAGATATTTTTTACATGAACCACCATCCCGTGAGCACCGGAAGACAAATAGCTAGTCGAGGCCTTGGCCAAGCCAAAGTGACAAGCCCAGCAAAGATAGGCATCACCTGGAAGCCAACTAAAAAGCTGCGATGGTGGCGAAGCAGCCCGCCTCCCACCAGGCTCTCAAGTCCTAGATGATCATGCTCACCACTCCAGCCGGATGTCTAGCTTGTATTGCTTCCAATTTGGTTAAATTGCATCTGCTTAGCTTACACATTATACCTTTGAATATGACATGCCTTTTCTGTTTTTTGGTACATACTAGTACATCTATGTATTAACCATGTTCTTACATCAAACTAATGTTCTTGTGTATCCCTCATCAATCACTTATGACGAGGCAGGCAGGGCAGGGGACTACTCCTCATTTAAAGAATGCAGCGTCGGCCTCCGACATGATTCTCAAGAAGCAGAAATGCTACATGAAGATAGTGAGCGTAGCTCAGTAGTTGATTACACATTTCCCTACACTAGCATCGCAGGAGCTTGCTCTAACTTGGCAGCGTGATATGTGGTTGCATGTTGCATATGGTGTCTAGATTGTAATTCTTCCAATCTGGTTAAACTGCATATGCTAGTCGCTTAGCTTATACATTATACAAGTAATGTGACATGCCTTCTGTATTTAGTACATAGTACATCTGTCTATTAAGCATGTCCTTACATAAAACTATTGTTTTTTTGTATCCGCATCAATCAACATGACGAGACACCTTTAGTATATGCGGTGCGATATTAGTTGCATCTTTCATATGATTTATAGCATGCGCTGCTTCTAATTTGTTGAAATTCCATTTATGATGGGACGCTTTTAACTTGGCAGAGTCATATTGGTTGCATCTTTCATGTGGTGTCTAGCTTGCATTGCTTCTTATTTGCTGGAATGGTTTCTGCTTAGTTTACACAGATAGTTGTGAACATGCCATGCCGTCCTGTTTTTCGTACATATTCCATCGTGGTATCATGTGTTTGCCTTACATCAAAGTAGTGATTATCAGTATCATGCATGAATGAGTTCTGAAGAGAGAATTTTATTGCTTTTTCTTGTCGATTTTACTTGACAACTCAAAATCAATAAAGCGGAAGGAAGTTAGCAAGGCAGCGGATAAAGGTGCTCCTTCGAGCGGAGGGACTCTCTGATTTCTACTCCTCCACACCACCAAGATGATTTCCAAGACAACACATGCATAGACACTCAACAAAGCTGTGTTTATGATGAGCACATCTCCCCTAGTGCAGCATCACCGGTGCTCCCTCTAAATTGGCACTATTATATGTGGTTGCATGTTATGTGTGATGTCTAGCTTGTATTGCTTCTAATTTTGTTGAATTCCATCTGATTACTTTACACATTATACTTGAGTAAGACACGTGTTCCTGTTTCTAGAACATACAATATATGTCTATCACACCATGTTCTTACATCATATTACAACTGTTGTGTAACCTGCAACAATCACTTATCATAAGACACGTTTGACTTTGGAGTGTGATATAGGTTACATCTCACATTATTTTCTAGCTTGTACTACTAATTTGTTGAACTGGCACTTATGACGAGACAGTTTTAACTTGGTAGAGTGATATTCGTTGCATCTTTCATATGGTGTCTAGCTTTCATTGCTTCTAATTTGTTGAAATGCCTTCTCCTTAGTTTACACATCATAGGCTGTGAATATCCAATGCTTTGAATATGCAATGGCACTAATGACGAGAGACCTCTAACATGGTAGTGTGATGTTGTTTGCATCTTGTATATGATTTATTTCTTGTACTGCTTCACATTTGTTTAAATGCCATTTATGATGAGACGCTGTTAACTTGGCAGAGCGACATTTGTAGCATCTTTCATATGGTGTCTACCTTCCATTGCATTGCTTCTAATTTGGTGAAATGTCTTCTTCTTAGTTTACACATCATAGTTCTGGTTATCTCTTCCGTCCTGTTTTTCATACATATTACATCCTCCTATCATGTGGTTGTCTAACATCAAAGTTCAGTTAAATCTACATCACGCATCAATTTGTTACGAAGAACTAAATTGTTATTCGTTTTCTTGTCGACTTGACTTAACATGGCATAGAGAAAGAGGAAGAAACACGAATGGCGGGGAATGAGAAGCGGATGAATCCTGCAGATTCTCTTGATGCGATGGTGCAATAGAAGGTCAAAGTCCAGCAGAAAATTCTACAAACACGGCATCCCATGCTACGAGTTGCAAAAAAGACAAGCAGAAACAAATAGCTTCCACCAAACAAGCAGAGACAACCCTAGTTCTTGCAACACCTACCACAAGATTACTACCGGCACAACGTACTACTCGTCGTCAAGCGAGCTAGCAGCACGTTCCCAAGCTCCCTTGCCACGACACTACTTCCCAAGCACTCTTGACACAAGGCGAGTTGGAAATATTAGATGAACCTTGTGAGCTTCAACAACAAGAAGGTAGTTCTTTGGAGTCAAGTTACTGATTGCATGCTTCTTTATATGTAGTCTCACAGTTTGATGTACACTAACACTTCCTATGTTTGTTGTTGGGCTAGCACCTAGGCGCAAGAGGAAACAAACATCGGGGATAATGCTCGATAGGTTAACTAAATCTAGAGGAGGAAGAATGGAGATCCGTTTTGAGGCAGGTTTAAAAGGCCACGTGATGCTACTGAGTCGCCTAAGTTAGTATCGAGGCAGCGGTTGTTGTTAGGTGTCATGTACGTATCCTCCCAACATGGATTGAAGACAGGAATGACAAAACGAAACCAGTTCAACACCTTCCTCGACCATTTATCTGTAAGTATGGTTATGTATGGAAACTAGTAATATCGTCTTGCTCGTCCAATAATTTCTAGGTTCTTCGATAATGAGACTCCCATAATTTTCAACAGATGAGGTTCAAGTTGGATAGCCAAGATGATGTAACCAGACAAGCTTGCACCCATGTTTTCAAGTCTGCTCTGCTCTGCGACAGTATCACTTTGAAGGCAAGGCTAACAGTGAACTTGCCCAAACATCTCCAGTGGAACATATATCTGATGAAGACTGGAGAGGCCTCGTTAAACACTTGTCCGATCCGAAGTATCGGGTACATTATATATATATCATCAGATCACATGTTGAAGTCCTATTTACGCATGTGCCATACAAATCTATCTTCTTGTAGGTGAACTGTTCAAAGAACAAGGCCAATGATATGAAAGTGAAATTCCAATGCATTTACGGGATCTCGTAGCTATATTGCTGCTCGCGAGGCTCTTGTAATTAGCTCTTTGTTTCACTCTTTTCGCTGTACCATATTATCAGATCTATATTGACTTGTTCCAAATGCAGAGGAAAGCCCGCAAGGACCAAAAAGTACCTGAACCAAATGATGTGGAAATCTTTAAGGACTGTCACACCAGCAAGAAGAAGGGCATGACTACACCATTCAAAGCCGCTGTTGTAAGTTCTTAATCCTCATGCCTTTTAACTACTACTTACTCTGACTTGTGCCTTGAACTGCATGGTTTGCAGCCAATGTCTATTACTCTTTTCAATTTTATACACAATTGTCTTAGCGTATCATTGCACCTTACAAGGTTTAAAATAGAGGAGTTGTGTTCCTTTGATCATGACCCGTAATCTAGTTCCGTGCTGGACTTGCCCACACAACGTTAGAATTGCATGTTTGTATGTTCTCAGTTGTTTTGTGATATGAATTACGTCATACTATGCTTACCGTATTATAAACTTCGTCTCTTCATCCTTAGCCCTCAATACAATGTGAAGAAATAGACAATACATTAGCGATGGTACATGTTCATATGTTTGGAACCTGGTTTTATTATGTACTTTGCAATAAAATACAACAAATATTTTACATGGGTTCACCAGAATAAGTTCTGTATATAGATCAAAGCTATTTTGTTTGGTTTTGCTGCCTCCTTAATATCTTCTGTTCTGGTACTACTAATGTAAAACCTCAACTTTTCAGCGAGCTATGGAAAAAATGGTGGAACCGCCACCTTGGCGAGGCAACTATAACCGCGATGTCGACTCTTGCTGCGGTGGGTCGAGACTGTCCACTAACGGTGCCAAAAGCACGTTCTGCGTATCTTGGGTTGGTTGTTAAGGCAATATCGTCCAAACTGCCTCATGATCAAGATATGCAAGCTCAAAGCAATGTTGTATCTGCTCCCGTAAACAAGTCCATTCCCTAACAGAGACCCTTTGTGAAACAAGGAGAAACATTGCTCAATGTCGTCAAGATATGCATGGTTTTGAAACCGACTATCGGACATTTGCTATGTTGTTCAGAGCCTAGGGAAATGAAGGCGAGGGTTATGGTGCTCCATCGGACAATACAACATGAAAAGCGTAATGATCAGTCAAATGAACCGAGGTTACGAACTTCGGTGGTGCATTTATCTCGCTAGACTATTAAGTTTTATGCCAACCTTCCTTTTGTTATATAGTTGTAATTTGTTTTGGTGTGATACAAAATGTATTCTTAACGTGCAGCCACCTTTGAAGAAAACAACAAGCCATTTTTGTATAGTGTAGGGTGTTCCCTATATTTGCCTTGGTGGCGATCTTTGATGCCGAGTGGATGTAATCTGTGCAATCGCCTTAATAGCCTAGCGTTAGTTTCGCCTTATTTATTTCCTAGTCTTCTTTTCCCTGGTTTGCTAGTGGGCGCAACTACCATGGGCCATATACGGCCGTAGGATCCATGGGTCTCCTATGGGCCATCGATAAATGGGCTCAGATGTCGGTGGGCCTCGGCCGTCGGATAAATGTGTCTACATGGGCCATAATCGGCGTAATTGGTATCGGCCAAAGACGGTAACAGCCGTGAGGACAGCAAAGGCTTAATTACATCACGGGCATAACGGGTCGTTAATGGGTCGAGAATATAGGGACGGCCGAAACGGCGAACGGGTTAACAGGCGTAAACGGGCCGACTCTTGCCATGGGCGATTTTGGCCCATTATGGTAACGAGCCGAACGGGCCGACTCTTGCCATGGGCCGATTTTGGCCCATTAGTGGAACAGGCCAGTAACGGGCCAACTCTTGCCATGGGCCGAATTTGGCCCATAGGGGAACAGGCCAGTAACGGGCCGAAAGTAATCGAGGGCCGAAAAGGAGCCCAAGAACATATGGGCCGTCAATAGGCCGAAAGCTAACATGGGCTAGAAACGGCCCATGTAAATCACGGGGCGTTAACGGGTATAAAGAAAATTACTATTCATTATGGGCTAGACTCACCGTGGGCCTATAATGGGCCGAAAGATACGAAGGCCTCATATGGGCCGAAAGACGTCGTGGGCCATACATGGGCCGAAAGTGAAATGGGCTAGTATTATATTCGACGGCCCACATGACGTTGTTGGGCTGATTTCCTTTAGGGCCTAACGGGCCGTGAGTTAACGGGCCGTATAATGGGCTATTTAAGAAGAGACCATTAACATGCTTCAGCCCGTTAACATTTGACCAAGTCAAATAGGCCGGCTTTGTAAGCTAAATGGGCCACTGTTGGGCCGTGCCACGTGTTGACATATCATAGGCGCCTATCGACCCATCGACGTGACGACGTGTTTCGTCCGGCCAATAAAATTTTACACGGAAATTTCCCATTGGTCGGGGCTGTTAACGGGTTATCGGATCCAAAACCCGACCCGATAGCTTAACGGCGTTCCATTACGGTGGATGCCACGTGTCGGTCACCCTTGAAGAAAGCACTTCCGTGACGCGCGATTTATTGTCATGGAAGTGGACACTTCCGTGATGATAATTTTGGTAATGTCATGGAACACTTCTACGACAGCACAGGTATGACTATCTTGATTCTGTCATAAATTTGTCATGGATGTACATGCATGACAAAAAAAGCGACCTACTGTGACAAACATGTATCATCACGGAAGTGTATTTTTTTTGTAGTGCTACCAACAAGATTCGCAAGACAACACAAGGCTGGACAGTCAACGTAGCTGTGTAGATGTTGAGACATCTCCCCTACTCCACCATCACAGGTGCTTGCTCTAACTTGGCACTATTATATGTGGTTGCATGTTGCGTATGATGTCTAGCTTGTATTGCTTCTAACTTTGTTGAATTGCATCTGCTTACTTTACACATAATGCCTATGAATATGACACTTGTTCCTGTTTCTAGAACATACGTGTAGATGATGAGCACATCTCCCCTACTCCACCATCACAGGTGCTTGCTCTAACTTGGAACTGTTATATGTGGTTGTGTGTTCCATGTGATGTCTAGTTTGTATTGCTTCTGATTTTGTTGAATTGCATCTGCGTAGCTTACAACTTATACCTGCAACGATCACTTTCCCATAAGACACATTTAACTTGGGAGTGTGATGTAGGTTGCATCTTGCATTGTCTTCTAGCTTGTACTGCTTCTAATTTCTTGAAATGGCACTTACGACGAGACACTATTTACCTGATAGAGTGATATTGGTTCCATGTTCATATGGTGTCTAGCTTTCATTTCTTCTAATTTTGTAGAAATGCCTCCTGCTTACTGTTTTTCATACATATTCCATCCTCCTATCATGCGTCTGAATATGCAATGATGTCTTCTTTTTGTATATATTCCATCCTCCTATCATGTGCTTGCCTTACATCAAAGTAGTGTTTGTCTGTATCATGCATCAACCAGTTATGCAGAGCTAATTTTATTCATCTTCTTTTGGTTTTGACTTCATAAGGCAATATCAGAAAATAGGAAGGAAAAGAGTAAGTTAGGGGATGTTGCTGGTCCTCCGGACCAACACAAATAGAGACTCTCTAGATTTTCCACTGCTACTGCTAATGAAGTTGAAGTCCCAAGTCTACATGATGAGTTCATCTCCCGTACTCCACCATCGCAGGTGCTTGCTCTAAGTTGACAGTGTGATAATTGGTTTCATGTTGCATATGTTGTCTAGCATGTATTTCTTCTATTTTGATTAAATTGCACCTGCTGAGTTTATACGTTATACATGTGCATATGACATGCCTTTATGTGTCTGGAATACACTGCATCTATCAACCATACCATGTTCTTACATCAAAGTACTGCTGTTGTGTATCCCGCATCAGTCACTCAAGATTGGACGCTTTTAACATGGCAGTTTGATAGTGGTTGCATCTTGTATTGATTTATATGTTGTACTGCTTCTAATTTTTCGAAATGCCACATATGACAAGACACTTTTAACTAGGCAGAGTGATATTGGTTGCATCTTTCATATGGTGTCTAGCTTGCATTACTTCTATTTTCTTGAAAATCCTTCTGCTTAGTTTACACATCGTAGCTGTGAATATGTCACGTCGTCCTGTTTTTGTTACATATTCCATCCTCATACAATTGTCTTACATCAAAGTATTCCTTGTCTGTATCATGCATCAATGAGTTCTGAAGTGTGATTTTATTCTTTTGTGTTGTGGGTATGCCTTGACATGGCAAAGTCAAAAAAGAGCAAGGAAAAGAATATAGTAGGGAATGGTGTTACCCGTCGAATGAAACGGAAAAGGATCTGCCCTCAAGATTTAGCTGGTACTTATAGTGCAGTAGAAGGTCCAAGTCCACCGGCTAATTCTACAAACACAGTACCACCTGCTCCACCAGCTGCAGCATCCGCTTCAACTGTACGAGCATCTCAACGAGTTACTCCTTCGTTTGCTCCGGAACTGGCCAGTTCCCAAGCTGCATTCACACCTAACACTACTTCCGAAGCATTGCTGACACAACAGGACTTGGCAAGATCAGATGAACCTCATGAGCATCAACACCAAGACGGTACCTGACCGAGTCAAGTTGCACTTCCATGCTCCTTTATATGTACTCTCACAGTTTGATGTGCACTAACACTTTCCTTATTCGTTGTTGAACTAGCACCACGGCGCAAGCGGAACCAGACATTATGGATAATGCCTGACAGATTAACAAAATCTAAAGGAGGAAGAATGGAGATCCATTTTGAGGCAGGTTTAAAAAGGCCACGTGATGCTACAGAGTCGGCCAAGTTAGTATCAGAGGCAGCCATTGCCGTTAGCTGTCATGCACGTATCCTCCCAACGTGGATCTAGTACAGGAATGAGAAAGACAATACCCAGTTTAACACCTTCCTTGACAATTTATCCGTAAGTAATGTTATTCATCGCAATTTGTAATATTGTCTTGCTCTGTGCCATACATTCTAGCTTCCTCCTAATAAGACTCACATTCTTTTTTCAACAGATGAGGTTCAAGTTGGATCCGAAAGATGATGCAACTAAACAAGCATGCACTCATGTTTTTCGACCGCTCATGACAAGATCGATACCACCTTAGAAAATCTCACTTTGAAGGCAAGGCTAACAATGAAATCGCCCAAACATATTCAGTGGAATATATTACAGATGAAGACTGGACAACCGTCGTTAAACACTGGTCTAATCCAAAGTATCAGGTAGGGTATATGTATTTGATCAGACCACATATTGAACTTGTATTTATGTATGTGCCTTACAAGTGTATCTTCTTCTAGGCTAACTGTTCGAAGAACAAGACCAACCGTTCTAAAGTGAAATTCCAACAGACAACAGGATCTCGTAGCTATATTGCACACTGCGAGGCTCTTGTAAATAGCTGCTACTTCCTTCTTTTTTCGGTGCCATATTATCGTATTTATATTGACTTGTTCCAAATACATTGGAAAACCCGTGCGGACCAAAAAGAACCTGAATCGAGTGCAGTGCAAATCTTCAAGGATTGCCACACCAGCAAGATGAAGGGCATGAGCACACCAGTTCAGACCGCTGTTGTAAGTCCTTACTCCTCCTGCCTTCGAACTGATTGGTACTATGATGTGTTCATTTAACTGCTTGGTTTGCAGCCAATGTCACTTACTCTGTTCACTTTTATACACAGTTGTTTTAACGTATAATTTCACCTTACATGGTTTAAAAGAGACGAAGGATATTCTTTTGGTCTTGATCTGTAATCTAGTTGTGATGTTCACGTGCGCACACAATGATAGAATAGCCTATTTGTTTTATATTTTTTGCCCATGTTATGAATGATGTCATACTATGTTCATCCTACTTTAAACCATGTCTCTTTATCCTTAGATGTCAACGAATGTGAGGAAATAGACAATACAGTAGGCATGCTACATGGACATATGTTCCGAAAGTGATTTTATTATGTAGTTGGCACTACAATACATGATAATGTATTACAAGAGTTCACCAAAATAACTTATGTATAAGCGGAAACCTACTTTGTTTGTTTACGTCTCATTAGTAACTTATCGGTACACTAATCTACAAGTTAAAACTTTCAACAAGCTATGGAACAAATGATTGAACAGCCACAACCACGAAGGTGACGAAGCTACCACAGGCACAATGTCACCTCTTCTTTGGAGAGCGTCGGTATCTCTCCACTAACAAAGTGCAAAAAGCACCTTCCTGCGTAATTCTGGGTTGGTTGTCAAGGTAACCTCGTCCAAATCGCCTACTGAACAAAATCTTCCGGCTAGACAGAGTGATATATCTGTGCTCCAGACACAAGTCCAATCCCTAATGGACGTTGTGTCGGAAACTAAAATAGTGGTTGACAAATGTCGTGAAGATATGAATGGTTTTGAAACCAGACTATCAGACATTTGCTTCGTTGTTCAAGAGCAATGGCGGAAAAAAGGGGAAGATCGTGCTGCTCCATCAGATTCTACAGCCTGAAACATAAGCACTCAGGTCAAATGATCTATGATTCTATACATCTAATGGTGCTTTGCTACGTCTCGGGCTAGCGTTGGTTTTCCCCGAAGAGGAGGGGGTGATGCAGCACAGTAGCGTAAGTATTTCCCTCAGGTTTTGAGAACCAAGGTATCAATCCAGTAGGAGGTCACGCGCAAGTCCCTCGTGCACAAAACGATAGCAACTCGCAACCAACGCTTAGGGGTTGTCAATCCTTCTTGTCACTTACGAGAGTGAGATCGATAGAGATAATATTTTGGTATTTTGGTATAAAGATGCAAAGTAAAAAGTAAAATCAAAACAAGTAAAATAAAGTAATGGAGATTGATATGATGAGAATAGACCGGGGCCATAGGTTTCACTAGTGGCTTCTCTCAAGAGCATAAGTATTCTACGGTGGGTGAACAAATTACTGTTGAGCAATTGATAGAATTGAGCATAGTTATGAGGTTATCTAGGTATGATCATGTATATAGGCATCACGTCCGTGACAAGTAGACCGACTCTGCCTGCATCTACTACTATTACTCCACTCATCGACCGCTATCCAAAGCATGCATCTAGAGTATTAAGTTAAAAACAGAGTAACACCTTAAGCAAGATGACATGATGTAGAGGAATAAATTCATGCAATATGATAAATACCCCATCTTGTTATCCTCGATGGCAACAATACAATCGTGCCTTGCAACTCTTTACATCCTTGAGTAAGGACACCGCAAGATTGAACCCAAAGCTAAGCACTTATCCCATTGCAAGAACTACCAATCTAGTTGGCCAAACCAAATGGATAATTCGAGAGACTTGCAAAGATAACTCAACCATACATAAAAGAATTCAGAGAAGATTCAAATATTATTCATAGATAAGTTGGATCATAAACCCATAATTCATCGGTCTCAACAAACACACCGCAAAAAGAAGATTACATCGAATAGATCTCCACGAGAGAGGGGGAGAACATTGTATTGAGATCCAAAAAGAGAGAAGAAGCCATCTAGCTACTAGCTATGGACCCGAAGGTCTTAAGTAAACTACTCACACTTCATCGGAGGGGCTATGGTGTTGATGTAGAAGCCCTCCATGGTGGATGCCCTCTCCGGCAGAGCTCCGGAACAGGCCCCAAGATGGGATCTCGTGGATACAGGAAGTTGCGGCGGTGGAATTAGGTTTTTGGCTCTGTATCTGGTCTAATGGGGGTACGTAGGTATATATAGGAGGAAGGATGCGTCGGTGGAGCTCGAGGGGCCCACGAGGCAGGGCGCGCCCAGGGCGCCCCACCTCGTGACCTCCTGGAAGCTTCTTGGAGTAGGGTCAAGTCTCTGGATCACGTTCGATGAGAAGATCACGTTCGAAGGTTTCATTCCGTTTGGACTCCGTTTGATATTCTTTCCTCGAAATCTGAAATAGGCAAAAACAGCAATTTCAGGCTGGGCCTCCGGTTAATAGGTTAGTCCCAAAAATAATATAAAAGTGGAAAATAAAGCCCAATATAGTCCAAAACAGTTGATAAAGTGGCATGGAGTAATCAAAAATTATAGATACGTTGGAGACGTATCAGACATCCCCAAGCTTAATTCCTGCTCGTCCTCAAGCAGGTAAATGATAAAAGAGAATTTTTGATGCGGAGTGATACTTTGGCATAATTTCAATGTAAATCTTCTTAATCATGGTATGAATATTCAGATCCAAAAGATTCAAGACAAAAGTTCATATTGACACAAAAATAATAATACTTCAAGCATACTAATCAAAGCAATCATGTCTTCTCAAAATAACATGGCAAAAGAAAGTCCATCCCTACAAAATCATATAGTTAGGCTATGCTTCATTTTCGTCACACAAAGATGTTCCCAACTTCTATACCCCCGATGACAAGCCAAGCAATTGTTTCATACTTAAATAATCTCAAACTTTTTCAACCTTCACGCAATACATGAGCGTGAGCCATGGATATAGCACTATGGGTGGAATAGAATATGATGATGGGGATTGCGTGGAGAAGACAAAAAAAGGAGAAAGTTTCACATCAATGAGGCTAATCAATGAGCTATGGAGATGCCCATCGATTGATGTTAATGCAAGGAGTACGGATTGCCATGCAACGGATGCACTAGAGCTATGAATGCTCAACAAAAGAAAACTAGTGGGTGTGCATCCAACTTGCTTGCTCATGAAGACCTAGGGCATTTTGAGGAAGCCCATCGTTGGAATATACAAGCCAAGTTCTATAATGAAAAATTCCCACTAGTATGAACAAGAAAACTCACTATATGAAAAACATGGTGCTACTTTGAAGCACAATATATGAGACTTTCTACATGAAGAACAAGGTGCTGATTTGAAGCACAAGTGTGGAAAAAGAGATAGTAGCATTGCCCTTTTTATTTATTTTCTTTTTTTTTGGGGCCTTTCCTCTTTTTTATTTTGGCCTTTCCCTTTTTTTTGGGCAATGCTCTAATAATAATGATCATCACACTTCTATTGATTACAACTCAATGATTACAACTCGATACTAGAACATAGTATGACTCTATATGAATGCCTCCGGCGGTGTACCGGGATGGTGCAATGAATCAAGAGTGACATGTATGAAAAATAATGCATGGTGGCTTTGCCACAAATACGATGTCAACTACAAGATCATGCAATGGCAATATGACAAAAGTAAAGCATGTCATGATGATGATGATGGTGGAAGTTGCATGGCAATATATCTCGGAATGGCTATGGAAATGCCATAATAGGTAGGTATGGTGGCTGTTTTGAGGAAGATATAAGGAGGTTTATGTGTGAAAGAGCGTATCATATCACAGGGTTTGGATGCACCGGCGAAGTTTGCTCCAACTCTCAATGTGAGAAAGGGCAATGCACGGTACCGAAGAGGCTAGCAAATGGCGGAAAGGTAAAAGTGCGTATAATCCATGGACTCAACATTAGTCAAAAGAACTCATATACTTATTGCAAAAAATTAGAAGTCATCAGAAATCAAGTACTACGCGCATGCTCCTAGGGGGATAGATTGGTAGGAAAAGACCACCGCTCGTCCCCGACCGCCACTCATAAGGATGCATAAGTGTAACATCCCAAAATTCTAAATTTTGGAATGTTATAAACAAATAGATAGTTTTGATTGATTGTTTGATTGATTGACTGAAAGTGAGTGAATTCGAAACTTTTTGAAAGTTAAATGAGAGGGAATAAAAGGACTTTCCCAAACTTTCATTTTGCTTTTATGATCTTCGGGAATTCAAATTCTTTTCATCACAAAACCCTGGAGAGAAGATGACATGACTTCTTCCATTTATTTAAATGACAAGGGGTGTTGAAAATATTTGAATTTCATTTGAGAATATTTCCAATTCTGAAACTTTATGCAACTCAATGATTTTCACGAGCGAAGATAAAATGACTTCTTCAAAACATATGAAATATGAGTTGGGAGTTTCGAAGATTTAAATTCAAAGTTCTTTTGAATTTACTTTCAATTTGGAGTTATTTGAGTTTTATTCAAATTATTTTTCTCTGAAAATAAATTATATGGAAAATAGGGTAACATGATTCCCTACATCAGAAAATTGGAGAGAAATAAATTTGAATTAATTTTGGTATTTTAAAAATGATTTTTAGTGGATTTTATTAGGGCAGTAGCACTGTTGGAATTATTAGAATTTTTGTGTATTTTATTTGAAGCTAGAATAATGTTCATGTTGTAGAAAATCTTTTTCTGAAAATTTTAATATATTATATGCCTATGTTGTATTTTTATTTTATTGACATTATTTTTATTTTAGTGTCTGTTTTCTTAAAAAAAACAAAAAAACAAAACCTCGTTTTCTCCCCCCGACTGGGCCGGCCCAGCCCTTGCCAGGCCACGGCCCAGCCGGCCCATGTCGCTCGCCCGCGTGCCCGAGCTCCGCTCGAAGTCCGCCGCCACCACGGAGCGCCACCGCGCCGACCTCGGCGTCCGTGCCGCCCGGTCTCCTCTGCCCCCCTCCCGCACGCCAAGTCGCGCTCCTCCTCCATAAAACCCGAGGCCCGGCCCGTTCCTCTCCTCCTCCGAGCCCCGCCGCCAAAGTCGCCGCCGGCAAAATCCACCAGCGCCGCCGCCCGAAGCCGCCACCCTCGCCGCCTATGCCCACCGCCGTCGCCACCACCGCACCCGCCGCCCAGCGCCGCCTCTCCCCGTGCGCCTCGCCGTCTCCTCCGACGACCGGAGCCGCCCGCCGGAGCCCCGCGCCGCCTCGCCGGACTCGCCGGAGTTAACCGCCACCGCCGCCGCCGGTTTCCCCTCTCCCGAACCGGTACAACCCACGAAAACCGTCCGGTTTTCTTTTAACTCCGTTTTTTTTAAAAACCCTAGAATAGATCTGTTTTTTTGTTTTATTAAACAGCGAACGTCCACTGTTCAGATCTTATAAACGAACGTTCACTCTGTAGTTTTTTTTTCTTTTTCTGTTATTTTCCGACCAGGGACCTATCTGTGAATTTTTTTTACAGATTAGGCCCCAATTTTCAAACCCTCATAACTTTTTACTCGTTAGTCCAAATTCAACGAAACCAACGCTCACGTCTTCGTTATGATCTCCTCCATCCAGTAATCCAAATCAAACATGTTTTTGAAAGTTTAAAATTTGAATTAGATCAGATTTGAATTCAAACTTCGTTTGATCATAACTTGAGTTTCGTAACTCCGATTTAGCTGATTCTTTTTGCAAATCGAAGCTCTTGACCTAAACCTTCTGATAAGGCCAAATCCATATAATTTTGGTACTGTTAGAAATTGTTTTATGTTGCAAGAGTTATTTGCTTGGTTTTGATGTTTTCCGAATCGTTTTCTTCGTTCTTTCCGATCTTTTGAGTGATTGCTTATGTGTGGTTACTATTGATTGCTTACAATAGATTGACCAGAGTGTGACGAGTAGAACTATCAAGAGTTTTGAGTGCGAATCATCTTCATCAACATTGCAGGAAAGTAACACTTTGATCATACTTTTCTCATACCCAGTTTTTATGCATTAGATCTATCCTCAAACACTTGCATGATTAGGATCTAATTAAATTGTGGGATGGGAAGTAGTTGAGTTAGTACCTATTACCTGTTTCATTATAAACCTTGGGAGTTACTTCTACGTTTGCTTATTATGCCATGCTATGCTAGTAGACGTGGATTGGGTGAGTGAATTCCACGACAGATGTGAGATTGTTAAATTACACACATCTGGGTGGATTGAGGCACCTGGTTTCTATCAGGACTTGCCTGTATTTCTTCGGACCGCCACCCAGGCTCAAAGGGATCATGAGATTATTCAAACTAGAAACTTTCGTGTGCAGCCACAAGCCATTATGGGCTCTGTCGTAGTTGACTAAGTTGTGCGAACTCTTATCGGTACACTAGCAGATGTAGGGGATGTAGGTTGGTACGGTCTACCCACATGTAAGGTGCTAGTGCTTCTGAAAGACTATGTCTCGGTCATCCGTTTCTCAAACATCATGTAGTGCGAGAAATCAAACGGAGGAGATCGAGTCTTGTGGGGAAAAGTGGCCAAACCTCTGCAGAGTTTATAAACTAATCATGGTTAGCCGTGTCCCCGGTTATGAACATCTTGAGTATCTAGTTCTTGGATTATCCTGTTGATCTCATCATGTTACTCTAATAAATATTGTTGGGTTGTTTAATGAGTACTTTTAACTGGGATTGAGAATGTTGTCAACCATTTTCAATGTTCAACAACCACCATAATAGTTAAATAAATTTATTCCTTTGCAGTAGGGAAAAATTGGCTTTCGCAAAAACTGTAACCATAGAGCTTTCCACCAGCCATATATGCATGTAGTATAGGCTTATTCCTTCATTACTCTCTATGTGTTACATTGCCAGCATATTCCATGTCTTGAATTTTTGGCTGCAACTTTTCATGTTGCGAGACTTTTGAACGATTTAGTAAGTGATACGTTAGGGTTACGATTTCTACACTCAACTTTGCCATTGGTGTTGATGGGAATCCACAACCTTGTTGCTTCCGCTATATTTTGGATTGAGGTAATAGTATTTACGTTATTTATACATGTGATTTACCTCTGTTATAAATCCTCGAGTACTGTGTGTGTCAGCATACCGATCCAGGGATGACACGTAAGCAAGGAGACTTGACCCATTCGGGTCGGGTCGCTACAAGATGGTATCAGAGAACATGTTGACTGTAGGACGTGACCCTAGAAACTGACAAGCCCATATGAAAGATTTTTCTCTACAACTTCTTTTTTCAAAAAAGATCTTTTACCTCTCTTCTCTTCTAAGCTTATTCAAATATTCCCTTTTAGTGAGACCATACCCCTTTTCCCTTTTGACCACTCGAAGATTCGACCGATGAGACCACTCCAAGGAGACAAGATATTGGACAACTAAGACCATTTGGAATGAAGAGGATTTTACCGTGTAAATGGAAACTACAACTGTTGAAGACTCCGAAGACTAGGAGATTTTGAAGGCTCTGAAGAATTCCCAGATTTTATGACCTAGGAAGGTTACGCTTATGGAATTTGACATACTATGGAAGTTATCAATACCCGAGATCAAGGTGTATTGGAGTAAGACCGGAACATGGAGCATAGAACTCAAAGTTTTGTTAAGAAAACCCTAAGACAGGAGATATCAATTATGGAATGAAAGCTCATGGCAGTAACATGGGCATAGACATGGCTAACCATGGTGTTATTGCCCGTCTATGCTATTGTCACCATGCGGAGTTAAGCGTGCAGATGCATGGAAGAATTGGATGGTAGAAGGCTGAAGGAGCATCTGTCAGCGAAGGATGCAGTTTTAAACATAGCTGGTGCATCACCAGGATCTGGAGTATTACATCAAGGATTTTAAGATGGACCTGTAGGAAGCCGTATTTGATTAGGAAGTATGTCGCGAAGAACCCGGGTCCCAGAAGATTAAAATAGCCAAGCGGGAGGAGCTAAACCTCGAGATACCGAAGATTCGTCAGGGACTGAAGGATAGTAGGACCATGGTTCATGTCAAGGAAGTTGAAACCAGAAGTTTGGAATGCAACTCCAGAAATATTAAAGGACGTCGCGAGAGACTTCGCGCCAACCGAGATGATTTGGCAAAAGAACTTGAGAAGGACAAGCATGATCAGAAGGAGCCATCGGAGACATGACCAAGACTTGAAGAGTTTGATGACCTTGAAGAATTATTGACCTTTAGAAGACCAAAACCCTGTTTATACCTACGTTAGATGCGACGATTGTGAGCTGTCATTTGTTTGATGTTTTTCCGACAGCCACAATAAAATCTGTCTTTTCAAAACCATTGTTTGTATTGTGTGCATCCCTCTCTATCTCTCTTATCCCGCCCCAAACCCATGGACCCAATAGAGGATGAATGGAGAAGAGCTTATATTTTCTGGACCGATGAGTCAATTGGAGATGGACCGATGGATTCAGAACATGGAGGATCATATGGAGAATAACCCTATAGCCGAAAAGGATATGACCCAGCCTGCTCTTGAGTGCTTTGAAAGAGGTGCTGCTATTTGGTGAAGGATGTACCAAACCATCAATGGATGGCAAAGAGTAACCACTTGGGAAGAATTTAAGTTGACTTTGCTAAAGTCTCGGCTTGTGTCCCAGAAGTTGAAGCCTTATGGAAAGGATATGAAGAAACCTTGTGCATACAAGCTTTGTGGAGAAATAGGACACAACCATAAAGAAAACAAGGATGAATACCCTCATAAGCGGAGGATTACCAAAGGAGTTAGCAGAGGATCTCAGGGAGTTCGGTTGGAGATTGTTTCCCAAAGGTTGTGTTGCAGCAAGGGAAGTTCAGCCTACATTGTTGGGAAAGATCCTGAAGCTCAGAAGGATGACAAAGAGATTGTTGAGGTAAAAGAGAGGATGAGCAAAGGAAAGGCCAAAGGTTTTCGTAAGGATGAGCACGACACCTTATGGTTTGAGGATAGTGTACATGTACCCAATAATGCAGAGATCAGGAAGTTAATACTTCAGGAGGCTCATGACTCACTATACTCGATTCGCCCTAGAAACACCAAGATGTATTTGGATTTGAAGGAGTGTTTCTGGTGGACTGGTATGAAGAAGGATATTGCAGAGTATGTAGTCGTAAGTGATGTATGCCAGAGAAAGTAAAAGCAGAGCATCAGAAGCCAGCAGGATTACTACAGCCTATGCCGATACCCGAAAGGAAGAGGGATAAGCTGGGCATGGATTTCATTACCGGATTTCCCAGAACCCGAACGGGATATGATTCTATCTGGGTAGTAGTTGATTTGCTTGACCAAAGTGGCTCACTTTATCCCAGTGAAAACCACCTATACAAGTGCGAAGTTGGCCAAGATTTATTTGACAAGGATCGTATGTCTGCATGGAGTTCCGAGGACCATCGTAGAGGAACACAGTTTACCTCAAAAGTTTTGGAATCAGCTGCACCAGACTTTGGGTACTAGGCTAGAGTTCAGTATAGCCTTTCATCCGCAGACAGATGGATACATCGAGAAAGTCAATCAGATTCTGGAGGACATGTTGAGAGCATGTGCGCTAAATTATGGATCTAGTAGGGATGATAATCTACCTTACGCGGAGTTCTCATACAACAACAGTTACCAAGACAATTTGAAGATGGCCCCTTTTGAAGCTTTGTACGGGATGAGGAGCCAGACACCGATGATGTGGGATGAAGTTGGAGAGCGTCAGTTGTTTGGACCAAATGTGATCAAGGAGTCAGTAGAGAATGTTAAAGTTGATCGAGATAGACTGAAGGTAGCCCAGTCCAGGCAGAAGAGTTATGCAGACTCAAAAATGCAAGGAGGTAGCCTATGAAATTGGAGACAAAGCATGTCTTCATGTGTCCCCTCTGTGAGGAGTTAAACGATTTGGAGTTAAGGGAAAGTTAGCCCCGAGATTTGTAGGACCATAACGAGTTTGGAACGTATGGGAGAATTGGCTAACAAGTTGGAGTCACCCAAAGGACTGTTAGGAGTTCATGATGTGCTTCACGTTTCCCAGTTGAAGTAGTGCCATGCAGAGATGGCCAATATTCCCCTGTAAGGACGCTTGACCCTGGAAAAGATAATGAGGTTCCACGAAGTGGAGTATGGACTTCATAAGTATGAGTTTTTATCTCGGTATGTGGGACATCCCACGAGGATGAAGATATGAATTACTATTGGATATAAAGGAGGTAGGATGTTGGAAATATGGATCAATGGAAAATTCCATGATGAGTCTGAGTAATCATGTCCTAGTTTAGTGCCAATAGAAGGAAGGAGACAATACAATTGGATGGATTTTAAGTATGCCAGGAAGTTGGATGTTGGTATAATGATCAGTTACCCGCGATGATGAGTTCAAGGTTTACAAGTGATGAGATGGGCCATAACCCACAGGCCCCAGGACCTGCCAAGAAGCAAGCACACTATTGCTGAAGGGAAAACCCTGGAAGAAGTTACGATTTTATCAACAGACGATTCTATAGGAGTTTACGCAAAACCTGAGAGTTGTTAAGGAACGATAGATGTTTGTTTGGCTTGTAGAATCAATGGATTTATCCGAACTTGGTCCGTCGACAAGAGAAATTCTGCAATGCTTGTGAGGATGACCGAGTGTTAGAATGCGAGATTCGCTAAACCATGTACAAGGTAATGATTTGGGTGCGGGATGGATTGATCACCGTACCGACTTACTCTTATTATTCGCTTGCTATATGGGATGGTAAATCTGAGTGACTTACCTATAGTAGAGAGACGACGATCAAAACCTTGTTTAAACCTTAGAATGGTATAGGTATTTATTTTTTTCCCTTGTACACGGCAGTTTTTGCCAACCGTAGGTGATACGGTGAGGTTCAACCCAGACCCATTTTCTGCAGGAGAAACCATAAATTGTTGACCACCATGAGATATCGATAGCTGATTAGTATTGGCGCCAGACCCGTCAGCTAAGAAGACCCAGTCTCGGAATAACCTTACCAAGAGTAAAGGACAAAAGAATTGAGGAAAAGGTTATGCCACTACCGGAAGAGACCTGAGAAGGAATTATCCTTACGATCTGAGAAGACCGACACTGTCAACAATAAGGATGACGTATATGAGTTTGACGGAACCATAACTATGCTTCTAAGGGTGGTAGCACCTGAGACCCCGGAGACGATCGATGGATTTTTGAGAAGACCCCCAAACCCTAACCTATTTCTTTCTAGCCTCTCCGAATCTCGAGGACGAGATTCATTTTAAGGGTGGTAGTTTGTAACATCCCAAAATTCTAAATTTTGGAATGTTATAAACAAATAGATAGTTTTGATTGATTGTTTGATTGATTGATTGAAAGTGAGTGAATTCGAAACTTTTTGAAAGTTAAATGAGAGGGAATAAAAGGACTTTCCCAAACTTTCATTTTGCTTTTATGATCTTCGGGAATTCAAATTCTTTTCATCACAAAACCCTGGAGAGAAGATGACATGACTTCTTCCATTTATTTAAATGACAAGGGTGTTGAAAATATTTGAATTTCATTTGAGAATATTTCCAATTCTGAAACTTTATGCAACTCAATGATTTTCACGGCGAAGATAAAATGACTTCTTCAAAACATATGAAATATGAGTTGGGAGTTTCAAAGAATTAAATTCAAAGTTCTTTTGAATTTATTTTCAATTGGAGTTATTTGAGTTTTATTCAATTATTTTCTCCAAAGATAAATTATATGGAAAATAGGGTAACATGATTCCCTCGTCGAGAAAATTGGAGAGAAATAAATTTGAATTAATTTTGGTATTTTAAAATGATTTTAGTGGATTTTATTAGGGCAGTAGCACTGTTGGAATTATTAGAATTTTTTGTATTTTATTTGAAGCTAGAACAATGTTCATGTTGTAGAAAATCTTTTCTGAAAATTCTAATATATTATATGCCTATGTTGTATTTTTATTTTATTGACATTATTTTTATTTTAGTGTCTTTTCTTAAAAAAACAAAAAAACAAAACCTCGTTTTCCCCCCACGATTGGGCGGCCCGGCCCTTGCCGAGCCACGGCCCGGCCTGCCCATGTCGCTTCGCTCACAGGCGTGCGAGCTCCGCTCGAGTCCGCCGCCACGACGGCGCGCCACCAGCGCCGACCTCGGCGTCCGTGCCTTGGTCTCCTCTGCCCCCTCCCGCACGCCAAGTCGCCGCTCCTCCTCCGTAAAACTCGAGGCCCCGGCCCCGTTCCTCTCCTCCTCCCGAGCCCCGCTGCCCAAGTCGCCGCCGCCGGCGAGATCCACCCCGCGCCGCCGCCCGAAGCCGCCACCCTCGCCGCCTATGCCCACTGCCGTCGCCACCACCGCACCGCCGCCCGGTCGGCCTCTCCCGTCGCCTCGCCGTCTCCTCCGACGCCGGAGCCGCCAGCTGAGCCCAGCGCCGCCTCGCCAGACTCGCTGGAGTTAACCGCCACCGCCGCGCGGTTTCCCTCTCCGAACGGTACAACCCCGAAAACCGTCCGGTTTCTTTTAACTCCGTTTTTTAAAACCCTAGAATAGATCTGTTTTTTTGTTTTATTAAACAGCGACGCCCTTTGTTTAGACCTTATAAACAAACGTTCGCTCTGTAGTTTTTTTTTCTTTTTCTGTTATTTTCCGGCCAGGGACCTATCTGTGAATTTTTTTACAGATTAGGCCCCAATTTTCAAACCCTCATAACTTTTTACTCGTTAGTCCAAATCCAACGAAACCAACGCTCACGTCTTTGTTATGATCTCCTCCATCCAGTAATCCAACTCAAACATGTTTTTGAAAGTTTAAAATTTGAATTAGATCAGATTTGAATTCAAACTTTGTTTGATCATAACTTGAGTTTCGTAACTCCGATTTAGCTGATTCTTTTTGCAAATCGAAGCTCTTGACCTAAACCTTCTGATAAGGCCAAATCCATATAATTTTGGTACTGTTAGAAATTGTTTTATGTTGCAAGAGTTATTTGCTTGGTTTTGATGTTTTCCGAATCGTTTTCTTCGTTCTTTCCGATCTTTTGAGTGATTGCTTATGTGTGGTTACTATTGATTGCTTACGATAGATTGACCGGAGTGTGACGAGTAGAACTATCAAGAGTTTTGAGTGCGAATCATCTTCATCAACATTGCAGGAAAGTAACACTTCGATCATACTTTTCTCATACCCAGTTTTTATGCATTAGATCTATCCTCAAACACTTGCATGATTAGGATCTAATTAAATTGTGGGATGGGAAGTAGTTGAGGTAGTACCTATTACCTGTTTCATTATAAACCTTGGGAGTAACTTCTACTTTTGCTTATTATGCCATGCTTTGCTAGTAGACGTGGATTGGGTGAGTGAATTCCACGACAGATGTGAGATTGTTAAATTAATGGTTTATTTAAGGTGGCAACTTAAACACACATCTGGGTGGATTGAGGCACCTGGTTTCTATCAGGACTTGCCTGTATTTCTTCGGACCGCCACCCAGGCTCAAAGGGATCATGAGATTATTCAAACTAGAAACTTTCGTGTGCAGCCACAAGCCATTATGGGCTCTGGCGTAGTTGACTAAGTTGTGCGAACTCTTACGGGTAGACTAGCAGATGTAGGGGATGTAGGTTGGTACGTTCTACCCACATGCAAGGTGCTAGTGCTTCTGAAAGACTATGTCTCGGTCATCCGTTTCTCAAACATCACGTAGTGCGAGAAATCAAACGGAGGAGATCGAGTCTTGTGGGAATGCGGAAACCTCTGCAGAGTGTATAAACTAATCATGGTTAGCCGTGTCCCCGGTTATGGACATCTTGAATATCTAGTTCTTGGATTATCCTGGTGATCTCATCATGTTACTATAATAAATATTGTTGGGTTGTTTAATGAGTACTTTTAATTGGGATTGAGAATGCTGTCAACCATTTTCAATGTTCAACAACCACCGTAATAGTTAAATAAATTTATTCCTTTGTAGTAGGGAAAAATTGGCTTTTCGCAAAAACTGTAACCATAGAGCTTTCCACCAGCCATATATGCATGTAGTATAGGCTTATTCCTTCATTACTCTCTATGTGTTACATTGCGGCATATTCCATGTCTTGACCCGTTTTGGGCTGCAACTTT
Organism: Aegilops longissima; assembly: GCA_021605205.1. Lineage (NCBI taxonomy): Eukaryota > Viridiplantae > Streptophyta > Magnoliopsida > Poales > Poaceae > Aegilops > Aegilops longissima. Next base: position 298,097,792 of record CM038680.1, read on the forward strand.
TCATGTTGAGACTTTTCGAACGACAGTAAGTGATACGTTAGGGTTATGATTTCTACACTCAACTTTGCTGTTGGTGTTGATGGGAATCCACAACCTTGTTGCTTCCGCTATATTTTGGATTGAGGTAATAGTATTTACGTTATTTATACATGTGATTTACCTCTTTTATAAATCCTCGAGTACCGTGTGTGTCAGCATACCAATCCAGGGATGACATGTAAGCACGGAGACTTGACCCATTCGGGTCGGGTCGCTACAACAAGCCAGGTACACTTCATGTTTCAAATTTGTTACACAACTTTAACCATACGTGCATGCTACGGGATTTGCCAACTTCAACACAAGTATTTTTCAAATTCGCAACTACTCAACTAGCACGACTTTGATATTATCACCTCCATATCTCAAAACAATTATAAAGCATCAAACTTATCTTAGTATTCAACCCACTTAAAAGAAAGTTTCACATATCTCGAATACCAAGTATATTAACATTTAGCAAATTACCATGCTATTAACGACTCTCAAAATAATCTAAGTGAAGCATGAGAGATCAAGTTTATTTAAAACAATCCACCACCGTGCTCTAAAAGATCTAAGTGAAGTACTAGAGCAAAAATTATCACGCTCAAAAGGATATAAGTGAAGCACTATGAGCAAAACTATCAAGCTCAAAAGATATAAGTGAAGCACAGAGTATTCTAACAAATTTCAAATCATATATGTCTCTCTCAAAGGGTGTGTACAGCAAGGATGATTGTGGTAGACAAACAAGCAAAGACTCAAATAATACAAGACGCTCCAAGCAAAACACATATCATGTGGTGAATAAAAATATAGCTCCAAGTAAATTACCGATGGAAGTGGACGAAAGAGGGGATGCCTTCCGGGGCATCCCCAAGCTTTGACTTTTTGGTGTCCTTGGATTATCTTGGGGTGCCATGGGCATCCCCAAGCTTAGGCTCTTGCCACTCCTTGTTCCATAATCCATCAAAAGAATTCACCCAAAACTTGAAAACTTCACAACACAAAACTCAATAGAAATCTCGTGAGCTCCGTTAGAGAAAGAAAACAAAAGACTACTTTAAGGTACTGTAATGAACTCATTCTTTATTTGTATTGGTGTTAAACCTACTGTATTCCAACTTCTCTATGGATCATAAACTATTTTACTAGCCATAGATTCATCAAAATAAGCAAACAACACACGCAAAACAGAATCTGTCAAAAACAGAACAGTCTGTAGTAATCTGTAACTAACGCAAACTTCTGGAACCCAAAAAATTCTACCCAAATTATAAGACCTGGGAAATTTGTTTATTGATCATCATCAATTGGAATCACTATTTTATCACGTTCTGGTGATTTTTAACAATTCGGGCACTGAGCACAAAGATTCTGGAAATTACAGCAAGATCAAATGACTATCTTCCAAGAAGATCTAATAGGTTTAACTTGGCACAAACACTAATTAAAAGATAAAACCATATCTAAACAGAATCTAGATGGATTATTTATTCCTAAACAGAACCAAAAACAAAAAACACAAAATAAAATTGGGTTGCCTCCCAACAAGCGCTATCGTTTAACGCCCCTAGCTAGGCATAAAGGCAAGGATAGATCTAGGTATTGCCATCTTTGGTAGGCAATTCTTCAATAAGGCATCTACCTTATTTAGTTTTTTCTTTATTTCTAGTAATCATCAAATTTTTAGGCACAAGATCAAAAAATTCATTCGTAGCAAATGGTTCCTTAATGATAGTAAAAAGATCGGGATGAATACTTATGGATTTAAGATCCGTTGTTTCCTTACTAGATGATTCACCCTTATTTTTAGGAACATACATAAGCTTGGAAATTTTAGTGGGAGGACTAGGAGTATTATTTACGGAAGAAAAAGCAGTTCCCAAGTTGGTAATGATACCCTCAAGTTTATCAATTCGCGTGGAATCTAAATTTATTTTTTCATTAACTATGGGTTCCTTCTCCTTAATATTTTTCAAAGTCATTCCTACCTTAGATCCATATTGAGTAATTTGATTATGGATCTTTTTATTTAGATTTTCAATGGATTCAATGGTAGCAACTTTGTTTTCAAAAATTTCAAGTCTTTGCATAACATGCTCCAAAGTTAACATAGTTCCATTAACCAAAAGAGGTGGTGAGCCAAATAAATCTATTAAAGCATTATAAGAATCAAAAGTATGGCTACCCAAGAAATTCCCTCCGGTAATGGTATCAAGGATATATCTATACCAAGGATTAGCACCTACATAAAAATTGCGGAGAAGAACTGAAGTAGATTGCTTTCTGGTAGATCTATTTTGAGCATTGCAAATTCTATACCAAGCATCTTTTAAATTTTCTCTCTCCCTTTGTTTAAAATTTAGCACTTCATTCTCGGGAGATAACGGAGAAGATATAAGACTAGTTATGATGACAAGCAAGCAACTAACACACGAGCAAACAAAAGGCAAAGGGAAAAGAGGAGGAGATTGGGAAAGAGAGGACGAATAAAATGGCAAGGGTGAAGTGGGGGAGAGGAAAACGAGAGGCAAATAATGTAATGCGAGAGATAGGGATTGTGATGGGTACTTGGTATGTTGACTTTCACGTAAGCCTCCCCGGCAACGGCGCCAAAAATCCTTCTTGCTACGTCTCGGGCTAGCGTTAGTTTTCCCCGAAGAGGAGGGGGTGATGCAGCACAGTAGCGTAAGTATTTCCCTCAGTTTTTGAGAACCAAGGTATCAATCCAGTAGGAGGTCACGCGCAAGTCCCTCGTGCACAAAACGATAGCAACTCGCAACCAACGCTTAGGGGTTGTCAATCCCTTCACTGTCACTTACGAGAGTGAGATCTGATAGAGATAATATTTTTGGTATTTTTGGTATAAAGATGCAAAGTAAAAAGTAAAATCAAAACAAGTAAAATAAAGTAATGGAGATTGATATGATGAGAATAGACCCGGGGGCCATAGGTTTCACTAGTGGCTTCTCTCAAGAGCATAAGTATTCTACGGTGGGTGAACAAATTACTATTGAGCAATTGATAGAATTGAGCATAGTTATGAGGTTATCTAGGTATGATCATGTATATAGGCATCACGTCCGTGACAAGTAGACCGACTCCTGCCTGCATCTACTACTATTACTCCACTCATCGACCGCTATCCAGCATGCATCTAGAGTATTAAGTTAAAAACAGAGTAACACCTTAAGCAAGATGACATGATGTAGAGGAATAAATTCATGCAATATGATAAATACCCCATCTTGTTATCCTCGATGGCAACAATACAATACGTGCCTTGCAACTCTTTCTGTCACTGAGTAAGGACACCGCAAGATTGAACCCAAAGCTAAGCACTTATCCCATTGCAAGAACTACCAATCTAGTTGGCCAAACCAAATGGATAATTCGAAGAGACTTGCAAAGATAACTCAATCATACATAAAAGAATTCAGAGAAGATTCAAATATTATTCATAGATAAGTTGGATCATAAACCCATAATTCATCGGTCTCAACAAACACACCGCAAAAAGAAGATTACATCGAATAGATCTCCACGAGAGAGGGAGAACATTGTATTGAGATCCAAAAGAGAGAAAAGCCATCTAGCTACTAGCTATGGACCCGAAGGTCTTAAGTAAACTACTCACACTTCATCGGAGGGCTATGGTGTTGATGTAGAAGCCCTCCATGGTGGATGCCCTCTCCGTGAGCTCGGAACAGGCCCCAAGATGGGATCTCGTGGATCTGAGGAAGTTGCGGCGGTGGAATTAGGTTTTGGCTCAGATCTGGTCTAATGGGGGTGCGAGGTATATATAGGAGGAAGAATGCGTCGGTGGAGCTCGAGGGGCCCACGAGGGGGGCGCGCCAGGCGCGCCCTCCCCTCGTGACCTCCTGGAAGCTTCTTGGAGTAGGGTCCAAGTCTCCTGGATCACGTTCGATGAGAAGATCACGTTCCCGAAGGTTTCATTCCGTTTGGACTCCGTTTGATATTCTGTTTCCTCGAAATACTGAAATAGGCAAAAAACAGCAATTCTGGGTTGGGCCTCCGGTTAATAGGTTAGTCCCATAAATAATATAAAAGTGGAAAATAAAGCCCAATATAGTCCAAAACAGTAGATAAAGTAGCATGGAGCAATCAAAAATTATAGATACGTTGGAGACGTATCATGCTTTTATCTGCAAGGACTGTAAACTTTATGCCAACAGGCCTTTTGTTGTATGGTTGGAATTTATTTTGTTGTGATACAACATTTATGATGCTGCCAAAGGCTGTAGTAATTACAACGCTATTTTTGTATAGTGTAGGTTTATCTTAGTAATGTATTCGGCCGAAAGCTTCGTAGGAGCCCAACATGCCAACATTCATCGGGCCCATTTGTCGGTGTCAAAACCGGCGGATCTTGGGTAGGGGGTCCCGAATTATGCGTCTAAGGCGGATGGTAATAGGAGGCAGGGGACACAATGTTTACCCAGGTTCGGGCCCTCTCGATGGAGGTAATACCCTACTTCCCGCGTGATTAATCTTGATGATATGAGTATTACAAGAGTTGATCTACCACGAGATCGTAGAGGCTAAACCCTAGAAGCTAGCCTATTATTATGATTGTTCTTGTCCTATGGGCTAAACCGTCCGGTTTATATAGACACCGGAGGGGGCTAGGGTTACACAGAGTCGGTTACAAGGGAGGAGATCTACATATCCGAATTGCCAAGCTTGCCTTCCACACAAAGGAGAGTCCCACCCGGACACGGGACGAAGTCTTCAATCTTGTATCTTCATAGCCCAACAGTCCGGCCAAAGTATATAGTCCGGCTGTCCGAGGACCCCCTAATCCAGGACTCCCTCAGTAGCCTCTGAACCAGGCTTCAATGACGATGAGTCCGGCGCGCAGATTGTATTCGGCATTGTAAGGCGGGTTCCTCCTCCGAATACTCCATAGAAGATTTTGAACACAAGGATCATGTGCGGCTCTACAAAACAAATTCCACATACCACCTTAGGGAGTACAATATTTTTCACGAATCTAATCTGCTGACACATTTCGTAACGTGACATCACGCCATGGCCCAGTCATTATCCGAACCGTTTTTCTCAACCAGCTACTGCACACATTGCGAGGCGGTTTTCTTGGCACATCTTGTCGAAGCAGAGATCGTGTCCCCTTATCACGGGATTCTCATCAATACGGGTGTGGGTAACCCAACCGCGCCATTAATCACGGCGCTTGGGGAATAAGCGAGTCTACCAGGCAAGTGGGGAGGCGCTACTGCCTTTATAAGGGGATAAGGACTCCCTTTCGCACCCACGCTTTCCTCTTCCCGATCCATTCCCCTTCGCTCGAGCTCTAGCGCCCGAGCATTCCTCTCCTCCGCCCACAAAGGCCTTCCGAAAATGTCCGGATCTGGAGCAGGAGGCAAGTGGATGGCCTCTATCGTCTGGGAGAAGGATATCAAAAAGCTTTGGGAGGCCGGGTACCTGGCCAAGAAAATCGGCCACCGTCTCCCGACGGCGGGACAGATCGTCCCTAGTCCGGAACCCCAAGAGAGGGTTGTATTCCTCCCTTATTTTTCCCACGGGCTAGGGTTTCCCCTCCACCCATTTGTTTGCAGAATTGTGTATTATTACGGGATTGATTTTCATGATCTGTCCCCCAATTCCTTCCTCAACATCTCGACATTCATCGTCGTGTGCGAGGCTTTTCTCCGCATCTCGCCACACTTCGGCTTGTGGCTAAAGATCTTTAATGTGAAGCCCAAGGTAGTGAGCGGCGAGCACGCCGAGTGCGGGGGCGCTATGGTGAGCAGGATGCCCAACGTCACATGGCCGACAGGTACCTTTAATGATTCCGTCCAAGAGTGGCAACAGCAGTAGTTTTACATCACTGTGCCGCGTGGCACGGGATGGGCCGCTGCTCCCGAGTTCCGATCCGGAGCCCCTCTGCGGCTTACGTCCTGGCCAGAGAAAGACCTGAACTGGTCTTCGTCCGACGAACTGTCGGTGCTCCAAACGCGCGTTAAGTATATGGAAGACAAGAACATCGAACTTGTCAATGTAGTCCAGGTGATGTTAGTTCGCCGAATCCTGCCTTGCCAACACCGGACTTGCCATCTATGGGAGTTCGATCCGGCCAAGCACCAGACCCTGTGAGAGCTCTTTGGCTCCTCGCACAAAGACATCTGGAAGGTGCTTTTCAAGTCCGGCAAATCATGGCCGGACTCGGCCGAGGACCGCGGGTACCAACTGTCTCGCCCTACAAGCTCGGTAAGTTATTATACATTCTATTCACATAACCCAAGGGAAATGCTTAGTGTGTTCTCCTCAACTCCCCTAGGGCTGGACTAAGAAGGCGGAGCGGATCCACTGTCCGGCCCCGCTGCCCGAAGAACCGGCCGACCCACTTTTGACGAAGATGCTGGTCCCGACACCGTACAAGGCGCCGAAGAAGAAGGCCGAGAAGGAGGCCAAAAAGACCCAGGGTGGCCTTCGTCGCTGAGGAACTTCAGACACAATATCCAAAGGTTCCAACGCCCGTTCTGCCTTCGAAGAGGATGAGGAGGAGGAGGAAGACAAATCCCTAGCGGGGGAAGAAAGAAGAGGGCAGCCTCCATACACTTGGAAGCCAAGTCGCCTAAAAGGGGAAAAGCTCCTCTTCCGGAAGAGTCCACTTCCGCTGCCGACAACAGCCCGACGTGGGATCCCAGGGCCCAACACCTGGTGAACTCGTGAGTATAGAATCCGAACACATTTATGCGTCCAGTCTTATCATGGCGTAATATTTTGACCTGAGCCATAGTTTTTGTAGTCCCGTGAGGTCCCGCACCGAACGATCCTCATCAAAGGATTTGCTAAGCTCGGATGCCATGGAGAGCGGGACGCCCCCGAAGGCCCCTTCCCCGAAACACGTGGATAACACTGAGGCTTCGTCCCATAAGGACCCCGGCCAAGGCGGGGAGGAAGAGATCGTGAAAGCGGCACCTGGAGGTCAAACTTCAGGGGCCAGAGACATGGGGGAGAAGATTCCCATGGGAGTCATCGGCGGGAGCCATCTTGAATTCAGCTCCCAGCCGGACGCAATTCCGGAGACCAATACGGCTCCAGAATCAAGCAGGCGGCCTCCCTCGGCTAGAGCGGGCATGCCTGTTCCACCGGCAATCTCTATCCAACCAGAGGTGTCAGATGCTTTGTTGGCGACGTTGAAGAGCGCCTCCATCGTTGATGAACACCGTGCCCTTATGGGTGGTGATTGAGAAGATTCAGTCTGCCGAGAGTGGACTGAATGAAGCCTGCATCAACCTTATGAGAGGCTTTGAGGTATGTTTTATGATGTTTAGAAGAATGTCATGGTACGGATAGTAGCCCTGATACGCTGTTCGGTGAAAGAAAGAACTGGACAGAGGATCAAACTTTATGTTCGCAGGAAGACTCATTTTGTGACATCTATCTCTCTTTTATAAGCACGCGTCTGCAGCGGCTGCTGCCTCTCATAATGCGGAGATCTCCGGACTGAATTAAAGTCTGGAGCAGACCAAAGAAGAACTTGGCCAGTTGCAAAGGCAGTTGGAAGATAAGCAAGGTAGGCGCAAGCCTTGTTCGCGTTTGGTGCGAATGAATTTCCAGTATGATAAAATATGTTCCATGATTTTCTCTAGGGACGATGACCGAAGTCGAGGCTCTTAAGAGGGCTGTGGCCGAGGCCGAGGAAAAGGAAGCCGCAGAGCAGGCTCTTCGTGAGAAGCACGAGGCCAGGGTTATTGAAGCTGAGCAGAAGCTTCAGGAGGCCGTTAAGAAATGCGAGACCTTGGAGCAGAGTTTAATGGAGAAAGAATCCGAACTCGCCAGGGCTCATCAGGCCGCGCGTGATGCCCAGGGGGAAACCCAAGGCACCCTGCAGGAGATCCAAGAGGCGAGGAAGATCGCGGCAGGTAAGGCTCTTTTCCATGTACATCAAGTATTTTGAGGAGAGAATCATGTTTTTAATTTTGAGTTCGGATTTCTCCAGAGGTGTTTACGGAACTGCCCCGCAGCATATCAGATGCCGCCCAATTCTACCGAGCCGAAGAAAGGAACAGTGCGGATAAGCCCTTCTGGTCGCAGTATCTGGCACCGAATTATCCGGTGCCTTTCGTCGACCAACTGAAACAGCTAATCGAACTGCATAGGGCGGCCGAACTAGCCATGAAGGATTTAATTATCCGGCTATGGCCCACCGAGCCGATTCCAAGCAGTTACTTCGGGCTTGTGAAGCGGCTTGTGAGTGCCTGCCCTCGACTTGACGTCATCAAGCGGTCGGTTTGTATAGAGGGTGCGCGAATGGCCTTCGCCCGTGCAAAGGTGCACTGGGGGAAGATGGATGCTGAAAAGTTGGTGACCGAGGGACCGCCAGAGGGGAAGGAGCACCGCAAGCCCGAATTATATTATGAAAGTGTCCTGAAAAGATCCTATCTTGCGGCCGAGTTATGCACCAAGGGCGTTATATTTCCATGAATGCAAATCATGTTGTCCTTTGTAATGTCTGAACGTGGTCATTTCTATTATTGATTGCATGTTATATAAAATTTTATCCTCCTGCGCGGCCGTTTTATATATTAATCCTGAGAGTTGGCCAATCGTCGCTTCGCTTTACGTAGGAAATACGGGGTGTTTGGGATAAACCTGATCCTCTTTATCCCAGTTTGGGTCCTTTGAAGGAGGTGTTCAACTGTGAACCGGCAATCGGACTATAGGGCTTTATCACTCTCACTTAGCCATAGGAGCTTTATGAAAGGAAGGTAGGCGCAGCCCCTGGTGTTCGGAAGACCGCACGAGGGGCTATATAAGCACCTGATCGGAAGAAAAAACGATCCATTGCACGCTGCATTGGTTATGGCATTATGCGGGAGAAATCCTTAAAGATTTTACAACCTCTTGAACAGCTGACCAGCTCTCGCCGTATCATGACAGTCAGTTTTCGGCTTTCTCTACTGAGGTGCTCGTCCGGAAGAACCGGGACAATCGCAGTAGTTCTCCATGTGCCGCCTTAGCCGATATAGCGGAACGTAAGGCAGCAAAACATGGGAGCCAGGCAAACCCAACATTTGACCCAAGACATGATTCGGAGCTGATGCATATAATGCTATAAGTTCGGGGTGCCGAACTTCCATGAAGGTGTTCAAACTTTATTGCCGTATTATGGGTAAAATGAAGCCCCTGGCATATTTAAGGCATATCGTGGTGTACGGATGCCACTTGACAAAAGAATTTCAATAAGAAATATCAGCAGATAAGCGTCATATAAATCCACATATTGTATTTGAATAGTACGTCGATGCGTATGAGTATGGGTAATGCGATAAAAAAGAAATATGACTGTGGAACCTACTGAGACCAGGGGGAAGAAGCTGTGTGCGGATCCGGAGTATAGTCGGATGGTCACCGCAGGGAATATCTAATGATTCTCTTGCGCGTTCGAGCTGCTTCCTGATACGTCTCCAACGTATCTATAATTTTTTATTGCTCCATGCTATATTATCTATTGTTTTGGACTATATTGGGCTTTATTTTCCACTTTTATATTATTTTTGGGACTAACCTATTAACCGGAGGCCCAGCCCAGAATTGCTATTTTTTGCCTATTTCAGTGTTTCGAAGAAACGGAATATCAAACGGAGTCCAAGCGGAATAAAACCTTCGAGCGTGATTTTCTCACGAGCGTGATCCGGAGACTTGGACCCTACTCCAAGGGAGCCAAGAGGCGGTCACGAGGGTGGGGCGCGCCCGCTAGGCGTGCCCCTGCCTCGTGGGCCCCTCGAGCTCCACCGACGTACTCCTTCCTCCTATATATACCCACGCACCCCAAAGCGATCGATCTGGGCCAAAACCTAATTCCACCGCTGCAACTTTCGTATCCATGAGATCCCATCTTGGGGCCTGTTCCGGAGCTCCGCCGGAGAGGGCCGTCATCACGGAGGGCTTCTACATCATCATAGCCTCTCCGATGAAGTGTGAGTTTTACCTCAGACCTTCAGGTCCATAGTTAGTAGGTAGATGGCTTCTTCTCTCTTTTTGGATCTCAATACAATGTTCTCCCCCTCTCTCGTGGAGATCTATTCGATGTAATCTTCTTTTTGCGGTGTGTTTGTTGAGACCGATGAATTGTGGGTTTATGATCATGTCTATCTATGAATAATATTTGAATCTTCTCTGAATTCTTTTTTGTATGATTGGTTATCTTTGCAAGTCTCTTCGAATTATCAGTTTGGTTTGGCCTACTAGATTGGTTTTTCTTGCCATGGGAGAAGTTCTTAGCTTTGGGTTCGATCTTGCGGTGTCCTTTCCCGATGTGAAGGGGCAGCAAGGCACGTATTGTATCATTTCCATCGAGGATAACAAGATGGGGTTTATTTCATATTGCATGAATTTATCTCTCTACATCATGTCATCTTGCTTAAGGCGTTACTCTATTTTCAACTTAATACTCTAGATGCATCTTTGGATAGCGGTCGATGAGTGGAGTAATAGTAGTAGATGCAGCAGGAGTCGGTCTACTTGTCTCGGACGTGATGCCTATATACATGATCATACCTAGATATTCTCATAACTACGCTCAATTCATCAATTGCTCAACGAGAATTTGTTCACCCACCATAGAATACTTATGCTCTTGAGAGAAGCCACTAGTGAAACCTATGGCCCCCGGGTCTATTCTCATCATATCAATCTCCATCACTTTAATCTTGCTTTGCTTTTTTACTTTGCCTTTTACTTTTCACTTTGCATCTCTATATCAAAAATACCAAAAATATTATCTATCATCTCTTTCAGATCTCACTCTCGTAAGTGACCGTGAAGGGATTGACAACCCCTAATCGCGTTGGTTGTGAGTAGCTATTGCTTTTGTGTAGGTACGAGGGACTTGCGTGTAGCCTCCTACTGGATTGATACCTTGGTTCTCAAAAACTGAGGGAAATACTTACGCTACTCTGCTGCATCATCCTTTCCTCTTCGGGGAAATCCAACGCAAGCTCAAGATGTAGCAAGAACAATTTCTGGCACCGTTGCCGGGGAGTCTGCACAAAAGTCAACATACCAAGTACCCATCACAATCCCTATCTCCCGCATTACATTAGTTGCCATTTGCCTCTCGTTTTCCTCTCCCCCAGTACACCCTTGCCGTTTTATTCGCCCTCTCTCTCCCAATCTCCTTCTCCTTCTCTTTCTCCGTTTGCCTTTTTTTTGCTTGCCTTTTGTTTGCTCGTGTGTTGGATTGCTTGTTTGTCTCGATGGCTCAAGATACTACCAAATTGTGTGACTTCACCAATACCAATAATAATGATTTCCTTAGCACTCTGATTGCTCCTCTTGCCAATACTGAATCTTGTGAAATCAACACTGCTTTGTTGAATCTTGTAATGAAAGATCAATTCGTCGGCCTTCCTAGTGAAGATGCCGCTACTCATCTAAATAGCTTCATTGATTTATGTGATATGCAAAAGAAGAAAGATGTCGATAATGACGTTGTTAAATTGAAGCTATTTCCTTTTTCGCTTAGAGATCGTGCTAAAGCTTGGTTTTCGTCTTTGCCTAAAAATAGTATTGATTCTTGGAACAAGTGCAAAGATGCTTTTATCTCTAAGTATTTTCCTCCCGCTAAGATCATCTCTCTTAGAAACGACATTATGAATTTTAAGCAACTTGATCATGAACATGTTGCACAAGCTTGGGAGAGAAAGAAATTAATGATACGTAATTGCCCTACTCATGATTTGAACTTGTGGATGATTATACAAACAATTTATGTAGGATTGAATTTTGCTTCTAGAAATCTTTTAGATTCGGCCGCGGGAGGCACTTTTATGGAAATCACTTTAGGAGATGCTACTAAACTCCTAGATAATATTATGGTTAATTATTCTCAATGGCACACTGAAAGATCTTCTAATAAAAAAGTGCATGCGATAGAAGAAATTAATGTTTTGAGTGGAAAGATGGATGAACTTATGAAATTATTTGCTACTAAGAATGTTTCTTCTGATCCTAATGATATGCCTTTGTGTACTTTGATTGAGAATAATAATGAATCTATGGATGTGAATTTTGTTGGTAGGAATAATTTTGGTAACAACGCATATAGAGGGAATTTTAATCCTAGGCCTTATCCTAGTAATCCTTCTAATAATTACAGAAATTCCTACAACAACTCTTATGGAAACTTTAATAAGATGCCCTCTGAATTTGATAATAGTGTTAAAGAGTTTATGAATTCACAAAAGAATTTTAATGCTTTGCTTGAAGAGAAATTACTTAAAGTTGATGATTTGGCTAGGAACGTTGATAGAATTTCTCTTGAGGTTGATTCTTTAAAGCTTAGATCTATTCCTCCTAAGCATAATATCAATGAGTCTCTCAAAGCCATGAGAATTTCCATTGATGTGTGCAAGGAAAGAACCACTAGGATGCGTGCTACAAAAGATGCCTTTATTAAAGCGTGTTCTTCCAATTCCTATGAAAATCAAGATGAAGATCTAAAAGTTATTGATGTGTCCCCTATCAAATCTTTGTTTTGCAATATGAATCTTGATGAAACTGAATATGATCTTCCTTTACCTAGAAGGCATTCCAAAAATTCGGAGTATTTAGATCTTTATGATGAAATTGATGAAAGTGGGATTGAAAGAAATAAAAATCTAGATGTTGCTAAACCCACTATATTGGATTTCAAGGAATTTAATTATGAAAGTTGCTCTTTAATTGATTGTATTTCCTTGTTGCAATCCGTGTTAAATTCTCCTCATGCTTATAGTCAAAAGAAAGCCTTTACCGAACATATTGTTGATGCCTTGATGCAATCTTATGAAGAAAAACTTGAGTTGAAAGTCTCTATCCCTAGAAAACTCTATGATGAGTGGGAACCAACTATTAAAATTAAAATTAAAGATCATGAGTTTTATGCTTTGTGTGATTTGGGTGCTAATGTCTCCACTATTCCCAAAACTTTGTGTGATTTGCTAGATTTCCGTGATTTTGATGATTGCTCTCTAAACTTGCATCTTGCGGATTCCACTATTAAGAAACCTATGGGAAGAATTAATGATGTTCTTATTGTTGCAAATGGGAATTATGTGCCCGTAGATTTTTATCGTTCTTGATATAGATTGCAATCCTTCTTGCCCTATTATTCTTGGTAGACCTTTCCTTAGAACGGTTGGTGCGTATTGATATGAACGAAGGGAATATTAGATTTCAATTTCCATTGAAAAAGGGCATGGAAAAATTTCCTAGAAATAAAATAAAATTGCCATATGAAACTATCATGAGAGCCACTTACGGATTACCTACCAAAGATGGCAATACTTAGATCTATCCTTGCTGTTATGCCTAGCTAGGGGCGTTAAACGATAGCGCTTGTTGGGAGGCAACCCAATTTTATTTTTAGTTTTTTGTTTTTGTTTCTGTTTAGGAATAAATAACCCATCTACCTTCTGTTTAGATGTGGTTTTGTGTTTAATTTAGTTTTTGTGCCAAGTTAGACCTATTGGATCTTCTTGGATGATAGTTATTTGATCTTGCTGTAATTTCCAGAAACTTTGCGCTCAGTGCCCGAATTATTAAAAATCACCAGAACGTGATAAAATACTGATTCCAATTGCTGATGATCAATAAACAAATTGTCTAGGTCTTCCAAGTTTGGTATATTTTTTGGAGTTCCAGAAGTTTGTGTTAGTTACAGATTACTACAGACTGTTCTGTTTTTGACAGATTCCGTTTTTCGTGTGTTGTTTGCTTATTTTGATGAATCTATGGCTAGTAAAATAGTTTATAATCCATAGAGAAGTTGGAATACAGTAGGTTTAACACCAATATAAATAAAGAATGAGTTCATTACAGTACCTTGAAGTGGTCTTTTGTTTTCTTTCGTTAACGGAGCTCACAAGATTTCTGTTGAGTTTTGTGTTGTGAAATTTTCAAGTTTTGGGTGAAAGATTTTTGATGGATTATGGAACAAGGAGTGCAAGAACCTAAGCTTGGGGATGCCCATGGCACCCCCAATATAATATAAGGACAGCAAAAAGCCAAAGCTTGGGGACGCCCCGGAAGGCATCCCCTCTTTCGTCTACTTCCATCGGTAACTTTACTTGGAGCTATATTTTTATTCACCACATGAAATGTGTTTTGCTTGGAGCGTCTTGTATGATTTGAGTCTTTGATTTTTAGTTTACCACAATCATCCTTGCTGTACACACCTTTTGAGAGAGCCATACATGATTTGGAATTTGTTAGAATACTCTATGTGCTTTGCTTATATCTTTTGAGTTATATAGTTTTGCTCTAGTGCTTCACTTATATCTTTTAGAGCATGGTGGTGGATTAGTTTTATAGAAATTATTGATCTCTCATGCTTCACTTAGATTATTCTGAGAGTCTTAAATAGCATGGTAATTTGCTTAAATAATCCTAATATGCTTGGTATTCAAGAATAGTAAAACTTTCTTATGAGTGTGTTGAATACTATGAGAAGTTTGATGCTTGATAATTGTTTTGAGATATGAAGATGGTGATATTAGATTCATGCTAGTTGAGTAGTTGTGAATTTGAGAAATACTTATGTTAAATTTTGTGATTCCCGTAGCATGCACGTATGGTGAACCGTTATGTGAAGCATAATTTATTTACTGATTGTCTTCCTTATGAGTGGCGGTCGGGGACGAGCGATGGTCTTTTCCTACCCAATATATCCCCCTAGGAGCATGCGCGTAATACTTTGCTTTGATAACTTGTAGATTTTTGCAATAAGTATATGAGTTCTTCATGACTAATTGTCAGGACCCCGATTCCAAGTCACATCGACCTAGCCGGTAACACCTCATATCACTTTGCGGCCTCACGCACGGTATTCCCACGGGTGTCGCCTTACCATGGCCCGGGACCGTTTGAGCCTTTTGGCTCATGTATATGATAGTGTCGCTAGCATCCACATGACAAAGAACCCGGCCGACATGGCTAGTCGTGAACCCAAAGCGGCGCTAACCTATGGGGACAGGCATACATGAATCACATCGAGCATGTCGGTCATCAACGATATATTCGGGCTGTAGCATTGGGCTAGCAGGACTCGGTATCCCGGGCTGTAGCAGGCTAGGCGGGACTCGAATACCACAGCGTGACATTTCCCGAAGGATGACATAGGAACAAAGTGAAACACATGCCGGCCAGATCAAGTGTCCAAGCGGTAGTCTTTGGGCTAGCAGGACTCGGTGAACCGGGCAGAAGCGGACTACTATCGCTAGAAGCACAAGACTACATTTCCCCATATGAGAGGCTGCCAAGGATAAACAACTAGTTTGTCGGATCCCACTCATACCAAGCATTTCAATCATACACATAATATGCCGATATGAGTAAATACAACAAGGCATCACAACAAAACTCTACAACTCAAGTACTTTATTTAAGAGGCTTCGAGGAGCCATACATAACATATCCATACAGGTAGGGTCACACGACCCAACACTCAAGTCATACAATCATACAAGCACATGCGGAAGCAAACTAGTCTGAGTACAGACTCTAGAAAGAAAGAAAGCTTGTTGGAGCCTTTCTATCTACAATGGCCCTTCACAAGTCTTAGATCGCCACCTGGGTGGCTAGTTCGCTCGTCGAAGTCGAGATCTACATAGAACCATCGGAGGGGGCAGTGTTGTCCTCTGAAAAACATTAATTAAGCAATCATGAGTACGGGGGTACTCAGCAAGTCTTACCACAGAATCCTATCATACATGCACATTCTCAAGAAGGTGGTGGAGTTATTTGCAGCAAGCCAGCTTTGACTCTTGGCTAAGCTATCCTACGAGACACCACTTGTAAAGCATTTGTCGCACACGAGTCCACTAATCACCAACACAATACTCCACCGTGGATCCTCTCTCGTCATCCCCGAGAGGGCCATCCGCGGTACTCACACTTATCTTGAGGCTTTTAGTAGTATCCATTTACTTGTCTATGAACTGATATAGGCAACCCAGAAGTCCTTCTCCGTGGACACGGCTATTGAATAGATCATATTACAAACCTGCAGGGTATACTTCTTCACACACGCTCTCACCACTTACCGCCGTTTACACGACATGTACTCGGCAACCTTCAAGCGGAAGCCCAACGTGGGTGTCGGCCACAGCCTACCTAAACACTCAAGTCCCGAGTCCAGGTTTATCGCCTATTCGGGTTCCATCCGTAGGGAGTCCGGCCGAGGTTTCCCATACAGCCCCGAACGATGTGTGCAGGGTTCTCGAGATACCAAACGGGCACTCGGTACACCGGGCCACGGTGCCTACCGCAACACAACCCACCCCTAAGGTCAGCGTTGCGTGCGGCCCCCAGCATGCTACAAAAACCAGAAACTACTTGCAACTCTCGGACTAAGAACAAGGGTGGTTAAGAAGCCGAGAGGGTCCATTGGTTTCGGGCCCAATGCGTGGTAGTAACTATTTCATGGATCACAAACACATATCTCAGTTCTTAGGATCGGCTTCAATGAAACAACCCACCATGTACTCCTACATGGCCTCTCATCGATACCTTTACCAAAACGTGTTCAACACTTCCACTCTCGAACCAACACAACCTTTCACTCCAGTTCATCATCCCGATGAGCCAGACCTGACACAACTCTAAGCATAGCAAGCATAGCATGGTAGGAATCACAAACATGGCTCAATCAACTCCTACACATACTAGTGGGTTTCATCTAGTTACTGTGGCAATGACAGGTCATGCAAAGGAAGTGGGTTCAACTACCGCAGCACACAACAGTTTGAATCGCGTTGTCTTAATGCAGTAAAACAAGAGCAGAAGCGAGAACATGGGTTTGTATCGGAATGATCAATGGGTTGCTTGCCTGATGGAATAGTGGTAGAGTGCTGCCCTTCAGATGGGTAGTCGAGGTTATCCTCGGGGGCAGAACCTATCACGAAAAGCATACCGGAAGTAAACACACATGACAAAATGCAACAATATGATGCATGCTATGACATGGCAATATGGATGTGTGTTGGCCTAATGCAAGCTAAAACAGAAAGGGATGAACCCATTTGAATCAAAGATTCAAATGCTAGTTCATTTGAAATAGCCCTAAAGGTGCATTATCGTATTCTGTTTAAACAGCAAGGTTAACTTGTTTTAACATGCATGAGACCTGTACCAATGGATAGAATGGATTTTTCTGATCATTTTTCATATATAAATCTTTGCATTTGGAGTTCTGATATAAAAGTTATAAACATTTGAAGTTTGAATTATATTCTGGAATTTCCTATATTAGAATAAATCCAGAAATTAAATTATTGCGTCAGCCATGCGTCAGCATGACGTCAGGGTCAACGGAGACGTCCAGGTCAAACTTTGATGGGTCCGGTGTCGTGGTAATTAGTTTAACTAAAATTAATTAAACTAATCCTATTTAGTTAGCGTGGCTGGGCCCCACTGTCATTGACTCATCGAGTCAACCAGGCCCACCCGGTCAAAGCCACGTCGGCTGCGGCGTCTAGCCGGGCGAGCCGAGACCAGGCGGAGGAAGTGCGTTTGGCGATTCCGGCGACCAAACGAGCCGCGGAGGGTGGCTATGGGTAGCTGGGAACAAGCCGCGGCTATTGGTGGAGTCGGCTGGGGTCGGGGTGGCCGGAGTCGGCGCCGACGACGAGCTAGGCGGCCGCCGGGGTTCGGCCGAAGGCGAACTTGGGGCTAGAGGGGTCGGTGAGGTGCGGGGAGTGCATGGTTAGACCCCATGGGGTGCGGTGAGTGTGATGGACACCCAGAGGTGGCCGGAGGGTGACCGGGGGCACGTCGGCGACGAGCTCCGCGGCGGCGGGTGCGGGTGAGCTTGGTTCGGTTACTACGCTGCTCGAGAGCGAGGGAGAGAGGGAAGGGGAGGTAGATGGGCTCACGGGCGACGCGTAGAAGCTCTTGTCGAGGTCGGGGACGGACCGGAGCGACGACGGCGTTGAAGGGATCTCCGGCTGACAGTGGACTCGGTCGAGGCGGTGTGGTGGATTCGGGGCACTAGAGCAAAGGGCTCGGCTAGTTTGGGGTAGTCGAGAGCGGCGGAGCTCCTAGACAAGGTGAGGAGGAGCACAGACGGCGGGAGCGCGTGATTCTGGCGATGGTCTGGCCAGAGTGGCGGCGGCCAAGGCGGGGAGCGCGAGAGGAGAGGAACCGGGAGGAGAGGAGGTGTCAGGGGTTCGGGGAGAGAGGAGGCGAACCACGTCGGCGGTGGCGAGGGGAGCGGCGGGCGGCAACCAGGTGCGTGGCACCCATGCGGTGCTCGCCCGAGCACTGGCTGCTCTGCTGCCGAGCCAAGCAGCTCATTGGCGGCTTGCTTTGGGCTGGGCAGCAGGTGGGCCGGTAGGTGGCGCCTGTAAGTGTCCTCTGTTTTTATCTTTTCTATTTTTCTGCAACTTTGTGGAGTTTTCTAAAATACCAAAACAGTTTTAAAATTCACCAAAATGCTCCTGGTCCATTGTTGAAATATTTCCAACATGAAACATTTTGGTTTGGCAATTTTGGACATTTGAAATATTTTATATAATTTGAAATGCTCAAGTTCAAAAACTAATGAATTAATTCAAAGGCCTTTGGATGACCTAGAAAATGGTGCACCACTTTTGACATAGGTTCTGAACCAAAGCAAAGATGATGAGCATTTTGAAGGGCATTTCAGGTTCATTGAAATAATTTTAGTAAACCCTAGTTGTTTTAAGGGGGGTTACGGGGTTTCTGTCTTCCCATTTCAAATTCAAATGAAATTTAAACATGATGCACACCCTAATGCATGGTCTAGTTGGGATGTGACAACTCACCCCACTCAAAAGAATCTCGTCCGAGATTTAGGATCTATTATTGAAAAGGTGGGATACTCAAGTCGTAGGCGATCCTCCCTTTCCCAAGTTGCTTCTTGCTCGGAATGGTTTGACCATTGAACCTTTAGAAACTTGATATTCGACGTCGAGTGGTGCGCTCGGCTTGATCAAGAATCTGAGCGGGATATTCTCGATAGGTGAGGTTATCTTGGAGATCAAGCGTTTAGTGGTCCACTCCACGGATAGGATCCGAGAAGCAATGCTGAGTTGGGAAGCGTGGAAGACATCATGGACTCGAAAGATGCGGAGGTAGTTCAATTGGTAGGCAACTTCTCCTTGTTTGGCAAGAATGCGAAAGGGTCCAATGTAACGAGGAGCCAACTTGCCTTTGATACCGAATCGATGGGTTCCCTTCAAAGGAGTAACCCGGAGGTAAGCCTTCTCACCAATTTCATAAGCCATAGGCTTATGCTTGCGGTCATATTGGCTCTTTTGACGAGATTGGGCTGTTTTCAATTTCTCACGAATAACGCGAACCTGCTCTTCTGCTTCCTGAATCATATCCGGGCCAAAGAGTTGTCTCTCCTCGGTTTCTGACCAGTTAAGAGGCGTTCGACATTTCCGTCCATAAAGAACTTCGAAAGGAGCTTTGCCCAAGCTGGCTTGATAACTATTGTTATAGGCGAACTCGGCGAATGGAAGGCATTTCTCCCAATTCATGCCGAAAGAGATGACAGAAGCTCGAAGCATATCTTCTAGGATTTGATTGACTCGTTCTACTTGACCACTTGATTGAGGATGGAAGGCGGTGCTAAAGGAGAGACGAGTTCCCATAGCATTTGGAAACTTTCCCAAAATCGAGAGGTGAAGAGACTTCCACGGTGCGAGTTAATCTCCAATGGAACACCATGAAGAGACACTATTCGAGAGATGTACAAATCAGCTAGCTGGCTAGCGGTTATACTCTCACTAACGGGTAGGAAGTGGGCTACTTTGGAAAGGCGATCAACGACAACGAAGATAGCGTTATTCCCTCTCTTGGTCTGGGAAACCCGGTAATGAAATCCATACCGATTTTATCCCATTTCCATTCAGGAATTTCCAAAGGTTGAAGGGTACCAAGAGGCCGTTGATGCTCTGCTTTAACTCGACGACAGACGTCGCAATTAGCAATGTATTGAGCGATTTCTCTCTTCATCCTAGTCCACCAAAACCTCTGGCGTAGGTCTTGATACATTTTAGTACTACCAGGATGAATGGTGAGAGGAGAGTCGTGAGCTTCCTTAAGGATCAATCGCCTCAGGTTGCACAACTTGGGGACCACTAGACGGTCTCCAAAGAACACGACACCTTGTTCATCAATGGAGAAACAATCTGCAACTCCTTTCTTGATGTTTCTCCTGATACGGGAGATTCCCGGATCTACCTTCTGTGCTTTGATGATCTGATCTGTAAGGGTAGGCTTCGCCACCAAGGTGGAAAGGAATCCTCGAGGAACAATGTGAAGATTAAGCTTACGAAATTCCTCGTGGAGAATTGATTGACTTTGTTGTAACATCAGATTGTTACAGTAAGATTTGCGACTTTAGCGTCAGCCATGACATTGGCTTTGCACAGGGTGTAAGATATTCCTAAGTCGAAATCTGTAATCAACTTCGACCCAACGTCTTTGCTCGAGATTCAAATCCGGTTGGGTGAAGATATATTTCAGACTTTGGTGATCGGTGTAGATTTCGCAATGATTACCAAGAAGGTAATGTCGCCAGGTTTTGAGTGCATGAACCATCTTTGCAAGCTCTAGATCGTGTGTGGGATAGTTATCCTCATGTGGGCGAAGCGTCGAGAAGCGTAGGCAATCACATGACGATCTTGCATGAGTATGCAACCTAGTCCTTGTCGCGGCGCCGCAATAGATAATAAAGTCCTTAGAAAATCTGGTGGAACAAATACGGAGCAGATGTCGAGCGTCTTTTCGGTTCTGAAAGCTGAACTCGCCTTGTGGCGTCCATTCGTACTTTTATCTTTCTTGAGGAGTTCGGTTAGAGGTTTAGCAACTTTGGAGAAGTTCTCGGCGAAGCGGCGGCAATAGCTCGCTAAACCGAGGAAACTCGAACTTGCTTGACCGATTCAGGTGGAGTCCGATAAGGGCGGCTTGAACTCTTCGGGATTGACAGCAATGCCCTTACCGGAGATTACATGTCCTAGATAGGTCATACGGTAACCAGAATTCACACTTAGAGAATTTGGCATAAAGGCGGTGCTCTCAAGTTTCATCAATACTAACCGTAGATGTTGGCATGTTCTTCCTCATTCTTGGAGTAGATGAGTATATCATCGAGGTATACCACTATTTAATTTATCCAAATACTCCATGAAGATTGAGTTCATTAACCGAGAGAAGGTGGCTGGAGCATTGGTTAAACCGAAGGACATGACGGTGTACTCGTCTTGGCCGTAACGAGTAACAAAGGCCGCTTTTAGGAATGTCCCGTTCTTGATTTTGATTTGATGGTAACCCAACCTCAAATCCATCTTGAAAAAGCGAGGATCCAGCGAGCTGATCATACGGATCGTTGATCCCGGGAGCGGATACTTGTTCTTGATAGTGACCAAATTGATGGTCGGTAATCCACAACCATCCGATCCGTACCATCCTTCTTCTTGACGAAGAGGACGGGGCAAGCCCATGGAGATGAACTAGGACGGATGAAACCCTTTTGCAAGGACTCATCGAGTTGTTTCTTAAGTTCGGCTAGTTCTAGGGGTGCCATCTTATAAGGTCTTCTAGAGATTGGGACGGTTAGGGAACAAGATCTATCACGAACTCGACATCCCTGCGGTGGAACACCGGCAGTTCCTCTGAAAGACATCCGGAAATCACGGACTACCGGAATATCTTCGAGGTCTGGAAGGGGGTTGGCATTTAAGGAGTAAAGCTGGCGCTTCGACACTCGGGTTAAAACATTAACTGTCTTGCCCGAAGGATGGGTGAGCTGAACAGTTCTAGTAGAGCAATCAATCTTAGCATAATGGGCTGACATCCAGTCCATACCCAAGATGATGTTTATGTCCGAGGACTTGAGAGCTATTAGTGAAGCAAGAAAGACTAATCTGTCGACAAGAATTTCATTCCCATGACTTATTCTAGAGGTTTGCCATCTAGAACCAGGGGTCTGAATTTCCATGGAGGTGTGCATGTCACAGAATGTGGTGTTGTGCAATCGTGCATAGCTCTCAGAAATAAATGAATGAGATGCTCCAGTATCAAAAAGAACAGTTGCCGGATGGCAATTAACAAGGAGCGTACCGAGAACGACGTTGGGATCCTCATAAGTTTCTTCAGCAGAAACATAATTGACATGGCCACGAGCAGTGGTGGCGGTTTAGCATAGAGCACCTTTCTGCTGGCTTGCCACGGCCAATGAGACTTTCCAACTTGAGGGTTGTTGCAGGGACACTCACGGATATAGTGGCCCGTCTCTCCACACTTGAAGCAAGTTATCACATTTGGGCGTGGAGCAACATTAGCGATGGGGCCTCCATAAGCCTTGGGCGGAACATACTGCTGGTTGGGGCAAAGGCGCCTCAAAGGATGGCCTCGGGGTGAACACGGGTGGTAGAGCAGATTTGGAATCCAGACCCGCGCTTCGGGATCCAGAGCGGATGAAGATCCGAGTCACGGATGTGCTTGCGTGTAGCTTCAAAATCAGATCGCCCGATTTGGCGTTGATAGCCTTATTTACTAGCCGGAAAAGAGGTGCACTCATGCGGGCGAAGGTCTCGGCGTAGCTCGAGGCTAAGTCCTTGCGGAACCTTGCACGCTTCTTGGCGTCGGTAGAAACTTCTTCGAGCATAACGTGCTAACTTCCCAAATTCACGGTCAGTAAGCATCCTTTGTCGACCTACCTTGGGTGAAACTGCAGAATTCCTCCCTTTTGCGGTCCATAAGACCTTCGGTATGTGATGCTCACTAAGGCGGCGGCGAATTCAGCCCAAGTTGTAATTTGTCCAACCGACGATCGCCTCATAATTCTCCCACCGAGACTAGCGGGGCCTTCAAGATGATAAGCGGCAAAAGTAACCTTGTCAGCCTCAGCCACGTTGGCAGAACGCAGCTTGTGGTAGATGCTGCGAAGCCAATCATCCGCGTCGAGAGGCTCAATGGAATATTTGAACTTCGGTGGATACAGCTTGACAAAGTCATTTGAGTGAAACCAAATCATTTCTTGGCTGGCGTGCGGTGTTTTGTTCAATCCGCTCCAGTAAGCGATTGGTCTCACGCTTATTGCGTTCTGCTTCCAGCATAACCTCGGCCAAAGATGGCGGTTGAGGCAGATTTGCATTTCCAGCTGCGCTGGCTTCTCCCTGCTCCGGAGCAGCAGGATTGTTGCGGGTGTTGACCATCCTAGGAAACAAAGCAAAGGTTTAAACCAGGATGGCAGGAGTTAACAAGGAAGTGTGGAATGTAATGGATAACACGGAATGCAAAGATGTTCATCCGTATGACATGGTAATATAAAACTGCCATATATATACCAACGATCATACACACCATTCATAGTTTAGTACAAGCCTGACGGAGTACAACTATAAGGAAAGGCGTTACATCTCATCGGAAGCATTCCAACTCCTATACATTATTTTTCTACACCTCCGGAACGATACACACTAAGTCATATTCCACAAGTCACGCAGGACGGTGGAGGCACAACTAGTACAATACTAGGAATACTACTACTAACTCAGGCAGCTCCGTAGTAGTCCTCATAGAAGTCACCACCCAAGCCTGGAAGTGGAACATGATCATCCGGAAACAGACGATCCTGTGGAGCCTGTGGACCATAGGGACTCGGATGTGGCCGTGGTCCAACAAACGGCGGCAGACGAGGCCCACGAGGAGGAGTGATGCCTCCAACCTCACGCCACTCCATAAAGTCTGGCAGACCAGCCCGCACAGGGTACAAGTCCCTCATGTCCATGTATCCGGCTTGCACGGCAGGTGCAAACCGAGTCAGAGTAGCCCAGTGATCAGAACGGGCATTAAAGAGCTCCATACGCAAGGCCCGGTTCTCACGGTCCTTGTCTTCCAGCATCTCGGTAGTAGTGCGAAGGAGTGAGTCCTCATGGGATGCATCGCTGTACATACCCTGAAGGTAGCCATGCGCCCCAGGGAGGGATGCTGGCATGTAGCGGAAATCGGTGTTGCCCAGCAAGGCAGTTCTGGCTCGAATAATAGTCATCATAGAATAGGCTGCATCTTGCACGGACATTCCAATAGTGACCCCGAGTCCATAGGAATAGTGGAGCGGTTCAGTAGCTCCGGGATAAGATGGATAAATCCTGATCGTGCACAGATACTGGCTTTGATTGAAATCCCTAAACTGCTCCTCGACGGTATATTCAGGATACCATCGGTAACCAGTCTCGATCATCACCCAAACCAGCATTGCCGTGTGACCACACACATCAATGCAACGGGTCAGACGAACCACTTGGTTCTGTGCACGGGAGGCCATCTGAAAGCACAGCCACAATGCAAAGACATTAGAATTTCTAGGGAAAATCGGGCAGCATAACATCTGTAAATGCTCAAAATCAAATTTGAGACATTCAAAATCAGATTGCAAACCCACTCAACATCATCATATCAAGGTTCTGGTTCAACTAATAGCATACTAAAAATTAGTAGAGCTGAACTGAGGATGTAACCAATAATCCTATAAGTTACTACGGATTAGTAACACGTGAACCTGATAGAGAGAATAGAGCCTAGTCCTATACCCACGTAGAATGAGAAGAGGATGACTCAGATTAGAGGGCATAAGGTAAAGGAGTAAAAGAGCCTTACGTTCCTCCCACAATCAATTCCCTACATATAACTAAAGCATTTCTAGACTCAACATCGACCAGTTTGGCTTAGCGAACCCACAGCAGCCCCCGCTCTGATGCCAACGCTGTCGGGACCCGATTCCAAGTCACATCGACCTAGGCGGTAACACCTCATATCACTTTGCGGCCTCACGCACGGTATTCCCACGGTGTCGCCTTACCATGGTCGGGGACCGTTTGCGCCTTTTGGCTCACGATATGATAGTGTCGCTAGCATCCACATGACAAAGAACCCGGCCGACATGGCTAGTCGTGAACCCAAAGCGGCGCTAACATATGGGGACAGCATACATGAATCACATCGAGCATGTCGGTCATCAACGATATATTCGGGCTGTAGCACTGGGCTAGCAGGACTCGGTATCCCGGCAGTAGCGAGCTAGGCAGGACTCGAATACCACCGCGTGACATTTCCCGAAGGATGTATATAGGAACGGCGAAGTGAAACACATGCCGCCACCAAGTGTCCAAGCAAGAGTGTCTTTGGGCTAGCAGGACTCGTGAACCGGGCTGTAGTGGACTACTATCGCTAGAAGCACCAGACTACATTTCCCCATATGAGAGGCTGCCAAGGATAAACAACTAGTTTGTCGGATCCCACTCATACCAAGCATTTCAATCATACACATAATATGCCGATATGAGTAAATACAACAAGGCATCACAACAAAACTCTACAACTCAAGTACTTTATTTAAGAGGCCCGAGGAGCCATACATAACATATCCATACAGGTAGGGTCACACGACCCAACACTCAAGTCATACAATCATACAAGCACATGCGAAGCAAACTAGTCTGAGTACAGACTCTAGAAAGAAAGAAAGCTTGTTGGAGCCTTTCTATCTACAATGGCCCTTCACAAGTCTTAGATCGCCACCTGGGTGGCTAGTTCACTCGTCGAAGTCGAGATCTACATAGAAACCATCGGAGGGGGCAGTGTTGTCCTCTGAAAAACATTAATTAAGCAATCATGAGTACGGGGGTAATCAGCAAGTCTTACCACAGAATCCTATCATACATGCACATTCTCAAGAAGCTGGTGGAGTTATTTGCAGCAAGCCAGCTTTGACTCTTGGCTAAGCTATCCTACGAGACACCACTTGTAAAGCATTTGTCGCACACGAGTCCACTAATCACCAACACAATACTCCACCGTGGATCCTCTCTCGTCATCCCCGAGAGGGCCATCCATGTACTCACACTTATCTTGAGGCTTTTAGTAGTATCCATTTACTTGTCTATGAACCGATATAGGCAACCCAGAAGTCCTTCTCCGTGGACACGGCTATTCAATAGATCATATTACAAACCCCGCAGGGTATACTTCTTCACACACGCTCACCACTTACCGCCGTTTACACGACATGTACTGCAACCTTCAAGCGGAAGCCCAACGTGGGTGTCGGCCACAGCCTACCTAAACACTCAAGTCCCGAGTCCAGTTTATCGCCTATTCGGGTTCCATCCGCAGTAGTCCGCCGAGGTTTCCCATACAGCCCCGAACGATGTGTGCAGGGTTTCGAGATACCAAACGGGCACTCGGTACACATCAACACGGTGCCTACCGCAACACAACCCACCCCTAAGGTCAGCGCTATGCGTGCTGCCCCAAAGATGCTACAAACACGTAAACTACTTGCAACTCCGGACTAAGAACAAGGGTGGTTAAGAAGCCGAGAGGGTCCATTGGTTTCAGGCCCAATGCGTGGTAGTAACTATTTCATGGATCACAAACACAGATCTCAGTTCTTAGGATCGGCTTCAATGAAACAACCCACCATGTACTCCTACATGACCTCTCATCGATACCTTTACCAAAACGTGTTCAACACTTCCACTCTCGAACCAACACAACCTTTCACTCCAGTTCATCATCCCGATGAGCCGACCGACACAACTCTAAGCATAGCAAGCATAGCATGGTAGGAATCACAAACATGGCTCAATCAACTCCTACACATACTAGTGGGTTTCATCTAGTTCTTGTGGCAATGACAGTCATGCAAAGGAAGTGGGTTCAACTACCGCAGCACACAACAGTTTGAATCGCGTTGTCTTAATGCAGTAAAACAAGAGCAAAAGCGAGAACATGGGTTTGTATCGGAATGATCAATGGGTTGCTTGCCTGATGGAATAGTGGTAGAGTGCTGCCCTTGGATGGGTAGTCGAGGTTATCCTCGAGGCGTAACCTATCACGAAAAGCATACCGGAAGTAAACACACATGACAAAATGCAACAATATGATGCATGCTATGACATGGCAATATGGATGTGTGTTGGCCTAATGCAAGCTAAAACAGAAAGGGATGAACCCATTTGAATCAAAGATTCAAATGCTAGTTCATTTGAAATAGCCCTAAAGGTGCATTATCGTATTCTGTTTAAACAGCAAGGTTAACTTGTTTTAACATGCATGAGACCTGTACCAATGGATAGAATGGATTTTTCTGATCATTTTTCATATATAAATCTTTGCATTTGGAGTTACAGATAAAAAGTTATAAACATTTGAAGTTTGAATTATATTCTGGAATTTCCTATATTAGAATAAATCCAGAAATTAAATTATTAAATCACCACCATGCGTCAAGATGACGTCGTGGTCAACGGAGACGTCCAGTCAAACTGACGATTGGGTCCGGTGTCGGGGTAATTAGTTTAACTAAAATTAATTAAACTAATCCTATTTAGTTAGCAGGCTGGGCCCCACTGTCATTGACTCATCGAGTCAACCAGGCCCACCCGGTCAAAGCCACGTCGGCTGCACCGCGTCTAGTCCGGGCGAGCCCGACGCAAGCGGAGGAAGTGCGTTTGGCGATTCAGCGACCAAACGAGCAGCGGAGGGTGGCTATGGGTAGCTCGGGAACAAGCCGTGGCTATTGGTGGAGTCTCACTGGGTCGGGGTGGCGAGTCGGCGCCGGCGACGAGCTAGGCGGTCACGGGTTCGGCCAAGGCGAACTTGGGGCTAGAGGGGTCGGTGAGGTGCGGGAGTGCATGGTTAGACCCCATGGGGTGCGGTGAGTGTGATGGACACCAGAGGTGGCGGAGGGTGACCGGGGCACGTCGGCGACGAGCTCAGGGCGGGAAAGGGTGAGCTTGGTCTGGTTGCTACGCTGCTCGAGAGCGAGGGAGAGAGGGAAGGGAGGTAGATGGGCTCACGGGCGACGCCGTAGAAGCTCTTGTCGAGGTCGGGACGGACCGGAGCGACGACGGCGTTGAAGGGATCTCCGTGACGGTGGACTCGGCCGAGGGCGGTGTGGTGGATTCGGGCACTAGAGCAGTGGGGCTCGGCTAGTTTGGGGTAGTCGAGAGCGGCGGAGCTCCTAGACAAGGTGAGGAGGAGCATGGGGCGGGAGCGCTGATTCTGCGCGAAATGGAGCTTGGCGGCGGCCAAGGCGGGGAGCGCGAGGGAGAGGAACCGGGGAGGAGAGGAGGTGTCCAGGGGGTTCGGGGGAGAGAGAGGAGGCGAACCATGTCGGCAGCTGGCGAGGGGAGCGGCGGGGCGGCAACCAGGTGCGTGGCACCCATGCGGTGCTCGCCGCCGAGCACCTGGCTGCCTGCCTGGCCGAGCCAAGCAGCTCGCTGGCGCGGCTGCTGGGCTGGGCCGGCAGGTGGGCCGGGTAGGTGGCGCCAGGTAAGTGTCCTCCTGTTTTTATCTTTTTCTATTTTTCTGCAACTTTGTGGAGTTTTCTAAAATACCAAAACAGTTTTAAAATTCACCAAAATGCTCCTGGTCCATTGTTGAAATATTTCCAACATGAAACATTTTGGTTTGGCAATTTTTGGACATTTGAAATATTTTATATAATTTGAAATGCTCAAGTTCAAAAACTAATGAATTAATTCAAAGGCCTTTGGATGACCTAGAAAATGGTGCACCACTTTTGACATAGGTTCTGAACCAAAGCAAAGATGATGAGCATTTTGAAGGGCATTTCAGGTTCATTGAAATAATTTTTAGTAAACCCTAGTTGTTTTAAGGGGGGGGGGGTTCTGGGGGTTTCCTGTCTTCCCCATTTCAAATTCAAATGAAATTTAAACATGATGCACACCCTAATGCATGGTCTAGTTGGGATGTGACACTAATGTTGAGTCCATGGATTATACACACTTTTCTTCCTTCCACCATTGCTAGCCTCTCTAATACCGCGCACCTTTTCGCCAGTATCATACACCCACCATATACCTTCCTCAAAACAGCCACCATACCTACCTATCATGGCATTTCCATAGCCATTCCGAGATATATTGCCATGCAACTTTCCACCGTTCCGTTTAGTATGAGACGCTCCATCATTGTCATATTGCTTAGCATGATCATGTAGTTGACATCGTATTTGTGGCAAAGCCACCATTCATAATTCTTTCATACATGTCACTCTTGATTCATTGCATATCCCGCATACATCACGGAGGCATTCATATAGAGTCATATTTTGTTCTAAGTATCGAGTTGTAATTGTTGAGTTGTAAGAAAATAAAAGTGTGATGATCTTCATTTTTAGGGCATTGTCCCAAGTGAGGAAAAGGATGATGGAGACTATGATTCCCCCACAAGTCAGGATGAGACTCCGGACGAAAAAAAGGCCATAAAAAAAAAGAAAAGTCCCAAATAAAAAAAGAGAGAAAAAGGGAGAAGGGACAATGTTACTATCCTTTTACCACACTTGTGCTTCAAAGTAGCACCATAATCTTCATGATAGAGAGTCTCTCATTTTGTCACTTTCATATACTAGTGGGAATTTTTCATTATAGAACTTGGCTTGTATATTCCAATGATGGGCTTCCTCAAAATACCCTAGGTCTCCGTGAGCAAGCGAGTTGGATGCACACCCACTTAGTTTCTTTTATTGAGCTTTCCTATGCTTATAGCTCTAGTGCATCCGTTGCATGGCAATCCCTACTCACTCACATTGATATCTATTGATGGGCATCTCCATAGCCCGTTGATACGCCTAGTTGATGTGAGACTATCTTCTCCCTTTTTGTCTTCTCCACAACCACCATTCTATTCCACATATAGTGCTATATCCATGGCTCACGCTCATGTATTGCGTGAAGATTGAAAAAGTTTGAGAATGTCAAAAGTACGAAACAATTGCTTGGCTTGTCATTGGTGTTGTGCATGATTTAAATACTTTGTGTGGTGAAGATAGAGCATAGCCAGACTATATGATTTTGTAGGGATAACTTTCTTTGGCCATGTTATTTTGAGAAGACATGATTGCTTTGTTAGTATGCTTGAAGTATTATTATTTTTATGTCAATATTAAACTTTTGTCTTGAATCTTTCAGATATGAATATTCATACCACAATTAAGAAGAATTACATTAAGATTATGCCAAGTAGCACTCCGCATCAAAAATTCTGTTTTTATCATTTACCTACTCGAGGACGAGCAGGAATTAAGCTTGGGGATGCCTGATATGTCTCCAACGTATCTATATTTTTTTATTGCTCCATGCTATATTATCTACAGTTTTGGACATTATTGGGCTTTATTATCCACTTTTATATTATTTTTGGGACTAACCTATTAACAGGAGGCCCAGCCCAGAATTGATGTTTTTTGCCTATTTCAGAGTTTCGCAGAAAAGGAATATCAAACGGAATCCAAACAGAGTGAAACCTTCGGGAACGTGATTTTTAGGAAGAATATGATCCGGGAGACTTGGACCCTACGTCAAGAAACAAAAGAAGAAGCCACGAGGTAGGGGGGCGCGCCCTCCACCCTCGTGGGCCCCCTGTTGCTCCACCGACGTACTCCTTCCTCCTATATATACCTACGTACCCCCAAACGATCAGATACGGAGCCAAAAACCTAATTCCACCGCCACAACCTTCTGTACCCACGAGATCCCATCTTGGGGCCTGTTCCGGAGCTCCGCCGGAGGGAGCATCCATCACAAAGGGCTTCTACATCAACACCATAGCCTCTCCGATGAAGTGTGAGTAGTTTACCTCAGACCTTCGGGTCCATAGTTAGTAGCTAGATGGCTTCTTGTCTCTTTTTGGATCTCAATACAATGTTCTCCCCCTCTCTCGTGGAGATCTATTCGATGTAATCTTCTTTTTGCGGTGTGTTTGTTGAGACCGATGAATTGTGGGTTTATGATCAAGATTATCTATGAACAATATTTGAATATTTTCTGAATTCTTTTATGTATGATTGGTTATCTTTGCAAGTCTCTTCGAATTATCAGTTTTGTTTGGCCTACTAGATTGATCTTTCTTGCAATGGGAGAAGTGCTTAGCTTTGGGTTCAATCTTGCGGTGTCCTTTCCCGGTGGATGAGGGGCAGCAAGGCACGTATTGTATTGTTGCCATCGAGGATAACAAGATGGGTTTTTATCATATTGCATGAATTTATCCTCTACATCATGTCATCTTGCTTAAGGCGTTACTCTGTTTTCATGAACTTAATACTCTAGATGCATTTGGATAGCGGTCATTGAGTGGAGTAATAGTAGTATATGCAGCAGGAGTTGGTCTACTTGTCTTGGACGTGATGCCTATACAAATGATCGACCTAGATATTCTCATAACTATGCTCAATTCATCAATTGCTCAACAAGAATTCGCTCACCCACCGTAAAATACTTATGCTCTTGAGAGAAGCCACTAGTGAAATCTATGGCCCCGGGTCTATCTTCATCATATTAATCTTCCAACACTTAGTTATTTCCTTTGTTTTTTACTTTGCTTTTATTTTACTTTGCATCTTTATCACAAAAATACCAAAAATATTATCTATCATATCTATCAGATCTCACTCTCGTAAGTGACCGTGAAGGGATTGACAACCCCTTATCGCGTTGGTTGCGAGGAGTTATTTGTTTTGTGTAGGTACGAGGGACTCGCGCGCAGCCTCCTACTGGATTGATACCTTGGTTCTCAAAAACTGAGGGAAATACTTACGCTACTGTGCTGCATCACCCTTTCCTCTTCAAGGAAATCCAACGCAGTGCTCAAGAGGTAGCAGGCTACATGCAAATTTCGGCCCAGAATCGTTTTTAGCCCGATTGGAATGGTGAGGGAGTCCTGGATTAGGGGGTCCTCGGACAGCCGGACTATATACTTTGGCCGGACTGTTGGGCTATGAAGATACAAGATTGAAGACTTCGTCCCGTGTCCGGGTGGGACTTTCCTTTGCGTTGAAGGCAAGCTTGGCAATTCGGATATGTAGGTCTCCTTCCTTGTAACCGACTCTGTGTAACCCTAGCCCCCTATGGTGTCTATATAAACCGGAGGGTTTAGTCCGTAGGACAAGAACAATCATAATCATAGGCTAGCTTCTTGGGTTTAGCCTCTACGATCTCGTGGTAGATCAACTCTTGTAATACTCATATCATCAAGATCAATCAAGCAGGAACTTAGGGATGAAAATGGAGCAGAAACGGACGGAACTGAGTGCTATCATATTTGTTTTCACATTTTTTTGCAGAAGCGGAAACGAATACAGAAACCCCGGAAATGAATACGGAAACAGATACTACCGAAAACGGACACGGAGCGAATATAAAGCGGAGACGGAAACAGAAATATGCATTGATCGGAACTTGAGTCATAGAGAAATACACACAAAAACAAACAAATTTAATGAGTTATTAACATGGCTACAAAATAATAT
Organism: Aegilops longissima; assembly: GCA_021605205.1. Lineage (NCBI taxonomy): Eukaryota > Viridiplantae > Streptophyta > Magnoliopsida > Poales > Poaceae > Aegilops > Aegilops longissima. Next base: position 298,130,157 of record CM038680.1, read on the forward strand.
CATTATGTTAGCAACTTAGCGTAGTATTGTAGTAGTACCAGACAATTGCGTATGGGGTTAAGCTAAGTACATGTGTGGTAGTAGAAGTTGGGCCTCAGATCCATTCTACTAATTGTGTCATTGTGTTCTCTTTGGTGGTTGGGCTACAAAGCAGCTACAAGTCTAATTCCATATCCACGGAAACGGAAAGTTCCGTTTCCATGCATGTTCCACCGAAAACCCTGCCCGCTTTTTGTTTCCGTTTCGCATAAAAATTCCATTTCCACTTCCTTTTGCAAATTTCCATTTCGTTTATATTTCCTCTCCGTTTCCATTTTCCTTCGGAAAAACGGAAAGTTTCCACTCCATTTTCATCCCTAGCAGGAAGTAGGGTATTACCTTCATCGAGAGGGCCCGAACCTGGGTAAACATTGTGTCCCCCGCCTCCTGTTACCATCCGCCTTAGACGCACGGTTCGGGACCCCCTACCCGAGATCCGCCGGTTTTGACACCGACATTGGTGCTTTCATTGAGAGTTCCACTGTGCCGTCACCATAAGGCTCGATGGCTCCTTCGATCATCGGCAACGATGCGATCCAGGGTGAGGTTTTTCTCCTCGGATAGATCTTCGTATTCGGCGGCTTCACACTGCGGGCCAACTCGGTTGGCCATCTAGAGCAGATCGAGAGCTACGCCCATGGCCATTAGGTCAGGTTTGGAAGCTTAAACTATACTGCCGACATCCGCGGAGACTTGATCTTTGACGGATTCGAGCCCATGACAGGTGCGCCGCACAGTCACGACGAGCATGACTTAGCTCTGCCGTCGGACGGTGTTCGGGAGATCACACCTGTGGCTACTCCGGCCCTCAATTCGCAGCAGATTGCGCCATCCGAGGACGGGTGGATGGACCCTGCCACGGAGGCCGCACACTCAGTGGCAATAGAGCCAAATATTGAGTTCACCTCCTATGAGACCTGTGTTGCCGGACTCTTGGATTCGTCCCCGGCCACGGGCTCCGAACCGCCTGCGTCAGTGCCTATCGAATCTGATTGGGCACCGGTCATGGAGTTTTCCTCCGCGGATATCTTTCAGCACTCGCCCCTGGGCAATGTGCTAAATTCATTAAGGTCTCTCTCCTTGTCAGGAGGCCCTTGGCTGTACTTTGTCCGGCTTGAGTAGGAAGCGGACGACGAAGAAATTCGTTCCCCACCCACCACCCACTTAATAGCTACTGTCGATGATTTAACCGACATGCTTGATTTCGGCTCTGAAGACATCGACGTCATGGACGATGATGTAGGAGAAAAACAGGAACCACCGCCCACAGGGCGCTGGACTGCCACCTCATCATATGATATATAAATGGTGGACACCCCCAAAGAAAGCGATGGTAATAAGGCAACGGAGGATAATCCCCTCGAGAAGCAATCTAAGCACCGGCGCCAACGGCGCCGCTCTAAGCCCCGCCGTAGCAAAAACGGTGATATCGGCACAAGAGACAACAACGCTGTGGATAGTGCCGAAGACGAAGACAATCCCCTCCAGCCAGATTTCGAGCTGGAGGATGGGTAGGCTAGCCCTAAGGAACAGGCAGCAGACGGAGAACTAGAGGATGACAATTACATGCCTCTCTCCGAAGACGAGGTGAGCCTCGGCGATGAAGAATTTATCGTGCCTGAGGATCCCGTCGAGCAGGAGCGCTTCAAGCGCCGGCTTATAGCCACAGCAAAAAGCCTGAAGAAAAAGCAACAATAGCTAAGCTGACCAAGATCTTCTAGCGGATAGATGGACTAAAGTCCTGGCGGCCGAGGAATACGAACTCGAACGCCCAACCAAAAGTTACCCAAAGCGCAGATTGCTACCCCAACTCGAGGAGGAAGCATTAAAGCCTACGCTTCCAGCGTATGATGCGACTGACCGGCCACCTCGTGGCCGAGACAAAGCGGCATATCAGGCCGAAGTCCAGCCCGCACCCTGCCGCGGTTAAACAAAAACACCAAGGCCCGGGCAACACGCGGGACTGTGAGACGATTGGAAAACAAAGCGGGACATAAAAGATCGATCCACGGATCACGTAAGACGCGCCTAACGCTGTGATTTACTACCGCCACGCCGTATATACTAAATGCAAATCCGGCCGGGCCGAACACAGCAGACAAGACTCGTATGAACTGCGTCGTGATATAGCCAGGCACAGAGGCACCACACACCCCCTATGCTTCACTGATGAAGTACTGGATCATGATTTCCCAGACGGGTTTAAACCCGTGAGCATTGATTCATACGATGGTACTACAGACCCCACGGTATGGATAGAAGACTTCTTCCTCCACATTCACATGGCCCGCGGGGATGATCTACACGCCATCAAGTATCTCCAGCTAAAACTCAAAGGGCCGGCTCGGAATTGGCTGAATAGCTTTCCGGCAAACTCCATCGGAAGTTGGGAGAACCTGGCAGACACATTCCTGGACAACTTCCATGGCACTTATGTGCGGTCACCGGATGCTGATGATTTAAGTCACATAACACAACAGCCCGGAGAGTCAGCCCGGAAATTCTGGACTCGGTTCCTAACTAAAAGAAGCAAATTGTCGACTGTCCGGATGCCGAAGCCCTAGCGGCCTTTAAGCATAACATCCGCGACGAGTGGCTCGCCCGACATCTTGGCCAAGAAAAGCCAAAATCCATGGCAGCCCTCACGACACTCATGACCCGCTTTTGCACGGGAGAAGATAGCTGGTTGGCCCGTAGCAACAACATAGCAAGCGACCCTGGCACATCAGAGGCCAGAGATAGCAACGGCAAACCCCGATGCAACAAACACAAGCGCCGCAAACATGGTGAAAACGCGGAAGATACGACAGTCAATGCCGTATTTAGTGGCTCTAAGTCCAATCAGCGGAAGGGGCCACTCAAAAATGACAACTCGGGTCTGTCCAGTCTAGACCGCATACTCGACCGCCCATGCCAAATTCATGGCACCTCGGGAACACCAGCCAATCATACCAATAGAGAATGCTGGGTCTTCAAACAAGCCGGCAGGTCAGGCGCCAAAAACAAAAATAAGGGGTCTCAAAGTGATGATGGTGACGAGGAGCCCAGACGACCGAGTACAGGAGGGCAAAAGAAATTCCCCCGCTAATCCAAACGGTGAATGTGGTAAGAGGCACCCACGCTTCCAACCCGGACAGGATGCACACCCTTAGGGGTATCGACTTAACGGAACCAGTCGTCCCACAATATAAACTCAGGCCGATCACCTTCAACCGCACGGATCGTCCGGTTAACACCAATCAGGGCAATCCAGCGCACTAGTCCTCGACCCAGTGATTGACGGGTTCCACCTCACAGGAGTCCTTATGGACGGAGGCAGCAGTCTAAACCTGCTTTACCAGGACACAGTGTGCAAGATGGGCATCGATCATTCGATGATCAAACCCACTAAAACCACCTTCACAGGTATTATACCAGGTGTGGAGGCCAACTGTACAGGCTCCATCACCCTTAAGGCAGTCTTCGGATGACCAGACAATTACCGTGTCGAAGAATTAATCTTCGACATCGTCCCCTTTCGCAGTGATTATCAGGCACTCGGATGAACCGCATTCGCTCGATTCAACGCATTGCCACATTATACCTACCATAAGCTCAAGATGCCCGGTCCGCGCGGCGTCATCACGGTTAACAACAAGGCCGAACTTTCCCTTGGTACCAAAGAGTGTACCGCTGCTTTAACAGTAGAAGCAACGAGTGGCACCTTTCAATCGAACCTCAAGTCGACGGCCAGGCTCTCGGACACTGCCAAAGGACTACGAACTACTTCGCGGCAGAATAAAAAGGCTCGTCCAGAGCTCAATTAAAAACACCCTGGCGAAGGCTAGGATAGGCCACATACCGCGGCTCAACTGCTCTGCGGCAGACAAGCATTTTCCTTGGAGGCTCAACTGTGCATAGACCAGGACTGGCGATATGGAAGTGCTACCTCTTGAGCTTGCGTTGGATTTCCCCGAAGAGGAAAGGATGATGCAGCACAGTAGCGTAAGTATTTCCCTCAGTTTTTGAGAACCAAGGTATCAATCCAGTATGAGGCTACACGCAAGTCCCTCGTACCTACACAAAAGCAATAGCTCCTCGCAACCAACGCGATTAGGGGTTGTCAATCCTTCACGGTCACTTACTTAGAGTGAGATCCGATAGAGATGATAGATAATATTTTGGTATTTTGATATAGAGATGCAAAGTGAAAAGTAAAAGGCAAAGTAAAAAGCAAAGCAAGATTAAAGTGATGGAGATTGATATGATGAGAATAGACCCGGGGCCATAGGTTTCACTAGTGGCTTCTCTCAAGAGCATAAGTATTCTATGGTGGGTGAACAAATTACTGTTGAGCAATTGACAGAATTGAGCATAGTTATGAGAATATCTAGGTATGACCATGTATATAGGCATCACGTCCGAGACAAGTAGACCGACTCCTGCCTGCATCTACTACTATTACTCCACTCATCGACCGCTATCCAACATGCATCTAGAGTATTAAGTTAAAAACAGAGTAACGCCTTAAGCAAGATGACATGATGTAGAGAGATAAATTCATGCAATATGAAACAAACCCCATCTTCTTATCCTCGATGGAAACGATACAATACGTGCCTTGCTGCCCCTTCTGTCACTGGGAAAGGACAACACAAGATCAAACCCAATGCTAAGCACTTCTCCCATGGCAAGAAAAACCAATCTAGTAGGCCAAACCAAACTGATAATTCGAAGAGACTTGCAAAGATAACCAATCATACATAAAAGAATTCAGAGAAGATTCAAATATTATTCATAGATAGACTTGATCATAAACCCACAATTCATCGGTCTCAACAAACACACCGCAAAAAGAAGATTACATCGAATAGATCTCCATGAGAGAAGGGGAGAACATAGTATTGAGATCCAAAAAGAGAGAAGAAGCCATCTAGCTACTAACTATGGACCCGAAGGTCTGAGGTAAACTACTCACACTTCATCAGAGAGGCTATGATGATGTAGAAGCCCTCCGTGATGACGACCCTCTCCGGCGGAGCTCCGGAACAGGCCCCAAGATGGGATCTCATGGATACATAAAGTTGCGGCGGTGGAATTAGGTTTTTGGCTCCGTATCTGATCGTTTGGGGGTACGTAGGAATATATAGGAGGAAGGAGTACGTCGTTTGGCGGTCCAGACTGGACAGACCCGAGTTGTCATTTTTGAGTGGCCCCTTCCGCTGATTGGACTTAGAGCCACTAAATACGGCATTGACTGTCGTATCTTCGGCGTTTTCACCATGTTTGCGGCGCTTGTGTTTGTTGCGTCGGGGTTTGCCGTTGCTATCTCTGGCCTCTGATGTGCCAGGGTCGCTTGCTATGTTGTTGCTACGGGCCAACCAGCTATCTTCTCCCGCGCAAAAGCTGGTCGTGAGGGCTGCCATGGATTTTGGCTTTTCTTGGCCAAGATGTCGGGCGAGCCACTCGTCGCGATGTTATGCTTAAAGGCCGCTAGGGCTTCGGCATCCGGACAGTCGACAATTTGCTTCCTTTTAGTTAGGAACCGAGTCCAGAATTTCCGGGCTGACTCTCCGGGCTGTTGTGTTATGTGACTTAAATCATCAGCATCCGGTGACCGCACATAAGTGCCCTGGAAGTTGTCCAGGAATGCGTCTGCCAGGTTCTCCCAACTTCCGATGGAGTTTGTCGGCAAGCTATTCAGCCAATGCCGAGCCGGCCCTTTGAGTTTTAGCTGGAGATACTTGATGGCGTGTAGATCATCCCCGCGGGCCATGTGAATGTGGAGGAAGAAGTCTTCTATCCATACCGCGGGGTCTGTAGTACCATCGTATGAATCAATGCTCACGGGTTTGAACCCGTCCGGGAAATCATGATCCATTACTTCATCAGTGAAGCATAGGGGGTGTGTGGTGCCTCTGTGCCTGGCTATATCACGACACAGTTCATACGAGTCTTGTCTGCTGTGTTCGGCCCGGCCAGATTTGCATTTAGTATATCCGGCGTGACGGTAGTCGTCACGCGTTGGGGCGTGCCCACGTGATCTGTAGATCGATCTTTTATGTCCTGCTTTGTTTTCCAATACGTCTCGCAGGTCCTGCGTGTTGCCCCGGGCCTTGGTGTTTTTGTTTAACCGGCGGCAGGGTGCGGGCTGGACTTCGGCCTGATATGCCGCTTTGTCTCGGCCACGAGGTGGTCGGTCAGTCGCATCATACGCTGGAAGCGTAGGCTTTAATGCTTCCTCCTCGAGTTGGGGTAGCAATCTGCGCTTTGGGTAACTTTTGGTTGGGCATTCGAGTTCGTATTCCTCGGCCGCCAGGACTTTAGTCCATCTATCCGCTAGCAGATCTTGGTCAGCTTGAAGCTATTGTTGCTTTTTCTTCGTGCTTTTGTTGTGGCTATAAGCCGGCGCTTGAAGCGCCCCGCTCGACGGGATCCTCAGCACGATAAATTCTTCATCGCCGAGGCTCACCTCGCCTTTGAGAGAGGCATGTAATTGTCATCCTCTAACCTCCGTCTCACGCCTTCCTTAGGGCTAGCCTGCCCATCCTCCGGCTCAAATCTGGTGGAGGGGATTGTCTTCGTCTTCGACACTATCCGCAGCGTTGTTGTTTCTTGAGCCGATATCACCGTTTTTGCTACGGCGGGAGCTTAGAGGCGCCCGCTGGCGCCGGTGCTTAGATTGCTTCTCGAGGGATTATCCTCCGCTGCCTTATTGCCATCGCTTTCTTTGGGGGTGTCCACCATTTATATATCATATGATGAGGTGGCAGTCCAGCGCCCTGTGGGCGGTGGTTCCTGTTCTTCTCCTACATCATCGTCCATGTCGTCGATGTCTTCAGAGCCGAAATCAAGCATGTCGGTTAAATCATCGACAGTAGCTATTAAGTGGGTGGTGGGTGGGGAACGAATTTCTTCGTCGTCCGCTTCCTACTCAAGTCGGACAAAGTTCGGCCAAGGGCCTCCTGACAAGGAGAGAGACCTTAATGAATTTAGCACATTGCCCAGGGGCGAGTGCTGAAAGATATCCGCGGAGGAAAACTCCATGACCGGTGCCCAATCAGATTCGATAGGCACTGACGCAGGCGGTTCGGAGCCCGTGGCCGGGGACGAATCCAAGAGTCCGGCAACACAGGTCTCATAGGAGGTGAACTCAATATTTGGATCTATTGCCACTGAGTGTGCGGCCTCCGTGGCAGGGTCCATCCACCCGTCCTCGGATGGCGCAATCTGCTGCGAATTGAGGGCCGGAGTAGGCACAGGTGTGATCTCCCGAACACCGTCCGACGGCAGAGCTAAGTTATGCTCGTCGTGGATCAGGCGGCGACTCTGTTATGGGCTCAATCCGTCAAAGATCAAGTCTCCGCGGATGTCGGCAGATAGTTTAAGCTTCCAAACCTGACCTAATGGCTATGGGCGTAGCTCTCGATCTGCTCTAGATGGCCAACCGAGTTGGCCCGCAGTGTGAAGCCGCCGAATACGAAGATCTGTCCGAGGAGAAAAACCTCACCCTGGATCGCATCGTTGCCGATGATCGAAGGAGCCATCGAGCCTTATGGTGACGCAGTGGAACTCTCAATGAAAGCACCAATGTCGGTGTCAAACCGGCGGATCTCGGTAGGGGGTCCCAACTGCGCGCCTAAGGCGGATGGTAACAGGAGGCGGGGGACACAATGTTTACCCAGGTTCGGGCCCTCTCGATGAAGGTAATACCCTACTTCCTGCTAGGGATGAAAATGGAGTGGAAGCTTTCCGTTTTTCCGAAGGAAAAATGGAAACGGAGAGGAAATATGAAAACGGAAATGGAAATTTGCAAAAAGGAAGTGGAAATGGAATTTTTTATGCGGAAACGGAAACAAAAACGGAACGGGGTTTTTCGGTGGAACATGCATGGAAACGGAACTTTCCGTTTCCGTGGATATGGAATTAGACTTGTAGCTGCTTTGTAGCCCAACCACCAAAGAGAACACAATGACACAATTAGTAGAATGGATCTGAGGCCCAACTTCTACTACCACACATGTACTTAGCTTAACCCCATACGCAATTGTCTGGTACTACTACAATACTACCCTAAGTTGCTAACATAATGATATTATTTTGTAGCCATGTTAATAACTCATTAAATTTGTTTGTTTTTGTGTGTATTTCTCTATGACTCAAGTTCCGATCAATGCATATTTCTGTTTCCGTCTCCGCTTTATATTCGCTCCGTGTCTGTTTTCGGTAGTATCTGTTTCCGTATTCATTTCCGGGGTTTCTGTATTCGTTTCCGCTTCTGCAAAAAAATGTGAAAACAAATATGATAGCACTCAGTTCCGTCCGTTTCTGCTCCATTTTCATCCCTAAGTTCCTGCTTGATTGATCTTGATGATATGAGTATTACAAGAGTTGATCTACCACGAGATCGTAGAGGCTAAACCCAAGAAGCTAGCCTATGATTATGATTGTTCTTGTCCTACGGACTAAACCCTCCGGTTTATATAGACACCGGAGGGGGCTAGGGTTACACAGAGTCGGTTACAAGGAAGGAGACCTACATATCCGAATTGCCAAGCTTGCCTTCAACGCAAAGGAAAGTCCCACCCGGACACGGGACGAAGTCTTCAATCTTGTATCTTCATAGCCCAACAGTCCGGCCAAAGTACATAGTCCGGCTGTCCGAGGACCCCCTAATCCAGGACTCCCTCACCATTCCAATCGGGCTAAAAACGATTCTGGGCCGAAATTTGCATGTAGTCTGCTACCTCTTGAGCACTGCGTTGGATTTCCTTGAAGAGGAAAGGGTGATGCAGCACAGTAGCGTAAGTATTTCCCTCGCTTTTGAGAACCAAGGTATCAATCCAGAGGAGGCTGCTTGAGTCCCTCGTACCTACACAAAACAATAACTCCTCGCAACCAACGCGATAAGGGGTTGTCAATCCTTCACGGTCACTTACTTAGAGTGAGATCTGATAGATATGATAGATAATATTTTTGGTATTTTTGTGATAAAGATGCAAAGTAAAATAAAAGCAAAGTAAAAAAGCAAATGAAATAACTAAGTGTTGGAAGATTAATATGATGAAGATAGACCCGGGGGCCATAGATTTCACTAGTGGCTTCTCTCAAGAGCATAAGTATTTTACGGTGGGTGAACGAATTACTGTTGAGCAATTGACAGAATTGAGCATAGTTATGAGAATATCTAGGTCTGATCATTTATATAGGCATCACGTCCAAGACAAGTAGACCAACTCCTGCCTGCATATACTACTATTACTCCACTCATCGACCGCTATCCAGCATGCATCTAGAGTATTAAGTTCATGAAAACAGAGTAACGCCTTAAGCAAGATGACATGATGTAGAGGGATAAATTCATGCAATATGATAAAACCCCCATCTTGTTATCCTCGATGGCAACAATACAATACGTGCCTTGCTGCCCCTACTGTCACTGGGAAAGGACACCGCAAGATTGAACCCAAAGCTAAGCACTTCTCCCATTGCAAGAAAGATTTGCAAAGATAACCAATCATACATAAAAGAATTCAGAAAATATTCAAATATTGTTCATAGATAATCTTGATCATAAACCCACAATTCATCGGTCTCAACAAACACACCGCAAAAAGAAGATTACATCGAATAGATCTCCACGAGAGAGGGGGAGAACATTGTATTGAGATCCAAAAAGAGACAAGAAGCCATCTAGCTACTAACTATGGACCCGTAGGTCTGAGGTAAACTACTCACACTTCATCGGAGAGGCTATGGTGTTGATGTAGAAGCCCTCTGTGATGGATGCCCCCCCGTGGAGCTCCTAACAGGCACCAAGATGGGATATCGTGGGTATGTAAGGTTGCGGCGGTGGAATTAGGTTTTGGCTCCGATTCGATCGTTTGGGGTGCGAGGTATATATAGGAGGAAGGAGTAGGTCGGTGGAGCAACAGGGGGCCCATGAGGGTGGAGGGCGCGCCCCCCTACCTCGTGGCTTCTTCTTTTGTTTCTTGGCGTAGGGTCCAAGTCTCCCGGATCATATTCTTCCTAAAAATCACGTTCCCGAAGGTTTCACTCCGTTTGGATTCCGTTTGATATTCCTTTTCTGCGAAACTCTGAAATAGGCAAAAAACATCAATTCTGGGCTGGGCCTCCGGGCTGGGCCTCCTGTTAATAGGTTAGTCCCAAAAATAATATAAAAGTGGATAATAAAGCCCAATAATGTCCAAAACTGTAGATAATATAGAATGGAGCAATAAAAAAATATAGATACGTTGGAGACATATCAGGCATCCCCAAGCTTAATTCCTGCTCGTCCTCGAGTAGGTAAATGATAAAAACAGAATTTTTGATGCGGAGTGCTACTTGGCATAATTTTAATGTAATTCTTCTTAATTGTGGTATGAATATTCATATCTGAAAGATTCAAGACAAAAGTTTAATATTGACATAAAAATAATAATACTTCAAGCATACTAACAAAGCAATCATGTCTTCTCAAAATAACATGGGCAAAGAAAGTTGTCCCTACAAAATCATATAGTCTGGCTATGCTCTATCTTCACCACACAAAGTATTTAAATCATGCACAACACCGATGACAAGCCAAGCAATTGTTTCGTACTTTTGACATTCTCAAACTTTTTCAATCTTCACGCAATACATGAGCGTGAGCCATGGATATAGCACTATATATGGAATAGAATGGTGGTTGTGGAGAAGACAAAAAGGGTGAAGATAGTCTCACATCAACTAGGCGTATCAACGGGCTATGGAGACGCCCATCAATAGATATCAATGTGAGTGAGTATGGATTGCCATGCAACGGATGCACTAGAGCTATAAGCATAGGAAAGCTCAATAAAAGAAACTAAGTGGGTGTGCATCCAACTCGCTTGCTCACGGAGACCTAGGGCATTTTGAGGAAGCCCATCATTGGAATATACAAGCCAAGTTCTATAATGAAAAATTCCCACTAGTATATGAAAGTGACAAAATGAGAGACTCTCTATCATGAAGATTATGGTGCTACTTTGAAGCACAAGTGTGGTAAAAGGATAGTAACATTGTCCCTTCTCCCTTTTTCTCTCATTTTTTTATTTGGGACTTTTCTTTTTTTTATGGCCTTTTTTCCGTCCGGAGTCTCATCCTGACTTGTGGGGGAATCATAGTCTCCATCATCCTTTTCCTCACTTGGGACAATGCCTAAAAATGAAGATCATCACACTTTTATTTTCTTACAACTCAACAATTACAACTCGATACTTAGAACAAAATATGACTCTATATGAATGCCTCCGGCGGTGTACCGGGATATGCAATGAATCAAGAGTGACATGTATGAAAGAATTATGAATGGTGGCTTTGCCACAAATACGATGTCAACTACATGATCATGCCAAGCAATATGACAATGATGGAGCGTGTCATACTAAACGGAACGGTGGAAAGTTGCATGGCAATATATCTCGGAATGGCTATGGAAATACCATGATAGGTAGGTATGGTGGCTGTTTTGAGGAAGGTATATGGTGAGTGTATGATACTGGCGAAAAGGTGCGCGGTATTAGAGAGGCTAGCAATGGTGGAAGGAAGAAAAGTGTGTATAATCCATGGACTCAACATTAGTCATGAAGAACTCATATACTTATTGCAAAAATCTACAAGTTATCAAAGCAAAGTATTACGCGCATGCTCCTAGGGGGATATATTGGTAGGAAAAGACCATCGCTCGTCCCCGACCGCCACTCATAAGGAAGACAATCAATAAATAAATTATGCTTCACATAACGGTTCACCATACGTGCATGCTACGGGAATCACAAAATTTAACATAAGTATTTCTCAAATTCACAACTACTCAACTAGCATGAATCTAATATCACCATCTTCATATCTCAAAACAATTATCAAGCATCAAACTTCTCATAGTATTCAACACACTCATAATAAAGTTTTACTATTCTTGAATACCAAGCATATTAGGATTATTTAAGAAAATTACCATGCTATTTAAGACTCTCAAAATAATCTAAGTGAAGCATGAGAGATCAATAGTTTCTATAAAACTAATCCACCACCGTGCTCTAAAAGATATAAGTGAAGCACTAGAGCAAAACTATATAACTCAAAAGATATAAGCGAAGCACATAGAGTATTCTAACAAATTCCAAATCATGTATGGCTCTCTCAAAAGGTGTGTACAGCAAGGATGATTGTGGTAAACTAAAAATCAAAGACTCAAATCATACAAGACGCTCCAAGCAAAACACATTTCATGTGGTGAATAAAAATATAGCTCCAAGTAAAGTTACCGATGGAAGAAGACGAAAGAGGGGATGCCTTCCGGGGCGTCCCCAAGCTTTGGCTTTTTGCTGTCCTTAGATTATATTGGGGGTGCCATGGTCATCCCCAAGCTTAGGTTCTTGCCACTCCTTGTTCCATAATCCATCAAAAATCTTTCACCCAAAACTTGAAAATTTCACAACACAAAACTCAACAGAAATCTTGTGAGCTCCGTTAACGAAAGAAAACAAAAGACCACTTCAAGGTACTGTAATGAACTCATTCTTTGTTTATATTGGTGTTAAACCTACTGTATTCCAACTTCTCTATGGTTTATAAACTATTTTACTAGCCATAGATTCATCAAAATAAGCAAACAACACACGAAAAACAGAATTTGTCAATAACAGAACAGTCTGTAGTAATCTGTAACTAACGCAAACTTCTGGAACTCCAAAACTTCAGCCCAAATAGTACGACCTAGGAAATTTGTTTATTGATCAGCATCAATTGGAATCACTATTTTATCACGTTCTGGTGATTTTTCACAATTGTTTTCGTGAACAGAAAGTTTCTGGAAATTACAGCAAGATCAAATAACTATCATCCAAGAAGATCCTATAGGTTTAACTTGGCACAAACACTAATTAAAACATAAAAACACATCTAACCAGAGGCTAGAACAAATATTTATTCCTAAACAGAAGCAAAAAAAACTAAAAATAAAATTGGGTTGCCTCACAACAAGCGCTATCGTTTAACGCCCCTAGCTAGGCATAAAAGCAAGGATAGATCTAAGTATTGCTATCTTTGGTAGGCAATTCTTCAATGCGACATCTATTATCCTTAGGAATTTCTTTCTTTTTAGTAATTATCAAACTTTTAGGCACAAGATCTAAAAATTCATTCGTAGCAAATGGTTCCTTAATGATGGCAAAACGATTGGGATGAATACTTATAGATTTGAGATCCGCAGTTTCCTTACTAGAGGATTCACCCTTATTTTTAGGAACATACATAATCTTGGGAATTTTAGTAGGAGGATTTGGAGTATTCTTTACGGAAGAAAAAGCGGTTCCCAAGTTGGTAATGATACCATCAAGTTTATCGATCCTAGTGGAATCTTGATCTATTCTCTAATTAACTATGGGTTCCTTCTCCTTAATATTTTTCAAAGTGACTCCGACCTTAGATCCATATTGGGTAATTTGGTTGTGGATCTTTTTATCTATATTTTCAATTAACTCTACGGTAGCAACTTTATATTCAATAATTTCAAGTCTTTGCATTACATGCTCCAAAGTTAACATAGTTCCATGAACCAAAAGAGGTGGTGAGCCAAATAAATCTATCATAGCATTATAAGAGTCAAAAGTATGGCTACCCAAGAAATTCCCTCCGGTAATGGTATCAAGGATATATCTATACCAAGGATTAGCACCTACGTAAAAGTTGCAGAGAAGAACTGAAGTAGATTGCTTCCTAGTAGATCTATTTTGAGCTTTGAAAATTCTATCCCAAGCGTCTTTTAGATTTTCTCCCTCCCTTTGCCTAAAATTTAGAACTTCGTTCTCGGGAGACAACGGAGAAGATATAAGACTAGCCATGATGACAGGGCAAGCAAACGAAAAAGAGGCGAACGGAAAAGAGAGGGCGGCAAGGATGAAGTGGGGGAGAGGAAAACGAGAGGCAAATGGCAAATAATGTAATGCGGGAGATAAGGGATTTGTGATGGGTACTTGGTTTGTTGACTTTTGCGTAGACTCCCCGGCAACGGCGCCAGAAATCTTCTCTGCTACCTCTTGAGCACTGCGCTGGATTTCCTTGAAGAGGAAAGGATGATGCAGCACAGTAGCGTAAGTATTTCCCTCAGTTTTTGAGAACCAAGGTATCAATCCAGTAGGAGGCTACGCGCGAGTCCCTCGTACCTACACAAAACAAATAACTCCTCGCAACCAAGGCGATAAGGGGTTGTCAATCCCTTCACGGTCACTTACGAGAGTGAGATCTGATAGATATGATAGATAATATTTTTGGTACTTTTGTGATAAAGATGCAAAGTAAAATAAAAGCAAAGTAAAAAAGAAAGGAAATAACTAAGTGTTGGAAGATTAATATGATGAAGATAGAACCGGGCGCCATAGATTTCACTAGTGGCTTCTCTCAAGAGCATAAGTATTTTACGGTGGGTGACCGAATTACTGTTGAGCAATTGACATAATTGAGCATAGTTATGAGAATATCTAGGTATGATCATGTATATAGGCATCACGTCCGAGACAAGTAGACCGACTCCTGCCTGCATCTACTACTATTACTCCACTCATCGACCGCTATCCAACATGCATCTAGAGTATTAAGTTCATGAAAACAGAGTAACGCCTTAAGCAAGATGACATTATGTAGAGGGATAAATTCATGCAATATGATAAAAACACCATCTTGTTATCCTCGATGGAAACAATACAATACGTGCCTTGCTGCCCCTACTGTCACTAGGAAAGGACACCGCAAGATTGAACCCAAAGCTAAGCACTTCTCCCATTGCAAGAAAGATCAATCTAGTAGGCCAAACCAAACTGATAATTCGAAGAGACTTGCAAAGATAACCAATCATACATAAAAGAATTCAGAAAATATTCAAATATTGTTCATAGATAATCTTGATCATAAACCCACAATTCATCGCTCTCAACAAACACACCGCAAAAAGAAGATTACATCGAATAGATCTCCACGAGAGAGGGGGAGAACATTGTATTGAGATCCAAAAAGAGACAAGAAGCCATCTAGCTACTAACTATGGACTCGAAGGTCTGAGGTAAACTACTCACACTTCATCGGAGAGGCTATGGTGTTGATGCAGAAGCCCTCCGTGATGGATGCCCCCTCCGGCGGAGCTCCGGAACAGGCCCCAAGACGGGATCTCGTGGGTACAGAAGGTTGCGGTTGTGGAATTAGGTTTTTGGCTCTTTATCTGATCGTTTGGGGTGCGAGGTATATATAGGAGGAAGGAGCGTTGGTGGAGCAACAGGGGCCCACGAGGGTGGAGGGCATACCTGGGGTGGGCGCCCCTACCTTGTGGCTTCCTCTTTGTTTATTGACGAGGGTCCAAGTCTCCGGATCATATTCTTCCTAAAAATCACGTTCGAAGGTTTCATTCCGTTTGGACTCGTTTGATATTCCTTTTCTGCGAAACTCAAATAGGCAAAAAACAAGCAATTCGGCTGGGCCTCCGGTTAATAGGTTAGTCCCAAAAATAATATAAAAGTGGATAATAAAGCCCAATAATGTCCAAAACAGTAGATAATATAGCATGGAGCCATCAAAAATTATAGATACGTTGGAGATGTATCATAGCCCACTAAAAATATCTGGGCCTAAATCAGCATAAGCTTTCATATTTTTCTGGTAGGCCTGTGCCCATAGTGGGCCATTAACAGGCCTAAATATAATTTGGGCCCTCAATAATAATAGGCCGTTTACATGTGTAAATATCTCAAGCCCATAAAAAACATGATTGTGCCAAATAACCCACTGGTCTTAGCAGGCCGAAATGGTGGCCCATTTACAATGCGGATCGTCCACAGGCCGAAATTCAGACGGGCCGTAAATGCGCCGACCTACTACACGGGCCTTTAACAGGCCGGAAGTTCGATCGGGCTCGATTACTGTCATTTTTATATGGGTCGTTAGTAGGCCCGATGTGGCGTTGGGCCACATATGGCCCATGGAATTCGTCCGACGTTAACAGGCCAAAAGTCACAACACGCTGAAAGTGGCCCAAATCTGTAGTGGGCCTCTAATAGGCCGAATGTCAGACATGGCCGGATATGACCCATATCCTTCACTGTCGTTTATGGGCCGAAAGTTTCAATGGCCTATAAATGGGCCCAAATGAAGCAGGACCTTTAACAGGCCGGAACACACCGAGCCGTAATTTGGCCCAAATTCTTAGCGGACTGTTAACGGTCCAGAAGTGACCACGGGCCGCGATGATGACAAGTTTAGGACAGGTCGTTGACGGGCCGATTTGACACTAGCCGTACGGGCCTTAACTGAGAATGTTGGGCCTTTAGCTGGGCCGGCCCATTATGGTCTACAAAATCTTGTGGACCTTTAGCTGGGCCGGCCCATTATGGCCCGCTAAATCTTGTGGGCCTTTAGTTGGGCCGGCCCATTAAGGCCCGCTAAATCTTATGGGCCTTTAGTTGGGCCGGCCCATTTAATCTTCATGGGCCACTTTTGGGCCGGTCCACATGTCAACGTATCATAGGCGCATATCGCCCATTGGATGAGTGACACGTGTGTTAACGTGGAGCCGACACGTGATTCCATCAGCCAATGAGAATTTTACGCGTGGAAATCGGCATTGGTCGTGGCTATTAGCGGGTTATCGGATCCAAAACCGGACCCGATAGCTTAACGGCGTCCCGTTACGGTGGATGCCACGTGTTGGTCACCCTTGACGAAAGCACTTCTATGACGCGCGATTTATCGTCATGGAAGTGGACACTTCCGTGATGATAATTTTGGTAATGTCATGGAACACTTCTACGACGGCACAGGTATGACTATCTTGATTCTGTCATAAATATGTCATGGATTGTAACATCCCAAATTTTCAATTTGGAATGTTATATATAGATCATCATGCATAGCATATTTTTTTATTGCATTGTTGCCTCGATCCTAGAAATCCTACGCAACTCAAGGACCCACAAAGAGAGTTGGGGGTTTCGTTATTTTCATATTTGAGTTTTCTCAAATTTTGAAAAAGGGATCATTTGATTTTATTTATTTTATCTTCAATTATTTCTACTGCCAAAATATGAGAGAGGGAATAAAATGACTTTCCCAAAATAAAGAAATAATGAAGATTTAATTAAAGGGACAAATCAAATAAGTTTTTTTTGGAGTTTTTCGCCTTTTTATTTGAATTTAGGAAAAATGTGAGTTTTTCAAAATTGCATTTAGGCCCCAAATAAATGTTCATCTAGTTCGGCTTGATTTTAGAAGCCGGTGAAAATTTATTTCGGGATTTTTGGAGTCTGTTTAGTACTTCTTTTGTTTTTTTTCCGAGCGTAATTATTAAAAAAAAACGCGAACCGCCTCTCATTGCGTGCGAAGCGGGACTCCGGGCGAGGCAGATATAAGCGCCCGACCCGCCGCCCTCGTCGTCGATCCGCCCGCCGCCGCCAAATGCCATCCGCCACTGCCCACCGCCCCGCCAAATTTACGCCACAAGAAACCCTAGCGCCCGCCGCGCCAACCGCCACCGCCGCCGCCGACCGACCGCCATCGTCGCCGAGCCTCGCCGGACTTCGCCACAAGACGCCGCCGAGGTTCGCTACCTCGTAAACCGTGCCGCCGGTTTTTCTAAAAACCGCAGATTTTCTTATGGTTTTTTTCGATTTTTTCGCTTTCGGTTTTTTTCCGGTTTAGGTTATTTAGCGGACGCTCGTCCGTTAGTTCGCTTTTAACGTAACGCGTTCGTCGATTAGTTTAGTTAACGAACGCTCGCTCGTTAAACCGCTCGTCGTTTTCTTTTTCTCGGATTTAATTCGCGATTTTTCCGATCGCGATTTCGATCCGATTTTCGCTTTAGTATAACTTTTCGCTCGCTTATCGGAATCAGCGATTCTGCTACCGGAGTTTAAATCTCAAACCTCTTTCCGAATAACCAACTTGAACAAGTTTTTGCTACAGTAAAATTTGACCTAGATCCAGATTAGCAATACAGAGTTGTTTTCTTTCGCCGTTTGTTCTTCGTTGCTTTGTTTGCTTTGTTTCTTTTTGAAAACCGGAGTTCTTAAGTTGAACAATCTGGTTAGATCTTTCGTTTGAGTTTTACCTGTGCATTAGATGAGTACTTATTGTATGCTTGTTTGTTTGTCTGCGATAGAACACCCGGAGTGTGCCTTTGTTACTTCGAGTCTCTAGGTTTCACGGATCATCAAGAAGGCAAGTAACACTTTGATCATACCTTTTCTCATACCCAGTTTTTATTGCATTAGACCAATCCTCAAACATTGCATGAGTAGGATCTAATTAAACTGTGGGTTATGGGAAGTAGTTGAGGTAGTACCTATTACTGCTTATTTTCAAACCCTTGGGAGTTACTCTCACGCTTGCTTATCATGCCATGCTATGCTAGTAGATGTGGATTGGGTGAGTGTATCCATGATGATGTGAGATTGTTAATTAATGGTTTATTTAAGGTGGCAACTTAAACACACATCCGGGTGGATTGAGGCACCTGGTTTCTATCAGACTTGCCTGTATTTCTTGGACCGCCACCCGTGCTCAAAGGGATCATAAGATTATTCATGCTAGAAACTTACGTGTGCAGCCACAAGCCATTATGGGCTCGCATAGTTGATTAAGTCGTGCGAACTCTTACGGGTAGACTAGCGGATGTAGGGAAAGTAGGTGTACCGGTCTATCCACAAGTAAGGTGCTAGCACTTCGAAGACTCTGTCTCGGCCATCCGCTTCTCAAACATCATGCAAAGGCGAGAAATCCAACGGAGGCGATCGAGTCTTGTGGGGAAATGTGCGCAAACCTCTGCAGAGTATATAAACTAATCATGATTAGTCGTGTCCCCGGTTATGGACAACTTGAGTATCTAGTACTTGGATATCGTGTGAATCTCAACATGTTACTTCTAATTAATATTGCTGGGTTTGTTAATGAGTACTTTTAATTGGGATTGAGAATGCTGCCAACCATTCTCAATGTTTAACAACCACCATGATAGTTAAATAAATTTATTCCTTTGCAGTAGGGAAAAATCGGCTTTATGCAAAACTGTAACCATAGAGCTTTCCACCAGCCAAATATGCATGTAGTATAGCTTATTCCATTGTTATTCTCTATGTGTTACATTGCAAGACATTCCATGTGTTGACCCGTTCGGGCTGCAACGCTTCATGTTGCGACTTTTAGAGACTGACAGTAAGGTGATTAGGTCGTGGTTCTATACTCAGTGATGCCGTTGGAGTTGATGGACTCGCTTATCTTCCAAGCCTTCCGCTGTTATCGTATTTAGATGGCCTTAAGCCATATTTGTTTTGTTAAGTTCTCTCTTGAGACATTCGATTTTAATAAGTGTGTGATTGCTACTCTGTTATAAATCCTCCGAGTACTGTGTGGTGCCAGCATTACTAATCTAGGGATGACATCGAGCACGTAGATCGACTGTTTGAGGTCCTGGTCGCTACAAAGATGGTATCGAGCACACGCCGATCAGAGGACACTGGCCACTAAGCTAAAGCCCTAGATCACTACTCTTTCTTCTCCTTTCTGAGTCCTCACATTTTCCATTCTTTAGGATGGAGGATGCAAGGAACAAGTTCACACAACCAGATGAAGACTCACCGTTTGGATATCACTTGAAGGAAGTCACTAGATACCTGAACATAGGAGTTCCAAGCTTCACCGGAACCTTCAACGCCACTTTACCCGAAGAGGAGCACTGGATGATTCAAGTCTACATTCCAGGGAGGACATTTGCACCAGTCACGGAGCCCATAGATTTTTCCTTTGATGCACCAACATGGAGCTTAGGAAAGAGCATGGCAGCCCACATCACCATGGGGCGAATTGGAGAAGTGTACCATTAGGATCTCAATGATACTATCTACCAGATTTGTGGGCGCCGAGATGAACAATGGGAGATGATCAACACCAGGAGGGACAGGTCAATTGCAGCTTATATCCAGGAGTTAAACCAACACATCCGACACCAGGAGAACTAGATGTGCGCAGATATGGAGGATCTGCAGAAGGCTAGAACCAAGATCAAGGAGCTAGAAGAAGAACTCAAGGCTACATGTGAAGACTACATGGAAGAAATCGTCGCTCTAGTGAGACAGAACGGCGACCTAAAGGAGAAGCTTGGAGTATTCATGGGAGGTTCAGCACCCAAAAGAGAAAGGGGCGAATCCACATGCCCGGATAATTATATCATCATCGACGACACCGACCCGGACCCCGATGACAGCGATGATGACTTTGTTGATGAAGCTGGAGCTGATATCATGGAATCTTCATCGGGGCAGTTTTTCTAGTTGACCACCATAGTAGTAGTATTTCCCCCCCATTTTATATTAGTTCTAGTCCAGCACTTTGTAACGATAGATAGACCGTTGTATGTCCTTGTTGAATTGATTGGAGTGATATTGTGTGTTTTTGTCTCATGTGCATATGGGTAGTGTTTTCTCACTAGACCTCATTCTATTCTTAACTCTCGTCCTTCCTTAAACCCCTCAGATGCCACCGAGACGCGACCCCGAGTTTGTTTTCCCGCCAGAGATCACTCAGTTGATTCAGCAGCAGAATGCCTTGATTCAGACATTGGTTCAGAACAACAACAACAACAACAACAACCCACCACCACCACCACCGCTGACCATCCGACGTTGCTTAAGGCTGAATCCGCGGTGTTTTCCAAAGAAGACCGAGCCGATAGTAGCAGTATGATTGGCTCCGTAAGATAGGGAGGAGTTGACCACCGCAGGATGTCTGAGATGGAGAAAAGGTGAAGTTTGCCGCACATCAGCTCAAGGACCCGCAGCAAAGATGGTGGGAAAATTTTACAGCCACTTACCTCAGAGACACCGCCACATGGGATCGATTTGACAAGCTTTCAGTACTACCCATGTTTCAGCAGGAGCTATGGCCATGAAGAAGCGTGAGTTTCGCAACTTATGCCAAGGAGGACAAACAGTTGGCCAATATGTGGATGATTTCAGTAAGTTAGCACGTTATGCCCCAGATGACGTTGCTACTGATGCAGCTAAGCAGGAGAAATTTCTAGAAGGAATGAATGATGAGCTGAGTATGCAGTTGATGGTAGCTACTTTCAATAACTACCAGGAGCTAGTAGATCGTGCTCTTATGATTGAAGGGAAGCAGCAGCAGATTGACAATCGTAAGTGGAAGTATGGACAGGGGAAGTATAATTCTGGAGCTCAGCAGAAGCTACGCTTTACCCCAAAGACATGAGGGCAATTTCAGCATACTCATGGAGGAGGTAACTCGCACAATCATAATGGCATAAAGAATGGAAACGGGAATGGAGGAAGCAATGGACAGAACCGCACCACCCCGTCAACACCATCCAAGGTAGACCTAAGCCACATCACTTGTTTTAAATGCCGCAAGACTGGGCATTATGCAAACGAATGTCCAGAAGCCCAGAATTGGAATGGCAATGGAAGCTCAGGAAAGAAGCCGAACCCTTTCAATAGGGGACAAGT
This sequence comes from Aegilops longissima, assembly GCA_021605205.1. NCBI lineage: Eukaryota > Viridiplantae > Streptophyta > Magnoliopsida > Poales > Poaceae > Aegilops > Aegilops longissima. The sequence continues at coordinate 298,151,705 of CM038680.1, forward strand.
GAATCACGTTGCCGTGGAGGAGGTTGAAGCTCAGCCAGATGCAGTAATAGGTAAGTTTTCCGTTAAGTCATTTACTGCAATTGTTCTTTTTGATACTGGTGCATCGTATTCATACATATCAAGGGGATTCGTGGATAAGTTTAGCCTGCCCACTAAGACTCTTAAGTCACCCATGCTAGTAAGCTCACTAGGAGCGGAGTATATGGCCACTCAAGGATGTTTTCAAGTGCCATTAAGTATAGGGAGGCATGTTTTCCCAACGGATTTAATTATACTGGAATCCCAAGGTTTGGATGTAATTCTTGGTATGGATTGGCTGTTGATGTATGGAGGGAACATCGATTGCGCCAGTAAGACAATTTTGCTTACAACATCAGAAGGAAGGAGGATCAAGTATGTATCGCGACATGAGCCGAGGAGGGCACATGTAAATTGCTTATCAGGAGTTGTGCAGGAGGAAGTACCAGTGGTAAGGGAATTCCCCGATGTATTTCCAGAAGAGCTGCCAGGCATGCCACCGGACAGAGACATTGAATTTCTGATTGAACTACTGCCAGGCACTGGGCCGATATCCAAGAGACCGTATAGGATGCCAGCCCAAGATTTGGAGGAAATCAAGAAGCAGATTAAGGAGTTATTGGATAAAGGCTTTATTCGCCCAAGTTCTTCGCCTTGGGGATCGCCTGTACTTCTAGTGGAGAAGAAGGATGGCTCATTAAGAATGGTTGTTGATTATCGCGGACTGAATGAAGTGACCATCAAAAACAAGTATCCACTACCGATGATCAATGACTTATTTGACTAATTGCAAGGAGCTAAGGTGTTTTCCAAGATCGATTTGCGATCAGGGTACCATCAGTTGAAGATTCGAGAGCAGGATATACCTAAGACGGCTTTTACCACCAGGTATGGGCTGTATGAGTATACCGTTATGTCATTTGGTCTGACTAACGCACCTGCCTATTTTATGAACATGATGAACAAAGTGTTTATGGAGTTTTTGGATAAGTTCGTCGTGGTGTTCATTGATGATATTCTGGTTTACTCGAGGAATGAAGAAGAACACAAGGAACATTTGCGATTGGTACTGGAGAAGCTCAGTGAACATCAGTTATATGCCAAGTTCAGCAAGTGTGAGTTTTGGTTGAAAGAAGTAGGATTTCTCGGACATGTTATATCCGGAGAAGGTATAGCAGTGGACCCTACTAAAGTTGCCACTGTGACAAACTGGGAAGCACCAACAACAGTTGGAGAGATCCGGAGTTTCCTTGGACTCGCAGGATACTACCGGAGATTCATTGAGAATTTCTTAAGGATTGCGAAGCCTATGACTGAATTGTTGAAGAAGGATACCAAGTTCATATGGACTGAGGAGTGTGAGGCTAGTTTCCAACAGTTGAAGAAACGTTTGGTTACCTCACCAGTGTTAATTTTGCCAGATCAGACCAAGGATTAGGAGGTGTATTGCGATGCTTCACGCCGATGACTTGGAGCCGTACTTATGCAGGAGGGAAGAGTTGTCTCGTATGCTTCACGACAGCTTAAGCCTCATGAGCTAAATTATGCCATTCATGATTTGGAGTTAGCAGCCGTAGTGCATGCATTGAAAACGTGGATAAATTTTCTTATTGGAAACCACTGTGAAGTGTACACGGATCACAAGAGTTTGAAGTACATCTTCACTCAGAAGGAGTTAAATCTCAGACAGAGGAGATGGTTGGAGCTTATTAAGGATTACGACATGAGATTGCATTATCACCCCGGAAAGGCTAACGTGGTAGCAGACGCGTTGAGCCGTAAGAGTCATGTCAACACTCTAATGACCGGAGGTTTACCAAAGGAATTAGCCGAGGATCTTCGTGAACTATGTTTGGAAATAGTTCCGAGAGGCTATGTAGCAACATTGGAGATTCAGTCAACTTTGATGGATAGAATCAGAGAAGCTCAAAAGACAGACAAGGAAGTTGCCTCCATTAGGGAGAAAATGAGCGAGGGAAAAGCTAAGGGATTTCGTGAGGATGAGCACGATACCCTATGGTTTGAAGACCGTGTTTATGTGCCCAATGACCCTGAGATCAGGAAGTTGATTCTGCAAGAGGCACATGATTCACCATATTCGATTCACCCAGGAAATACCAAGATGTATTTGGATTTGAAGGATACTTTCTGGTGGACCGGAATGAAGAAGGATATTGCAGAGTATGTAGCAGTTTGTGATGTATGCCAGAGGGTGAAGGCAGAACATCAGAAACCAGCAGGATTGTTACAGCCATTGCCGATACCCGAATGGAAGTGGGATAAACTAGGCATGGATTTCATCACGGGTTTGCCGAGGACTCGTTCAGGCTATGACTCGATTTGGGTTGTAGTCGACCGTTTGACGAAGGTAGCTCATTTCATTCCAGTAAAGACTACCTACAGCAGTGCCAAATTGGCTAAGATCTACATGACAAGGATTGTATGCTTGCATGGAGTTCCTAGGAGTATCGTATCAGATAGAGGAACCTAATTTACCTCAAAGTTCTGGAAGCAGTTGCACGAAACTTTGGGAACCAGGCTGGAGTTTAGCATAGCTTTTCATCCGCAGACAGACGGACAGACCGAGAGAGTCAATCAAATTTTGAAGGATATGCTTAGAGCTTGTGCTTTGGATTATGGATCCAGATGGGATGATAACTTGCCATATGCGGAGTTTTCTTACAACAACAGTTATCAATCTAGTTTGAAGATGGCCCCTTTCGAAGCCTTGTACGGAAGGAGGTGCAGGACCCCGTTGTCGTGGGATGAAGTTGGAGACCGCCAGTTGTTTGGACCGGATTTGATTAAGGAGTCTGAACAGAAAGTAAGGTTAATTCACGATAGGCTCAAGGTAGCTCAGTCAAGGCAGAAGAGCTATGCGGATTCAAAACGCAAGGAGACAGAGTACGAAGTCGGAGACAGAGTTTATCTTTGAGTATCCCCGCTTCAAGGAGTAAAGCGCTTTGGAGTTAAGGGAAAGTTAGCACCCCGATTTGTAGGACCATATCGTGTTTTGGAACGTATGGGAGAGGTGGCCTACAAGTTGGAATTACCTGAGGGATTGTCAGGAGTTCACGATGTGTTCCATGTTTCTCAGTTGAAGAAGTGTCACGCAGAGATGGCGGATATACCACTAAGAGATACAGTGCCACTGGAAGCGATTCAGTTGAATGATGATTTGACCTACGAGGAGAAACCTGTTAAGATTCTCGAGTTTGACAGTAGAGTTACCCGCAGCAAGGTTATCAAGTTTTGCAAAGTTCAGTGGAGCCACCACACTGAGGAAGAAGCCACCTGGGAGCGAGAGGAAGATCTGCTCAAGGCCCACCCTCACCTATTTGCTAGCCAACCCGAATCTCGAGGGCGAGATTCATCTTAAGGGGGGTAGGTTTGTAACATCCCAAATTTTCAATTTGGAATGTTATATATAGATCATCATGCATAGCATATTTTTTTATTGCATTGTTGGCTCGATCCTAGAAATCCTACGCAACTCAAGGACCCACGGAGAGAGTTGGGGGTTTCGTTATTTTCATATTTGAGTTTTCTCAAATTTTGAAAAAGGGATCATTTGATTTTATTTATTTTATCTTCAATTATTTCTACTGCCAAAATATGAGAGAGGGAATAAAATGACTTTCCCAAACTAAAGAAATAATGAAGATTTAATAAAAAAAATCAAATAAGTTTTTTTTTGGAGTTTTTCGCCTTTTTATTTGAATTTAGGAAAAATGCGAGTTTTTCAAAATTGCATTTAGGCCCCAAACAAATGTTCATCTAGTTCGGCTTGATTTTAGAAGCCGGGGAAAATTTATTTCGGGATTTTTGGAGTCCGTTTAGTACTTCTTTTGTTTTTTTTCCGAGCGTAATTATTTAAAAAAAACACGCAACCGCCTCTCGGTCGTGCCCGAGCGGGACTCCGCTCGGGGGCGCATATATAAGCGCCCGACCCGCCCCGCCCGTCGCCCGATCCGCCAAGGCCGCCCCACCGCCCTCGCCCCGGCCACTGCCATGCGCCAGCCGCCACGCCGCCCAAACCCTAGCGCCCGCTACCGCCGCCGCCGCCCGTCACGAAGCGCCGTCGCCGAGTTTTGCGGACCCGCCACCGACGCCGACGTTCGCCGCCGCCTCGTAAACCGTGCCGCCGGTTTTTCTAAAAAAAACGGGCGGATTTTCTTACGTTTTTTTTGGTTTTTTCTAGTTTTCGGTTTTTTTTTTCGGTTTAGGTTATTTAGCGGAAGTTCCGTTAGTTCGTTTTAACGAACGCGTTCGTCAGATTAGTTTAGTTAACGAACGTTCGTTCGTTAAACCGTTCGTCGTTTTTCTTTTTTCTTGGATTTAATTCGCGATTTTTCTGATCGCGATTTCTGATCCGATTTTCGTTTTAGTATAACTTTTCGCTCGTTTATCGGAATGAGGCGATTCAAGCGCCTGGAGTTTCGTCTCGAAACCCTCTTTCCGAATAACCAACTTGAACAAGTTTTTGCTACAGTAAAATTTGACCTAGATCAAGATTAGCAATACGGAGTTGTTTTCTTTCGCCGTTTGTTCTTCGTTGCTTTGTTTTCTTTGTTTCTTTTTGCAAACCGGAGTTCTTAAGTTGAACAATCTGGTTAGATCTTTCGTCTGAGTTTTACCTGTGCATTAGATGAGTACTTATTGTATGCTTGTTTGTTTGTCTGCAATAGAACACCCGGAGTGCGCCGCCTGTTACTTCGAGTCTCTAGGTTTCGCGGATCATCAGCAAGGCAAGTAACACTTTGATCATACCTTTTCTCATACCCAGTTTTTATTACATTAGACCAATCCTCAAACATTGCATGAGTAGGATCTAATTAAACTGTGGGTTATGGGAAGTAGTTGAGGTAGTACCTATTACCTGTTTATTTTCAAACCCTTGGGAGTTACTCTACGTTTGCTTATCATGCCATGCTATGCTAGTAGACGTGGATTGGGTGAGTGTATCCATGACAGATGTGAGATTGTTAATTAATGGTTTATTTAAGGTGGCAACTTAAACACACATCTGGGTGGATTGAGGCACCTGGTTTCTGTCAGGACTTGCCTGTATTTCTTCGGACCGCCACCTAGGCTCAAAGGGATCATAAGATTATTCATGCTAGAAACTTACGTGTGCAGCCACAAGCCATTATGTGCTCTGGCATAGTTGATTAAGTCGTGCGAACTCTTACGGGTAGACTAGCAGATGTAGGGGAAAGTAGGTGTACCGGTCTATCCACAAGTAAGGTGCTAGCACTTCTGAAAGACTATGTCTCGGTCATCCGTTTCTCAAACATCATGCAGTGCGAGAAATCCAACGGAGGCGATCGAGTCTTGTGGGGAAAAGTGCGCAAACCTCTGCAGAGTGTATAAACTAATCATGATTAGCCGTGTCCCCGGTTATGGACAACTTGAGTATCTAGTACTTGGATATCGTGTGAATCTCAACATGTTAGTTCTAATTAATATTGCTGGGTTTGTTAATGAGTACTTTTAATTGGGATTGAGAATGCTATCAACCATTCTCAATGTTTAACAACCACCATGATAGTTAAATAAATTTATTCCTTTGCAGTAGGGAAAAATTGGCTTTATGCAAAACTGCAACCATAGAGCTTTCCACCAGCCAAATATGCATGTAGTATAGCTTATTCCATTGTTATTCTCTATGTGTTACATTGCCAGCATATTCCATGTGCTGACCCGTTTTCGGGCTGCAACGTTTCATGTTGCAGACTTTTCAGACGACGAGTAAGGTGATTAGGTCGTGGTTCTATACTCAGTGATGCCGTTGGAGTTGATGGACTCGCTTATCTTCCAAGCCTTCCGCTGTTATCGTATTTAGATGGCCTTAAGCCATATTTGTTTTGTTAAGTTCTCTCTTGAGACATTCGATTGTAATAAGTGCGTGATTGCTACTCTGTTATAAATCCTCCGAGTAATTGTGTGGTGTCAAGACATCGATCCGGTGGATGACATCGAGCACGTAGATCGATCGCTTGAGGTCCTGGTCGCTACATGGATGTACATGCATGATAGAAAATGTGACCTACTGTGACAAACACGTATCATCACAGAAGTGTATTTTTTTCGTAGTGGTCATTGTCGCGTCGTACCACGCCACCAGTGTCTGCGGTGGCCGCACCACCCTTGTCTGTGGGCGCGCCTCCCGTGCCTGCAGCAGCGCCATGCAGGCAGAGACAGAAGCCGGGTGCATGGAGAGCGATGAGTCGGTGGCCAGCTTCTCCGTGTCCGCCGCCATCATCGAGGAGAAGTAGAACACGGGAGGCCGCCGCTACTTAGGTCCCATGAAGGTCACCGCCGAGGCGACGACTGCGTATTCAGGTGGTTTCTTTGCTATTTCGTCTCTTCCGAGGACCTTCGTAGACCCTGCAAGTGTCTGCCGGACATGAGGAAGACAAAGGGATCCGTGGGCGGCCATTTAGATTAGGTACTTATACCACGAGAGCCGGATTAGCACCACTTAGTTCTTGTAAATGTAATGAAATCCATCATGTTTATATGAAGATCTGGCTTTTTGATACGAAATCCTTCATGCTTATATGAAATCAGTCCGTGTTTGCACGAATCTCCTCTGGTTGGTTAGAGTTGTGAAAATGTATGCCGCTGGCGTTTGATGTCGTCCTCCGCCAAAGGAAGCAGGAGGAAATTTGCTGGCTGCCGTTGGAGATGCTCTTATGCTGGAAATAATAGAGTCACGTCCAATCCATTTGAGTTAATTGCATATATGATTCTCCCTCTATAAAAAGTTAATTGCATGTATAGTGTACACATGACTTGCAGGGTGGCTACAGCTTCATACAGAAAGTTAAAAAGAAACAAATCCATCCTTAATCTTGCATTCTAAGTACTCTGTGGGTTCCACTATCAGTATAGTAGCGAAAGAAGTATATATTAAATAATATATAATATAAAAATCTACAGTTAAATACAGAATTCGAAATCAGGTCATCGCGTTGCGAGCATCCGACGCTAACCAGTCCAGCACATTTTCGTTGTGGACCATGCTGGAGATATATCTCTATGTCTACTCATATACTCCCTCCGTTCCTAAATATTTGTCTTTTTCAGATTTCAAATGGACTAACACATACAGATGTGTATGTAGACATATTTTAGAGTGTATATTGACTCATTTTGCTCCGTATGTAGTCACTTGTTGAAATCTCTAAAAAGACAAATCTTTAGGAACGGAGGGAGTAGAAAACAGAGTTGGTGATGATGGTGTGCGTGCCATCCTACAATATAGGCTGTCGAATTTATATCTAACAGATAAGAAGGTAACTATGGTAATTTTGCAAAAAGATACCCACACCCCTCTCCACATTTGCAGAAAAGGCCTTCCCTCGTTGATCATTTTCTCTCACAAGATAAACTACTCATACAAATGCATCTTGATGTTCCGTGCAACGCACGGGCATCTAGCTAGTTTCTTTTAAAATAGTTACTGTGATAATTGGGTTGAAGTGATATATTTTATGTCTGCCCCGAATGATTACAGATTCACTAGTAGTAACAAAGAAAAGGTTGCCTTGTTAATTAACAGAAAACAGGGTGAAAACTATCACATGAGGCCGGTAAAAACAAGGCACACTGGGTTCAACGTCATCGTCACTGCAGCTGTGCACGCTCGAGAAGTCTACATATTGAGGGGGCTACGGAGAGAAAGACGTATCGAGTGTGTCTGAGTAAGGCACAGAGACACAACTAGTGTGTGTGTGTGTGTGTGTGTGTGTGTGTGTGTGTGTGTGTGTGTGTGCGTGCGTTTGAGAGAGAAACCAATTGATAGATTAAGATCAAGATCGAGTTGTCACCCTTCTGCTGTCATTGTTGGGGGTGGGGAGGGGAGGGACAAAAATACGTATCGAGAGCGTGCGCGCCGTAGGCACAGAGGCACAACTAGCGAGTGTGTGTGTATGTGTGCGTGTTTGAGAGAGAAGCCAGTAGATAGATTATTATCAAGATCGAGGTGCCACCCTACTCCTTCGGTGTCGGGTAGTGTGCGTGTGTGTTTGAGAGAGAAGCCAGTAAATAGATTAGTATCAAGATCGAGGTGTCACCCTACTCCTTCGGTGTCGGGAAGTGTGTGTGTGTGGGTGTGGGGGGCAATGACACTTAGATATAGGGAGAAGGAGTTTGTGTGACACATATCTATATTAAGGGATAGGTAGATAGCATGTGTGTGAGTCATACTTAAAGCATCACGGAGATAAACAAACGGTGTGCATGCAAGTGCCGAAAAAAATGAAGCGAGAAACAATGTCTACGCGCGCGTGTTTGTGTGTGTGTGTGTGTGTGAGAGAGAGAGAGAGAGAGAGAGAGAGAGAGAGAGAGTATGTATTCATATGGTTCCAGAACTCGAGTCAGCCTTAGGCATATGTGTGAGAGACATAATTATACTTTGAGACATTAGTGGCGGTGGGTGGGCAGAATTAAAGGGGTGGGTGTGTTCGACAGAGAGAGCGTGTGTGTTTCTATGTGAGAGACTTGTAGGACGGGGTAGAAAGACGAATTCTAACCTTGACGGAGGGACATAAATACATGAAGTGCGCGTGTGTGATTCCGATGCCCACAGAGAAATGAGATATATATGCGTGTGAGAGAGATTGCACAATTCATTCACGTATCACTATCTTGCGACCGTGGACGTGCATCGCTTGAACATAAATCAATATCTACTTCTTATCGTGGCCAAAGATACAATATCAATTCAGCGCTATAAAGATTGGACACTCACATATCACATTTTTTCTTTCTGAATAATCCTTTTCAATTGTGCATGCCAAAGTTACAGTGATGTTTCTTCATACAACCAATGTATCTATCATGTACATGCACCATTGTTAGTCTTGCATTCAAATTCATTAGTCTTGGATGCTTTAAGGTTCTATTATGAAGTAATATATGTAATATTCATATATGAATTCAACGGGTACGCAATTTATGAAATGGAGGCAATGTAATCATATGAGGTAACACTTTTAAGTAGCGGACTACAATATCCATTTCTTTTTGTGCGCCTCTATAATAACATGTCAATGCATTATGTTTAAAGTAAATAACCAATGGCACTAAATTATCTATTTACACGAGAAATACAAAGGCTGAGCGTTTGATCCCTTTTTTGTGAACGCGCCTCTACACCCGTACGATTGGCCGCGCCCGTGTGAACGTCCAAGTTATCGGTCCATCATCCTAAGTTATTGTCTTTATTTCTGGGGTGGACTTCACACCAGTTATTAACTACTGACGTGTGCCCGTGTACACAGTCTCGCATGACCTTCCCGCTAGCACTGTCCAAAATTAGTTGAAACTGGATACGAACGATCCCGCGGGCGGCAAAATCTCCCGCCTCCTTCTAAAATTTCCGCGACCTAGTCTTTAGCATGTGAAATTCCCCTTTTTTACTTGGTGCATGGAGAACAATAGTTACAATACCGCCCTCATTTACATAATAGGTTGGGGCTGCTTTGGTAACTTCCGGTTCCCCCCACCACACAGCACCCCCATTTCCTCCCCCCTCCTGCAAAAACGACTAACTCCACAGCACTAGAGCATCTTACATCACGCCGTCCGTACTTCATCGGCCTTTCTACCCTCCCTTCTCGAAACCCTAGATCGCTCATCCTTTGCGCGTGCAGAGCCCATTCATCGCTAGCGGCGTCCACCTCGCCGGATCTGCTTCGCGCCGCATCTACCCTCCCACCTCCCTAGAAACAAGTAGACTTCTCATCCACCACTGCACCATAGCCCATTCGGTGCCGGCCTTGTCCACGGCGCCGGATCTGCTTCACGGTACTCTCAACAACCACAGCGCCGCAGCAGCGGCTCCTTCATACTCCCCATCGAAGCGCCGTCCACCCCCGAAGTCGCCCACCGACACCTCGCCGACGGCCTCGATCCTCATCGCCGACACCTTCCTCAACCCTACCGGAGCCGCTTCACCGACACCATCGTCAACCCTACCGGAGTAGCTTCGCCTATACCATTCCCAACCCTACCGGGGCCGCTTTGCCAACTCACAAGTCCACGGCCTCAGATCCACTTCGTCGCACCCTCGTCCATCCTAGCGGAGCAGCTTCTGACGCCCCGTCCACGACCGCAGATCCGCATCGTCGACACCATCCTGAACCCAACCGAGTAGCTTCACCGACGCCCTCGTCCATGACCTCAGATCTGCTTCGCCCACACTGTTATCCACCCTACCGGAGCCGCTCCACAAACACCCTACTCGACGATTCTATATCTCCTTACCGGACTCCGACAGCCAGCGCAACGTCATCACCCTTGACGTTTCTAACATGATTCCACCGTCTGGCAAGATGCCAAGCACCCGCCACGGCCTAGGTACTTGTCACCTTTAAACTCATCCATGTAGCGAACCGACCTCAGGCGGTCAAGTCTCTGTGTTCAGTGTCATCCCTGGATCAGTAATGCTGACACACACAGTACTCGAAGGATTTATAACAGAATAGCAATCACACACTTATTACATCGAATGTCTCACAAGAGAACTTACTACAATAAATATGTCTTAAGGCCATCTAAAACGATAACAGCGGAAGGCTTGGAAGATAAAGTGAGTCCATGAACTCCAACGGCAGAGCAGAGTGCATGACAAACGACCTATCGCACCTTACTCGTCTGAAAAATCTGCAACATGACACGTTGCAGCCCGAAAACGGGTCAGCACAGGGAATATGCTCGCAATATAACACAGTAGAGCAATGAACAGATAAATGCTATCACTACATGCATATATGGCTAGTGGAGGCTCTATTGTTATATGATTTTTGCGAAAATCCAATTTTTCCCTACAACAAAGGAATAAATTTTATTGAACTACAAAGTTGGTTGAAAATTATTGAGAAGGTTCCTCCAACTCAATCCCAATTAAGGTAATCATTAACAACCCAACAAAATAATTTAGAGTGCTGAGATCAAATCAATAATTCTAGTACCAGATACTCAAGGTGTCCATAACTGGGGACATGGCTAACCATGATTAGTTTGTACACTCTGCAGAGGTTTGCGCACTTTTCCCCACAAGACTCGATCTCTTCCGTTGGATTTCTCGCACTACATGGTGTTTGAGAGACGGATGACCGAGACACGGTCTTTCAGAAGCATTAACTCTTTACTCTGGGTGGACAGTTACACCTACTTTTCCTCTACATCTGCTAGCCCACCACTGAAAGAGGTCACACAACATACTCAACTATGCCAGAGCCCATAATGGCTTGTGGATGCACACGGAAGTTTCTAGCATGAAAAATATTATGATCCCTTTGAGCCTGGGTGGCGTACCGTAGGATGATCACACGGTATATCCCCGGGATCTCCTAGGACAACACTGGATTCCCCAGGTGCCCAAAACAAACAATCCACCCAGATGTGTATTAAAGTTGCCACCTTAAGTTGAACCATTAATTAACAATCTCACATCTGTCATGGATACACTCAAACCCAATCCACGTCTATGAGCATAGCATGGCAATATAAGCATAAAGTAGAAGTAACTCCCAGGGTTTGATAATAGGGCAATAGGTTCTACCTCATCAACTACTTCCCAAACCCAGAAGTTAAACACATCCTAATCATGCAATGTCTGAGGGTTGTAACTAATGCATAAAAACTGGGTATGAAAAGAGTATGATCAATGTGTTACTTGCCTTGCTGACGATCCGCAAAACCTAGAGACTCGTAGTAGCACGCTTCGCACTCCGGGAATTCTATCGCAAACAAACAATAGCATACATAAGCAATCAAGAAAGATGCACGGAAAACTCAAACAAGGATATCTAACCAGAAAGTTCAACTGAAGAACTCCGGGTTGCAAAAAGAATCAAATCAAACGGAGCAACGAAGCTCAAACTGGGAAAGAAACAAGATCCGATTACTAATCTGGACTAAAATCAAATTATACAGTACAAAATCTTGTTCAATTTGATTAAACAGAAAGAGGGCTTCGAGACGAAGATCTAGGCGCTTGAATCGCCTGATTCCGAAACACGAGCAAAAAGATAAACTAAAACGAAAATCAGGGCAGAAATCACGATCGAAAATAATCGCGGAAAAACCCTGGAAAAAGAAAAACTGACGAACAGGCTAACGAACGAATGTTCGCTCTCTGCGGCCAACGGGTGAACGGCGTTCGTTAAAACGGACGTACGGACGAACGTCCGCTAAATAATAAACGGACGACAAAAAATAAAACCGATCTAAAATAAAATAACTGAGGGTTTCTAAAAAAACCATACGGTTTTCTAAAGAAAACCGGCGGCTACCGGACGCGCGGACGGCGCGGCGGCGGCAACTCCGGCGAGGCAGCGGCGGCGAGCGGGTCGGCGGGCGGGTCGGGACGTCGCGGCGGTCTGGGTCGTGGCACGGCGGTGGTGGCGGGGCGGCGCGAGTTAGGTTAGGGTTTCGCGACGGGCTGGTGGTGGGCTGCGGGGTCGGGGCGCAGCTTATAAGGGCCGGGGCGGTGGGAGTCCGGGTCGCCCATGGCCCGTAAGTCGGTTCGAACTTTTTTTTAAAATATTCTGACGGGCAGAAAAACGAAGAAACGAAATACTAAACGAACTCCAAAAATCCCGAAATAAATTTTCCCCATCCTATAAAAATATGCCGGACAAGGTGAACATTTATTTGGGCCTCTAATGCAATTTTGAAAAACACATATTTTTCCTAATTCGGAAAAAATAGCAATAAAATCCAAATAAAATATATTTATTTGATTTTAATATTTTTCCTCCAATATTTCATCTATTTTGGAGAAGTCATATTATCTCCTTTCATATATTTTAAATTCAAAATATTTTCGGAGAGAAAAACCATTAAAACCAAAATGATCCTTGTTTCAATATTTGATAAAATTCAAATATGAAAATCGTGAAATCCCCAACTCTCTCCGCGGGTCCTTGAGTTTCTTAGAATTTTGAGGATCGCAAACGAAAATGCAATAAAATATGATATGCATGATTGACCTATGTATAACATTCCAAATTGAAAATTTGGGATGTTACAAACCTACCCCCTTAAGATGAATCTCGTCCTCGAGATTCGGGTTGGCTAGAAAATAGGTGTGGGTGGTCTTTGCGTAGATCATCCTCTCGTTCCCAGGTGGCTTCATCGTCGGTATGATGGCTCCACTGAACTTTGCAAAACTTGATAACCTTGCTGCGAGTAACTCGGCTGGCAAACTCAAGAATCTTGACAGGTTTTTCCTCATATGTCAAATCATTATCTAACTGAATTGCATCCAAGGGCACTATATCTCTCAGAGGAATATCAACCATCTCTGCATGGCACTTCTTCAACTGGGAAACGTGAAACACATCATGTACTCCCGACAGTCCTTCGGGTAACTCCAACTTGTAGGCAACCTCTCCCATACGTTCCAAAACACGGTACGGTCCCAAAAATCTCGGGGCTAACTTTCCCTTAACTCCAAAAAGTTTAACTCCTCGAAGAGGTGACACTCGCAGATACGCTCTATCTCCGATTTCATAGACTACCTCCTTGCGTTTTGAATCTGCATAACTCTTCTGTCGGGACTGAGCTACCATCAGTCTATCTCAAATCAGCTTAACCTTCTCTTCGGACTCCTTAATCAAATCTAGTACAAACAACTAACGGTCTCCAACTTCATCCCACATCAACGGTGTTCTGCACCTTCTTCCATACAGGGCCTCAAACGGTGCCATCTTCAAACTGGCCTGGTAGCTATTGTTGTACGAGAACTCCGCGTAGGGCAAGTTGTCATCCCAACTAGATCCATAATCTAGCGCACAAGCTCTCAACATGTCCTCCAAAATCTGATTGTGTCTCTCGGTCTGTCCATCCATGCTCTGGGTGAAAAGTCATCTTGAACTCCAGCACTGGTACCCAAGGTCCGTGCGGTGGTGCCAAAACTTTGAAGTAAACTGTGTTCCTCTATCTGATACGATGGTCCTCGGAACTCCGTGCAGACATACGATCATGGTTCTATATATCTTGGCCAACTTCGCACTTGTATAAGTGGTTTTCACTGGGATAAAGTGGGATACTTTGGTCAAACGATCCACTACTACCCAGATAGAATCATATCCCGATCGGGTCCTTGGCAATCCGGTGATAAAATCCATGCCAAGCTTATCCCACTTCCGTTCGGGTATCGGCATAGGCTGGAGTAATCCTACTGGCTTCTGATGTTCTTCCTTCACTCTCTGACATACATCACATATGGCTACATACTCGGCAATATCCTTCTTCATACCAGTCCACTAGAAACGCTCCTTCAAGTCCAAATACATCTTAGTGTTTCCGGGGTGTATCGAGTATGGCGAGTCATGAGCTTCCTGTAGTATCAACTTCCTGATCTCTGCATTATTGGGCACATATACACGGTCCTCAAACCACAAGGTGTCGTGCTCATCCTCACGAAAACCTTTGGCTTTCCCTTCACTCATCTTCTCCTTTATTTCGGCAATTTCTTTGTCATCTTTCTGAGCTTCTTGAATCTTTCCCAATAATGTTGATAGAACCTCCAACGCTGCAACAAAACCTCTAGGGACTATCTCCAAACGTAGCTCCCTGATATCTTCTACCAACTCCTTTGGCATTCCTCCGCTTACGAGGGCATTGACGTAACTCTTCTGGCTCAAAGCGTCTGCTACGACATTGGCCTTGCCTGGATGATAGTGCAACTTCATATCATAATCTTTTATGAGCTCCAACCATCTCCTCTGCCTGATGTTCAGCTCCTTCTGAGTAAAAATATACTTCAAACTCTTGTGATCCGTATACACATCGCAATGGTTTCCAATCAGAAAATGTCTCCAGGTCTAGAGCGCATGCACTATGGCTGCTAACTCCAAGTCGTGTGTGGCATAATTCAACTCATGTGGTCAAAGTTGTCGTGAGGCATCCGAAACAACTTATCCGTCTTGCATAAGTACTCCTTGATGACCCACAAGTAAAGGGGATCTATCGTAGTCCTTTTTGATAAGTAAGAGTGTCGAACCCAACGAGGAGCAGAAGGAAATGATAAGCAGTTTTCAGCAAGGTATTCTCTGCAAGCACTGAAATAATAGGTAACATATAGTTTTGTGATGGGATAATTTGTAACGAGCAACAAGTAACAAAAGTAAATAAAGTGCAGCAAGGTGGCCCAATTGTTTTTGTAGCAAAGGACAAGCCTGGACAAACTCTTATATAGAGAAAAGCGCTCCCAAGGACACATGGGAATTATCGTCAAGCTAGTTTTCATCACGTTCATATGATTCACGTTCGGCACTTTGATAATTTGATATGTGGGTGGACCGGTGCTTGGGTGTTGTTCTTACTTGAACAAGCATCCCACTTATGATTAACCTCTATTCCAAGCATCCGCAACTACAACAAAAGTATTAAGGTAAACCTAACCATAGCATGAAACATATGGATCCAAGTCAGCCCCTTACGAAGTAACGCATAAACTAGGGTTTAAGCTTCTGTCACACTAGCAACCCATCATCTACTTCCCAATGCCTTCCCCTAGGCCCAAATAATGGTGAAGTGTTATGTAGTCGACGTTCACATAACACCACTAGAGGATAGACAACATACATCTCATCAAAATATTGAACGAATACCAAATTCACATGACTACTAATAGCAAGACTTCTCCCATGTCCTCAGGAACAAACGTAACTACTCACAAAGTGTATTCATGTTCATAATCAGAGGGGTATTAATATGCATAAAGGATCTGAACATATGATCTTCCACCAAATAAACCAACTAGTGTCAACTACAAGGAGTAATCAACACTACTAGCAACCTACAGGTACCAATCCCGGACATAGAGACAAGAATTGGATACAAGAGATGAACAAGGGTTTTGAGAGGAGATGGTGCTGATGAAGATGTTGATGGAGATTTCCCTCTCCTGATGAGAGGAGCGTTGGTGATGACGATGGCGATGATTTCCCCCTCCCGGAGGGAAGTGTCCCCGGCAGAACATCTCTGCGGAGCCCTAGATTGGTCCGCATGAGGTTCCGCCTCGTGGCGGCGAGTCTCGCCCGAAAGGTTGCTTATGATTTTTCTTCGGACGAAAGACCTCATATACCAGAAGATGGGCACCGGAGGGCCAACAGGGGGCCCACGAGGCAGGGGGGCATGCCCAGGGGGTAGGGCGCGCCCCCCACCCTCGTGGCCAGGTGGGGCCCCCTTTGACGTACTTCTTCCGCTCAATATTTTTTATTATTTCCAAAAATAACTTTAGTGGAGTTTTAGGACTTTTGGAGTTGTGCAGAATAGGTCTCTAATATTTGCTCCTTTTCCAACCCAGAATTCCAGCTGCCGGCATTCTCCCTCCTTTTGTAAACCTTGTAAAATAAGAGAGAATAGGCATAAGTATTGTGACATAATGTGTAATAACAGCCCATAATGCAATAAATATCGATATAAAAGCATGATGCAAAATGGACGTATCAACTCCCCCAAGCTTAGACCTCGCTTGTCCTCAAGCGAAAGCCAATACCGATAAATATGTCCACATGTTTAGAGGTAGAGGTGTCGATAAAATAAAATACGGACATGAGGGCATCATAATTATTCTCATAACAACAACATATATGGATACTGTCATATGATTTCTTATGCTCAAGTAATAATCTATTCACAATGCCAAGTATGAATCAGAAACTTTATTGAGAACTAACAAAGTATAATCTCAGTCATTGAAGCAATTGCAATTTATCATAACATCAGAAAGATTCTATGTCAGAGCTTTCTAGCAAGTCCACATACTCAACTATCATTTAGTCATTCATAATTGCTAACACTCACGCAATACTTGTGGTTACGGAGTTTTAATCGGACACAGAGAAAGATAGGGGCTTATAGTTTCGCCTCCCAACCTTTTACCTCAGGGGTAATGTCAACAATAATAACTCATGCTAACCCACATCCAATTAGATATATGTATCAGGATCTCTCCAACATCCCGTGCTTGCCAAAGGATAAAATGTAAAAAGGAAAGGTGAAGATCACCATGACTCTTGCATAAGGCAGAAGATAATAGTAAAAGATAGGCCCTTCGCAGAGGGAAGCAGAGGTTGCCATGCGCTTTCAGGGTTGGATGCACAAAATCTTAATGCAAAAGAACGTCACTTTATATTGCCCCTTGTGATATGAACCTTTATTATGCAGTCCGTCACTTTTATTTCTTCCACATCACAAGATCGTATAAAGTTTATTTCCTCCACACCAATCAATCATACATATTTAGAGAGCAATTTTTATTGCTTGCACCGATGACAACTTACTTGAAGGATCTTACTCAATCCATAGGTAGGTATGGTGGACTCTCATGGCAAAACTGGTTTAAGGGTATTTGGAAGCACAAGTAGTATCTCTACTTGGTGCAAAGAATTTGGCTAGCATGAGGGGTAAAAGCAAGCTCAACATGTTGGATGATCCATGACAATATACTTTATCTCAGATATAAGAAAACATAACCCATTACGTTGTCTTCCTTGTCCAACATCAACTCTTTAGCATGTCATATCTTAATGAGTGCTCCCAATCATAAAAGATGTCCAAGATAGTATATTTATATGTGAAACCTCTCTTTCTTTATTACTTCCTATTAATTGCAATGATGACCAAAGCTATGTTTGCCAACTCTCAACATTTTTTAATCATCATACTCTTTCTATGTGAAGTCATTACTCTCAATAAGATCAATATGATCTCTTTGTTTCTTTTTAATATTTTTCTTTTATTTTATTCACTAAAGATCATGGCAAGATAGTCAAGCCCTTGACTCAACACTAATCTTTATTATATAGCTCACGGACTCGATTACAAAGAAGGGATCATAAAGCAAAACTCAAAACTAGATCATACCAAAACTTTTATTCTACTAGATCAAGATACTACTAATAGGATCGAACTAAGAAAAACGGTAAAGATAGGAGTGTGATGGTGATACGATACCGGGGCATCTCCCCCAAGCTTGGCAGTTGCCAAGGGGAGTGCCCATACCCATGTGATTATGTCTCCTTTGTTGAAGAAGAAGATGATGGTTTAGTTGATGGCGTAGTCTTCTTCCTTAATTTGCGCTTGAGGACAGAATTTTGATCCCTCAAGTCATTAATCTCCTGTTCCAGGCTTAATATATTTTTGCATAATTCTTGCTTTTTTTCCTGCAAGAGACGAAAAGGGATAAACTCGATTTTAAATTTCTTTGCTTTATCAGGGAGGCTTGACTTTTTGAACTCCACATGCATGTCCCCAGGTTGAGGTAATGGGACTTCTTCATCTGAACTCGTCTCCTCCCTCCTCTTGGGTTCATAGTCCTCTTCTCCTTCCGTAGTCCAACCACAATGCTCCACATCTCCATAGACCTTGGGATTTGCAAGGTAATCAACCACATAGCTTTCTCCTTCAGAATCCTGGGACGACATGTTGCTCTAATCTGCAGCAGGACAGCTTGAAACGAAAACAGAGGATATTTGCATGATACAGGAGTCAAAACCTTCGGGAGATTATATAATGAATTTTTACCGACCAAAATTCGTATCGTGCAAGAAAACGGAGTCCGAAGAGCACACGAGGTGCCCACGAGGTAGGGGGCGTGCCCAGTAGGGTAGGGCGCGCCCTCCACCCTTGTGGAGCCCTCATGTCCTTCCCGGACTGCTTCTTATTTTTCTATTTTTCTAAATATTCCAAAACGGATAAATATTGCCTTTAGAACTGTTTTGGAGTTGGTTTACTTACCGTACCACATACCTATTCCTTTTCAGAATCTACTACGTTCCGGAAAGTGTCCCTTATGTATTCCTCCGGGGTTACGGTTTCAATAACATTGGTTTCAACATTTATAGGATTACCTTAGATATAGTGTTTGATTCTTTGACCGTTCACCACCTTCAGATTTGTGCCTTCGAAGTTATTGATTTTTATGGCACCGGAACAATAGACCTCCTCGATAACGTAAGGGCCTTCCCATTTAGAGAGAAGTTTTCCTGCAAAAAATCTTAAACGAGAGTTGTGTAGCAATACATAGTCACCTACATTAAACTCACGCTTTTGTGTCCTTTTGTCATGCCATCTTTTAACTTTTTCTTTAAACAACTTGGCATTTTCATAAGCTTGGGTTCTCCATTCATCAAGTGAGCTAATATCAAATAACCTCTTCTCACCGGCAAGTTTGAAATCATAATTGAGCTCTTTAATAGCCCAATATTCCTTATGTTCTAGTTCGAGAGGTAAGTGACATGCTTTTCCATAAACCATTTTATACGGAGACATACCCATAGGATTTTTATATGCAGTTCTATAGGCCCATAATGCATCATCAAGTTTCTTGGACCAATTCTTTCTAGATCTATTAACAGTCTTTTGTAAAATTAATTTGAGCTCGCTATTACTCAATTCTACTTGACCACTAGACTGTGGGTGATAAGGAGATGCAATTCTATGGTTAACATCATATTTAGCAAGCATTTTACGAAAATCACTGTGAATAAAGTGTGAACCACCATCAGTCATTAAATATCTAGGGACTCCAAACCTCAGAAAAATAACTTCTTTGAGCATTTTAATAGAAGTGTTATGATCAGCACTACTAGTTGGAATAGCTTCTACCCACTTAGTAACGTAATCAACAACAACTAAAATATGTGTATATCCATTAGAGGCAGGAAAAGGTCCCATATAATCAAAGCCCAAAACATCAAATGGTTCAATAACAAGTGAATAGTTCATAGGCATTTCTTGACATCTACTAATATTACCAATTCTTTGACACTCATCACAAGACAGGACAAACTTACGGGCATCCTTGAAGAGAGTAGGCTAATAAAAACCGGATTGCAATACCTTATGTGCAGTTCTGTCTCCAGCGTGGTGTCCTCCATATGCCCCGGAGTGACACTTGCGTAGGATCTGTTCTTGTTCATGCTCAGGTACACAACGTCTAATAACACCATCTACTCCTTCTTTATAAAGATGCGGGTCATCCCAAAAGTAATGTCTCAAATCATAGAAAAACTTTTTCTTTTGCTGGTATGTGAAACTAGGTGGTATAAATTTAGCAACAATGTAATTAGCATAATCAGCATACCATGGAGCAGTACGAGAAGTATTTATGACATTTAGTTGTTCATCAGGAAAGCTATCATCAATAGGTAGTGGGTCATCAAGAACATTTTCTAACCTAGACAAGTTGTCTGCAACGGGGTTCTCAACTCCCTTTCTATCAACAATATGCAAATCAAATTCTTGTAGCAAGAGAACCCATCTAATAAGTCTAGGTTTAGCATCTTTCTTTTCCATAAGGTATTTAATAGCAGCATGATCAGTGTGAATAGTTACTTTAGAATCGACAATATAAAGTCTAAACTTATCACAAGCAAATACAACTGCTAAGAATTCTTTTTCAGTAGTGGCATAATTTCTTCGAGCATTGTCTAGAGTTTTACTAGCATATTGAATAACATTTAATTTCTTATCAACTCTTTGCCCTAGAACAACACCTAAAGCATAAACACTAGCATCACACATAATTTCAAAGGGTAAATTCCAATCAAGTGGCTGAACAATAGGTGCAGAGATCAATGCTTTCTTAAGTATTTCAAATGCTTCCACACAGTCATCATCAAAGACAAATGGTATATCTTTTTGTAATAAATTAGTCAGAGGCCGAGAGATTTTTGAGAAGTCCTTAATGAACCTCCTATAAAAACCGGCGTGACCAAGGAAACTTCTTATACCTTTGATGTCCTTGGGACATGGCATCTTTTCAATAGCATCAACCTTGGCTTTATCAACTTCAATACCTCTTTCAGAAACTTTATGCCCCAAGACAATACCTCCGTTAACCATAAAGTGGCACTTTTCCCAATTCAAGACAAGATTATTTTCTTCACATCTCTGCAAAACTTGATTAAGGTTGCTCAAGCAATCATCAAAAGAGGATCCATAAACGGAGAAATCGTCCATGAAAACCTCACAAATCTTTTCACAAAAGTCAGAGAATATAGCCATCATGCATCTTTGAAAGGTAGAAGGTGCATTACATAAACCAAAAGACATACGTCTATAAGCAAAAGTACCAAAAGGGCAAGTAAAAGTAGTCTTTGATTGATCATTGGCTGACACAGGTATTTGAGAGAAACCAGAATAACCATCTAGAAAGCAAAAATGTGTATGTTTGGATAATCTTTCTAGCATTTGATCGATAATAGGCAGGGGTAATGATCCTTTTTAGTGGCCTTATTTAATTTGCGGAAATCAATTACCATCCTATAACCTGTAATAATTCTTTGCGGGATCAACTCATCTTTATCATTAGGAACGACGGTAATACCTCCCTTCTTAGGGACACAATGGACAGGACTTACCCACTGACTATCAGCAATGGGATAAATTATACCTGCCTCAAGGAGCTTTAGTATTTCCTTTCTTACCACTTCCTTCATCTTAGGATTCAGCCGTCGTTGATGATCACGAACTGGTTTGGCATCTTCCTCCAAATTTATTTTATGTTGACATAGAGTGGGACTAATGCCCTTAAGATCATCAAGAGTATATCCAATAGCAACACGGTGCTTCCTCGGAGTTTTCAATAATCTCTATTCTTCATGCTCTGAAAGGTTAGCACTAATAATAACATGATATATCTTTTTCTCATCAAGATAAGCATATTTAAGAGTATCAGACAACGGTTTAAGCTCAAACACGGGATCACCCTTGGGTGGAGGAGGATCCCCTAGGATTTCGACAGGCAAATTGTGTTTCATGATAGGTTCCTGTTTAAATAATACTTCATCTATTTCCCTTCTTTCATTCATAAACATATCATTTTCATGGTCTAGCAAATATTGTTCTAAAGGATCACTAGGAGGTACGACAATAGAAGCAAGACCAATAATTTCATCCTTACTAGGCAATTCTTCTTCACGGTGTTGTCTACTAAATTTAGAGAAATTAAACTCATGAGACATATCACCCAAGCCTATAGTAACAACATCCTTTTCGCAGTCTATCCTAGCATTGACGGTGTTCAACAAGGGTCTACCAAATATAATGGGACAAAAGCTATCTTGTGGGGAACCAAGAACAAGAAAATCAGCAGGATATTTAGTTTTCCCACACAGGACTTCAACATCTCTTACAATTCCCATTGGTGAAATAGTATCTCTATTAGCAAGTTTAATTGTGACATCAATAACTTCTATCTCAACAGGTGCAATATCATGCATAATTTCTTTGTATAAGTCATAAGGTATTGTACTAACACTAGCACCCATATCACACAAGCCATGATAACAATGATCTCCTATTTTAACAGAAATAATGGGCATGCCTACCACAGGTCTATGTTTATCTTTAGCACAAGGTTTGGCAATTCTAGCAGTTTCACCGCAGAAATAAATAACATGCCCATCAATATTATCAGCCAAGAGATCTTTAACAATAGCAATATTAGGTTCAACTTTAACTTGCTCAGGAGGTGTATAAGTTCTAATATTGCTTTTACGAACCACAGTTGAAGCTTTAGCATGATCCTTTATCCTAACAGGGAAAGGTGGTTTCTCAACATAAGAAGTAGGAACAATAGGATCATTATAAGTGATAGTCTTTTCTTCAACTTTAATAGGTGCAGCTACTTTTACTTCTATGGGAGGATGAAATTTAAACCACTTCTCCTTAGGGAGATCAACATAAGCAGCAAAAGATTTACAGAAAGAGGCTACTATCTCAGAGTCAAGTCCATATTTAGTGCTAAACTTACGGAAAACATCGGTATCCATAAAAGATTTAACACAATCAAACTTAGGTGTCATACCTGACTCCTTACCTTTGTCGAGGTCTCAATCTTCAGAGTTGCGTTCAATTCTATCCAATAAATTCCATTTGAATTCAATAGTCTTCACCATAAATAAGCCAGCACAAGAAGTATCGAGCATGGTGCGATTGTTTTCAGAAAGCCGAGCATAAAAACTTTGAATAATTATTTATCTTGGAAGCTCATGATTGGGGCATGAATATAACATTGATTTAAGCCTCCCCCAAGCTTGAGTGATGCTTTCTCCTTCGCGAGGCCAAAAAATATATATATAATTGCGATCACGATGAACAAGATGCATAGGATAAAATTTCTGATGAAATTCCAATTTCAATCGTTTGTAGTTCCATGATCCCATATCATCACATAGCCTATACCATGTCGATGCATCTCCCTTCAAAGATAAAGGGAAGAACTTCTTATTAATAACATCACCGGGTATTCCTGCAAGCTTAAATAGTCCACAAACTTCATCCATATAGATTAGGAGATCATCAGGATGCTTTGTTCCATCTCCTGCAAAAGGATTAGCTAGCAGTTTTTCTAACATACCCGAAGGAATCTCAAAGTGGACATCTTCATTTTCAGTAGGTTCAGTAGGTTGAGGAGCAACTCTTTGCTCTACTGATCGGGGTGAAGATACCCCGAACAAGCCCCTCAAAGGATTACTTTCCATAGTAACAAGTGACAGTAAATTTCAGCACACTATATAAATGTTTCCTTACCAAATTCCACCTACCAAAGGCGCTTCACTCCCCGAAAATGGCGCCAGAAAAGAGTCTTGATGACCCACAAGTATAGGGGATCTATCGTAGTCCTTTTGATAAGTAAGAGTGTCGAACCCAACGAGGAGCAGAAGGAAATGATAAGTGGTTTTCAGCAAGGTATTCTCTGCAAGCACTGAAATAATAGGTAAGAGATAGGTTTTTGATAGGATAATTTTTAACGAGCAACAAGTAACAAAAGTAAATAAAGTGCAGCAAGGTGGCCCAATCCTTTTTGTAGCAAAGGACAAGCCTGGAAAAACTCTTATATAGAGAAAAGCGCTCCCGAGGACACATGGGAATTATCGTCAAGCTAGTTTTCATCACGTTCATTTGATTCACGTTCGGTACTTTGACAATTTGATATGTAGGTGGACCGGTGCTTGGGTGTTGTTCTTACTTGAACAAGCATCCCACTTATGATTAACCTCTATTGCAAGCATCCGCAACTACAACAAAAGTATTAAGGTAAACCTATCCATAGCATGAAACATATGGATCCAAATCAGCCCCTTACGAAGCAAGGCATAAACTAGGGTTTAAGCTTCTGTCACTCTAGCAACCCATAATCTACTTATTACTTCCCAATGCCTTCCCCTAGGCCCAAATAATGGTGAAGTGTCATGTAGTCGACGTTCACATAACACCACTAGAGGATAGACAACATACATCTCATCAAAATATCGAACGAATACCAAATTCACATGACTACTAATAGCAAGACTTCTCCCATTTCCTCAGGAACAAATGTAACTACTCACAAAGTGTATTCATGTTCATAATCAGAGGGTATTAATATGCATAAAGGATCTGAACATATGATCTTCCACCAAATAAACCAACTAGTATCAACTACAAGGAGTAATCAACAGTACTAGCAACCTACAGGTACCAATCCCGGACTTAGAGACAAGAATTGGATACAAGAGATGAACTAGGGTTTTGAGAGGAGATGGTGTTGATGAAGATGTTGATGGAGATTGCCCTCTCCCGATGAGAGGAGCGTTGGTGATGACGATGGCAATGATTTCCCCCTCCCGGAGGGAAGTGTCCCCGGCAGAACAGCTCTGCTGGAGCCCTAGATTGGTTCCGCCAAGGTTCCGCCTCGTGGCGGTGAGTCTCGCCCCAAAGGTTGCTTATGATTTTCTTGGACGAAAGACCTCATATACCGAAGATGGGCACCGGAGGGCCAACAGGGGCCCACGAGGCGGGGGCGCCTGGGGTAGGGCGCGCCCCACCCTCGTGGCGTGTGGGGCCCCTCGACGTACTTCTTCCGCTCAATATTTTTTATTATTTCCAAAAATAACTTTCGTGGAGTTTCAGGACTTTTAGAGTTGTGCAAAATAGGTCTCTAATATTTGCTCCTTTTCCAGCCCAGAATTCCAGCTGTCGGCATTCTCCCTCCTTATGTAAAGCTTGTAAAATAAGAGAGAATAGGCATAAGTATTGTGACATAATGTGTAAAAACAGCCCATAATGCAATAAATATTGATATGAAAGCATGATGCAAAATGGACATATCACTCCTCCAAGTCCTAAGCGAGAGGCGTCGCAGTACACTTGGAAATCCTTGCGTATATCCGGCAGAATCATCATTAGGGCTGTAGTCAAACATTTCTTCAACTCCTGGAAACTGGCTTCACATTCTTCAGTCCAATGGAACTTGGTGTCCTTCTTCAACAATGCCGTCATAGGCTTCGCAATCTTAGAAAAATTCTCAATAAATCTTCGATAATATCCCGCGAGTCCAAGAAAACTGCGGATCTCTCCAACTGAGGTGGGTGCCAACCACTCAGCGACTGACTGAACCTTGGTAGGATCCACTGCTATACCTTCTCCTGATATAACATGTCCAAGAAATCCAACTTCCTTCAACCAAAACTCGCACTTGCTGAACTTGGCATATAACTGTTGTTCCCTGAGCTTCTCGAGAACTAAACGCAAATGCTCCTTGTGTTCCTCTTCATTCTTCGAGTATACCAAGATATCATCAATGAACGCCACGACAAACTTATCCAAGAACTCCATGAACACCTTGTTCATCATACTCATGAAATAGGCAGGGGCGTTAGTTAGTCCAAATGACATAACCGTATACTCGTATAACCCGTACCTTGTGGTGAAAGCTGTTTTAGGTATATCTTTTTCCCTAATCTTCAGCTGGTGATATCCTGATCACAAATCGATCTTCGAAAACACTTTAGCTCCTTGCAACTGGTCAAACAAATCATTGATCATTGGTAGTGGGTACTTATTCTTGATTGTTACTTCATTCAACACACGATAATCAACCACCATCCTTAACGATCCATCCTTCTTCTCGACCAAAAGCACTAGGGCTCCCCATGGTCTCGACCAAAAGCACTAGGGCTCCCCTTGGTGATGAACTTTGTTGAATGTAACCTTTCTCCAATAAATCCTTAATCTGCTTCTTAATCTCCTCCAGATCGTTTGTGGGCATCCGATATGGTCTCTTCGATATCTGCCCGGTGCCTGGCAATAGTTCTATTAAGAACTCAATGTCTCGATCCGGTGGCATGCCTAGTAATTCCTCTAGAAACACATCCTGGTAATCCTTCACAACAGGTACTTCCTCCTGAACAACTCCTGAGAGGGAATTTACTTGATCCTTTTTCCCTCGGGGGTAGTGAGCAAAATCGACTTACTCGCGCAATCGATGTTTCCCCCATACATCGATAGCCAATCCATTCCTAGTATCACATCCAATCCTTGTGACTTCAAAATTATCAGGTCTGAGGGGAAAACATGGCTTCCAATGGTCAATGGCATCTAAAAACATCCTTGTCTTGCCGTATATTCCGCTCCTGGCGAACTTACCAACATAGGTGTCTAAGTACCTAGTGGGCAACTTATACTTATCCACGAAACCCCTTGATATGTATGAATGTGATGCACCAGTATAAAAAAGAACGATTGCAGTAAAAGACTTAACCAAAAACTTACCGATAACTGCATCTGGCTGCTCCTCAACTTCCTCCACGTTCACGTGGTTCACTTGTCCCCTGTTGAAAGGGTTGGGCTTCTTCCCAGCGCTTCCATTGCCATTACCGTTCTTCAATTCAGGACAATCGTTGCCGTAGTGCCCAGTCTTTCCGCACTTGAAACAGGTAATGTGACTTTGATCCTTCTTGGCGGGTGTGGCTGGGTTAGAGCGGTTCTGATTGCTGCCTACTCCATTCCCGTTTCCATTCTTGGGGCCATTGTGGTTGTGAGAACTCCCTCCATTGTGGGTGTGGCCTCCATGGTTATGGATAAGTCCTCCCGAGTTCGGGGTGAAACGAGGCTTCTGCTGAGCTCCAGAATTGTACTTTCCTTGTCGATACTTCCTCTTGCGGCTCTCAATCTGTTGCTGCTTTCCTTCAATCATAAGAGCCTTGTCTACCAACTCCTGGTAGTTGTTAAATGTTTCCACCATCAACTGCATGCTCATCTCATCATTCAGCACTTCCATAAACTTCTCCTGCTTTGCGACATCTGTGGCCACATCATCAGGGGCATAGCGAGACAGCTTACTAAACTCATCTACGTACTGAGCCACAGTATGATTTCCCTGGCGTAAGTTGCGAAACTCACGCTTCTTCATGCTCATAGCTCCAGTTGAGACATGGGATGTGTGAAAAGCTTGCTGAAACTGATCCCAAGTGATATTGGCTATAGGGAAAGTGGCGGTGTAATTCTCCCACCATGACACTGCTGGTCCATCCAATTGGTGTGCGGCAAAGCGCACCTTCTCAGCATCAGTGCAACCTGCGGTGGTCAACTCCCTTCCAATCTTGCGTAACCAGTCGTCCGCAACTATGGGCTCGGTGCTGCTGGAAAACACCGGCGGCTGTAACATCAGAAAACGGGCTAAGTTGTCAACTGGAGGAGGGTTGTTGTTGTTTTTGTTGTTGTTGCCTTGGTTCTGGACTAATATCTGCATCAAGGCATTCTACTGCTGGATCAACTGGGTGATCTCCGGTGGGAAGACAAATCCGGTGTCACGTCTCGGAGGCATTTGATGGGTTTAGAGGGGAGAGATTAGAATAGAAAGAGGTCTAGTGAGAAAGCACTACCCATATGCACATGAGACAAACACAATCATATCATATCACTCAATCAATCAAGCAAGGGCATACAATCGGTCTAGAACTATCGTTACAAAAGTGCTCGGACTACTACTATATACATGGGGAAATATTACTAGTCATATGGTGGTCATCTAGAAATTTTGATCGGTGGAAGACTCCATGATGTCCGCTCCATCTTCATCTTCATAATCATCATCACTATCATCGGGGTCGGAGTCGGTGTCGTCGATGATGATGTAGTTCTCCGAGCAAGTGGAATCATCGTCCTCTCCTCCTGGCGCGGGGTCTCCCATGAAAACTCCTAGCTTCCTTGTTAGGTCGTCATTCTTCTCCACGAGTATCATCATTTCCTCCTCATATCCATCGCGTGTATACTTGAGTTCCTCTTCTAGCTCGGTGATCCTTGTCATCGCCTTCTTCAAATCTATCATGCTTGCGCACATCTGGTTCTCCTGGCGTCGAATGTGCTGGTTTAGCTCCTGGATGAATGCTGCAATGGACCTGTCCCTCCTGGTGCTGACTATCTCCCATTGCTCATCTCGGCGCCCACATATCTGGTAGATAGTATCCTTGAGATCCTTGTGGTAAACTTCGCCAATGCGCCCCATGGCGATGTGAGCTGCCATGCTATTTCCTAGACTCCAGGTTGGGGCATCAAAGGAAAACTCTATAGGTTCAGTGACTGGCGTGAATGTCCTTCCTGGAACTTGTCCTCTTCTGGTAAAGTAGCAGTGTAGGTCCCGATGAAGCTTGGTATTCCAATGTTCAGGTATCTAGTGACTTCTTTCAAGTGTCTTCCAAAGGGGGTGTCTTCATCTGGTTGTGCAAACTTATTCCTCGAGTCCGCCATCCTAAAGAGTAGAAAATGGAGAGGAGTCAGAAATGAGTAGAGAAGAGTGACCTATGGCTTTTCTTAGTGGTCGTGTCCTACATTCAGCATGTGCTCTGATACCATCTTGTAGCGACCCGACCTCAGGCGGCCAAGTCTCTGTCTTCAGTGTCATCCCTGGATCGGTAATGCTGACACACACAGTACTCGAAGGATTTATAACAGAGTAGCAATCACACACTTATTGCATCGAATGTCTCACAAGAGAACTTATTACAATAAATATGGCTTAAGGCCATCTAAAACGATAACAGTAGAAGGCTTGGAAGATAAAGTGAGTCCATGAACTCCAACGGCATATCTGAGTGCATGACAAACGACCTATCACACCTTACTCCTCGTCTGAAAAATCTGCAACATGACACGTTGCAGCCCGAAAACGGGTCAGCACATGGAATATGCTGGCAATATAACACAGTAGAGGAATGAACAGATAAATGCTATCACTACATGCATATATGGCTGGTGGAGGCTCTACTGTTATATGATTTTTGCAAAAATCCAATTTTTCCATACAACAAAGGAATAAATTTTATTGAACTACAAAGTTGGTTGAAAATTATTGAGAAGGTTCCTCCAACTCAATCCCAATTAAGGTAATCATTAACAACCCAACAAAATAATTTAGAGTGATGAGATCAAATCAATAATTCTAGTACCAGATACTCAAGATGTCCATAACCGGGGACACGGCTAACCATGATTAGTTTGTACACTCTGCAGAGGTTTGCGCACTTTTCCCCACAAGACTCGATCTCTTCCGTTGGATTTCTCGCACTACATGGTGTTTGAGAAACGGATGACAGAGACACAGTCTTTCAGAAGCATTAACTCTTTACTCTGGGTGGTCAGTTACACCCACTTTCCCTCTACATCTGCTAGCCCACCACTGAAAGATGTCACATAACATACTCAACTATGCCAGAGCCCATAAAGGCTTGTGCTGCACACGGAAGTTTCTAGCATGAAAAATCTTATGATCCCTTTGAGCCTGGGTGGCGGACCGTAGGATGATCACACGGTATATCCCCGGGATCTCCTAGGACAACACTGGATTCCCCAGGTGCCCAAAATAAACAATCCACCCAGATGTGTATTAAAGTTGCCACCTTAAGTTGAACCATTAATTAACAATCTCACATCTATCATGGATACACTCAAACCCAATCCACGTCTACGAGCATAGCATGGCAATAAAAGCATAACGTAGAAGTAACTCCTAGGGTTTGATAATAAAACAGGGCACTAGGTTCTACCTCATCAACTACTTCCCAAACCCACAAGTTAAACACATCCTAATCATGCAATGTTTGAGGGTAGTAACTAATGCATAAAAACTGGGTATGAAAAGAGTATGATCAATGTGTTACTTGCTTTGCTGACGATCCGCAAAACCTAGAGACTCGTAGTAGCACGCTTCGCACTCCGGGAATTCTATCGCAAACAAACAATAGCATACATAAGCAATCAAGCAAATATGCATGGGTAAAACTCAAACAAGGAGATCTAACCAGAAAGTTCAACTGAAGAACACCGGTTTGCAAAAAGAATAAAATCAATCGGAGCAACGAAACTCAAACTGCAAAAGAAACAAGATCCGATTACTAATCTGGACTAAAGTCAAATTTTACAGTACCAAAATGTTGTTCAAGTTGGTTAAACAGAAAGAGGGCTTCGAGACGAAGATCTAGGCGCTTGAATCGCCTGATTTCGATACACGAGCGAAAAGATAAACTAAAACGAAAATCAGCGCAGAAATCGCGATAAAAAATAATCGCGAAAAAACCCTGGAAAAAGAGAAAATGACGAACAGGCTAACGAACGAACGTTCGCTGTCTGCGGCTAACAGATGAACGGCGTTCGTTAAAACGAACATACGGACGAACGTCCGCTAAATAAATAAACCGACAAAAAAATAAAACTGATCTAAAATAAAATAACGGAGGGTTTCTAAAAAACCATACGGTTTTCTAACGAAAACCGGCGGCTACCTCGGGACGCGTGACGGCGGCGGCGGCAGGCAACTCCGGCGAGGGGGCGTCCGACGGCGGCGGGCGGGATCGGCGTCGATGGGCGGCGGGTTAGCCTCCGCCCGTGGGTCGACGTCGATGTGGCGGCGCGGGCGGGCGTGGTTTAGGGTTAGGGTTTCATTGGCGGGGGCTGGTGGTGGGCTCTGCGGGTTGGCGTCCGCGGCGGGTCGAGACGTCGCTTGCAGCGGGCGGCGGCGCGGTTTAGGGTTAGGGTTTCAGCGGCGGGGCTGGTGGTGGGCTGCGGGGTCGGGGGCGCGGCTTATAAGGCCCGGGGCGGCGGGAGTCCGGGTCGCCCACGACCCGTAAGTCGGTTCGAACTTTTTTTAAAAAAATATTCTGATGCGCAGAAAAACGAAGAAAAGAAATACTAACGGACTCCAAAAATTCCGAAATAAATTCTCCCCGTCCTCTACAAGGTGAACATTTATTTGGGCCTCTAATGCAATTTTGAAAAACGTATATTTTTTCTAATTCGAAAAAATAGCAATAAAATCCAAATAAAATTTTTTTATTTGATTTTAATAATTTTTTCCTTCAATATTTCATCTATGTTGGAGTAGTCATATTATCTCCTCTCATATATTTTAAATTCGAAATATTTTCGGAGAGAAAAATAATTAAAACCAAAATGATCCTTGTTTCAATATTTGATAAAATTCAAATATGAAAACCGTGAAATCCCCAACTCTCTCCGCGGGTCCTTGAGTTGCTTAGAAATTTGAGGATCACAAACGAAAATGCAATAAAATATGATATGCATGAATGACCTATGTATAACATTCCAAATTGAAAAATTGGGATGTTACAGTCCAGCATCACCTGCCCGATGTACTTCAAATATACTAACAGGTCGCTATTACAGGTTACTCAGCTGGCAAAAACTACAAGGACGATGTTTCTTCTGGATCTAACAGCTTGTCCAACCAAGATCCTGGACTGAGGCATTGCTATGATCTTGTAAGTGTGTGTCTCTCTCTTGTATTGTTGTGTGCCTGCGAGCGTGCTTTGCTAGGATTTTCGACCAGTAATCCCTTTGTGCAGACAATGATTTCTACTACTGGCTGCTAAATTAGATATGTAGATGTCATACATGATACTACTCAGTTCGCGTTCCTAAATATAAGTCTTTCTAGAGATTCCACTATAGGCTACATACAGAGCAAAATGAGTGAATCTACACTCGAAAATGCATCTATATACATCTGTATGTGGTCCATACTGGAATCTCTACAAAGACATGTATTTAGGAACAGAGGTGGTACATTACACAAAATCGTAGGTGGCATGTAGGAATTCTAGTGCACTACATTAGGCTCCCTTAGAGTGCTTGCTAGTCCTGCACACAGAGTCATGGCTAGTATATGCTACGCACAAAATCGTTAATTGTTGGTTTAAATGTGCGCAAGGGATATGCAATGTATTATCATGTAGAAATGTCTAAAATTAGCCATGTCAACTTGCAGATAGGGTTACGCAATGAAAAACTACAATATGTATGTGGCAATTTCATGGAACATCGCAAAAAAAAGAGGCAGTGGTGAGCCTATATAGTGTGCTATGGTAGGTCACTCCGGCCCAGTTCTTTTGCAGGATTCTCCCAAAATCTGCCCCTCTCTAGCTTCTCCTAGAATCTTTGACCCCCTTTTGTTTTACAATCCTACCTAATTAGACCCTAACTAGATAGGATTGTAAAACAAATGGGGCTCAAAGATTCTGGTAGAATCTGGGTAGGGGTTAGATTCTGGGAGAATCTGGCAAAAGAACTGGGCCTCCGTTGCTATCATCGTGACATGTTATTTGTATGTCAGTTCTATTGGCCAAGTTTCTCAGGGACAGTTATTACGAGTTATCCTATGAAAATAAGCACCTGTGAATATAAGCTCCAGGTAATAAGCCAACCAGTTCTTTTCATTGCCTTCCTCTTCAGCTTAACTTTGGTATGATCAGTGAAAAGTCTAGATTGCATTATATTTTGTCATTTTGCTACCCATATGAAAATTAATTTGACTTGCAAACATCACAAATTGAACCCAGTGCAGTAATTAATACGATAGGAAAATAGACCATCACTATTTGTTCAAAATGCAAATACAAAGATACCATCTACTTGGCACAATCTACTTTGGTCAATGTCTACCATAGAGATCCCATTACCTAATTTAAATGAAGAACGCATGACCCAAATTTAAATGAAGAACACTTATTTATCGAAATTCGATGGTCCAAGTGGCTAACCACCTGAAAGCATCATATAGCAGCAGCAACTCATATCAACTCATCATACAGCAGCAGCAGCAGCAGCAACAGTGTGCAATTCATCATATACCAGCAACAGCTCATAGCAATTCATCATATAGCAGCAGCAGGAGTAGCTCATAGCAATTCATCATATAGTAACAACAGGAGCATCTCATAACAATTCATCATATAGCAGCAGCAGGAGGAGCTTATAGCAACTCATCATATAGCAGCAGCAGCTCATAGCAATTCATCATATAGCAGCAGCAGGAGTAGCTCATAGCAATGCATCATATAGTAGCAACAGAAGCATCTCATAGCAATTCATCGTATAGCGGATCAGAATGAAAATTTGGCAAAAAATCAGAGGAGATCCTCACATTGTTGGATGAGCTCATCCTTCAACAGCACCTCAAGGCCATGCCCTGGGAGGAGGGGAGGGGAATGAGGTGCCTTCTGCCACAATGTAGCATCGGCCGTAGTTGTGCGGCACCCGCCGGAGTAGTGCGTTGGACAGACCACAGTGGATCAGCTGCTGGAGACCATGAGAATGAGGGGCGGTGCCGGAGGGAGGATCAGCCAGGGAGATTTGGCCCTACCCACCGGCCATGTAGCCTAGCTGGACAGAGCATCATTGAGGACCAGACCAGATGGGACCAGTGGCGATGGCTCGCTGGAGGAACCCTAGCACTTTAGGCAGGGGATCGAGGTAGAGGGAAAGGGGAGAGGAGATGCAAGCGGGCAGGGCAATGAACGCTTGCGTGTTTGTTTTTACTTAAGGGTCAGATGTGACGCGGGCATGAGTAGTGGAATTTTGAGTGTAATATAGGCAGACAACAGAGTCATTCCACTATTCCCCTTCCCTTCAATTTTTAGTGAGCTTCTACCTGAAACACCCCCCTCCAAAGAGAAATAAGTTAAGCCCAAGCCCATAACTCAAAAATGACTTCTTTACATCTTTTATGGCTTATTTTGATAATAAGCTGTGAGAAGGCGGAATATAACTGGCCCTTAACCTGCAATTCAATTGCGCGTGCAATGATTAATCACTCCTGCCTGCTATAGTGTACATTTAGGCATCATCATACATGGCATAACCTAATACATGTGCATTCCATTGTAGAATCTGGAATATGCAATGTTTTTGTTAGTTCATACGTTGCACATGATGTTTAAATGCCCCTTAAATCTGGTCAGTCAAGTGATGGTCTTTAAGCCTCCTTCCTTGCTTCTTTTCTTGATATGTAAGATTTGCTCACACATCTGTTCAATTGCTTGTTTGTATCAGCCAGTCATACTAGGACTGTTTGCTTTGATTACTTGTTGTTCTTGACCTAACACTCTAACAAAGCTTGTCAACAATTTAAACACTAAGGGCTGCTGTAGTGGGGGCTTGTCTAACTCATAGGTGACATAAAGGTTTGGCTGTATACTAAATTAGGCTCTCCAAGAGTACCTGGAGATCTAGTTCGAAGGTATGCCTAGTTTTTACATAGTGCACACATAGTAAATGCTCATTTCATTGTGTGCAAGAGATGTGACATGTTTCATTATGTGATGGTGTTTTGTTATAATCTCATCCTTTTGTGTTTTTCACAGATTGGAAAGTATATGTATCTTCCAAGGAGACGAGTAACTAGTTTGTCTCACCTTGCAGAGGGGGTGCAATGAAGATAAAATTGAGGATTTCCAAGTATAAGATATTAGGAAGGAGCCTTGCAAGAGAAGGAGGAGCAGTGCTGAGCCTGTTCAACCAGTTAAGGTAAGTCACTGTATCCAACTCAATAGTTCAATTGCTTGTTTGTTTCAGGCATAGTTAAATTGCTCTTTTCAATTGCTTTATTTCTCCTCAGTTAATGAGATGCCCAAACAATGATGCCTGATGTTGGTTACTTGTATAACTATTAGTTGACATAATTAAAGGCCTTACCATTTAATTACTCTGGCGAAGTGTGCCTGAAGCTTTGAAGTCTATTAACCAACTATTACTGCATGAGGCTCACAATCTAGTTTACACTAGGCTAATGATTGCATAGTTTTGCTTGATGTAGTAGGTTTCTATGAATCCCTCTGCTGTTCATTATGCTCCTAAGACTTTAATTGAGCTACAGAATGGCCAACTGCTTACTTACTAGTCACCCACACGTACCAATCTGAGGTTCCGGTACAAAGATTGAACACAAGAGATGAACTAGGGTTTGAGAGGAGATGGTGCTGTTGAAGATGTTGATGGAGATTGTCCTCCCAAAGATGAGAGGGTTGTTGGTGTTGACGATGGCTTCGATTTCTCCCTCCGGGAGGGAAGTTCCCCCAATGGAATCGCTCTGCCGGAGGGCAAAAGTGCTCCTACCCAAGTTCCGCCTCGAGACGGCGGTGCTCTGTCCCGAAAGTCCTCTCCTTATTTTTTTTCTAGGTCAAAATATACTATATACCAGAAGGTGTGCACCGGAGGTGGGCTGGGCTGAGCACAACCGCCAGGGCGCGCCTGGGAGGCCTGGCGTGCCCTGGTGTCTTGTGCTCACCAGGTGGCCCCCTCCGGTAGTTATTTGCTCCAGTATTTTTTATATATTCCAAAACAATTCTCCGTAAATTTTTAGCTCATTTGGAGATGTGCAGAATAGGTAACTCTGACATAGCTTTTTCAGGTCGAGAATTCCAGCTGCCGGCATTCTCCCTCTTTGTGTAAACTTTGCATATTATGAGAGAAAAGGCATTAGAATTACTCTATAAAGCATTATTATGCATAAAAACATTGTAAATAACAATAGGAAAACATGATGCAAAATGGATGTATCAACTCCCCAAGCTTAGACCTCGCTTATTCTCAAGCAAAAAACCGATATCGAAAAACATGCCCACATGTTTAGAGAGAGAGGTGTCGATAAAAACAAAATACGGACATCGAAGCATCATGCCTATTATTATAACAACAACAAACTTTATCATATAACTTTATCATATAACTTTATCATATAACTTCCCATGAACAAGTAAAAATTCATCACAACATCGAAGTAAAAGCATAAACTCTATTGAAAACCAACAAACTATGTTCTCAGTCAACTTTGCAACTACAATTCATCATCTATTCAGGAAGGGTCTCGTATCAGAGCCTTTTGGCAAGTCCACATACTCAACCATCATATAATCTTCTATGATTGCTAACACTCACCTCATACACATGAGCAAAAAGTTTCATCCAGACACATAGAAAGATAGGGGCTTATAGTTTCGCCTCCAAACGTATTCACCTCGAAGGTGATGTCAACAATAATAATTCATGCGCACTCATATCCAACTGGATATATGTGCCTGGATATTTCCTCACCACATGATGCTTGCAAAAAGAGAAAATAAAAAGGAAATGGGGAAGAATACTTTGACTCTCGCATAAAAGTAAATACATAAAAGTAAAAGATAGGCCCTTCGCAGAGGGAAGCAGAGGTCGTCATGCGCTTTTTGGTTTGTATGCTCAATCTTTAGTGCAAAAGAACGTCACGTTATATTGCCCCTTATGATAGCAACCTTTATTATGCAGTCCGTCACTTTTATTATTTTTCCATCACAAGTTCGTGCAACGCTCAATTTTATCTTACACTAAATGATCCAACACATTTAGAAGCAATTTTATTGCCTTATTGCACCAATGACAACTTACTTGAAGGATCTTACTCAATCCATAGGTAGGTATGGTGGACTCTCAAAACAAGAATTTGGGTTTAAGGGTTTCGATGCACAAGTAGTCACTACAAAAAAGGACACATCCGTGCCATTTTGGGCCGAACGAAAAAAAATTCTGTCATACATATGACACTTCTATGATGATAATTGACAAAACCCGGTATCATCATAGATGTGGTGGGCTCCTACTTCTATGAAAAAAAATCATGACAGAAAATGGGATTTTCGTCCTGGGCGGGCTGGAGACGCAGCTGCATGACATTCTTTGGGCCATCCATGACGGAAAAAACCGTGGTAGAAGCGAGGGCGAGGAAAATTTTGGGGAGTTCCCGGTTACGGTGGGAGGTCGGGGGCCGAGCGATGCGTGTTTCTCTCGTACACATACGCGCGTGTGTGCGAGGCGTTGGCTCTAACTGAACCCGAGCGAGGCGTTGGGCTCTAACTGAACCCGAGCGATTGCACTGCAGGCTACTCGTTACT
The DNA here is from genome assembly GCA_021605205.1 of Aegilops longissima. Classification (NCBI taxonomy): domain Eukaryota; kingdom Viridiplantae; phylum Streptophyta; class Magnoliopsida; order Poales; family Poaceae; genus Aegilops; species Aegilops longissima. Next base: position 298,188,739 of record CM038680.1, read on the forward strand.
GAACCCGAGCGGTCGATCGATGGCTGTTAACTAAACCCGATCGGCGATTCGCCAGCTGCTGCTAATCAAGCCGATCGATGGGATGAACAGTGAGTGTTGTGGGGGGGGGTTGGATGAGCGAGAAGCTGTGGCGTTGCCTCGGATGAACAGGACCCGTGGTGTGGTGGAGGGCTGGATGAGCATGAGCGGTGGAGGGGTGCCCGTGGAGGGGTGGATGAACAGGACCCCGTGGTGTGGAGGGCAGGATGGACAGTAGATGGTGGAGGGGTGCCCGTGGAGGGGTGGTTGAACAGGACCCCGTGGTGTGGAGGGCTGGATGAACAGTAGATGGTGGAGGGGTGGTTGAGCGATGGCGGTGGAGTAGCGCGGTGGAGGCTGGATGAGCAGGAGCCCGTGGAGGCTGGAGGAGGTCGACGGTGGATGAACGAGACTCGTGGAGGCTGGAGGGGTCGACGGTGGAGATGAACAGATCCGTGGAGTCCTGCTTTTGCACGCCACACCCTCCCGATGAACAGGACCCTATTTCACCGTAGCGCTCCAACACAAGTCCGTTTCCTCCTTTTTGCGGTACGCCACACCCCTCCCGATCAACAGGACCCCCGTTTCGACCGTAGGAGGTTCGTTTCCTCCGTTTTGCGGTACGCCACACCACTCCCGATCAACGGGACCCTGTTTCGACCGTAGGAGGTCCGTTTCTCTCCAGTTGTCTTGACGCCAGCCTCGCTTCCATCGCCTCCGCCCAAGCCCTCCCGGCGAACACGACCACGCATTCCGTTCCGACCCAGCCGCGTTGCCTCCCGATGAACATGACGATTCATTTGCCTCCCCATGAACACGACGACGACGCTGTTTCTCCGCTCGACCCAGCCATGTCAACGAGCCCTCGCCAGACGATGCGTGAGTAGGCGTTCGAGACCCCGCCCGTATGTACACATACGTGGCCGTATTTTCTTTCTTGCACCCTGGCCGCCGTACGTACGTGTACATGCTACGTGCGCGCCTCTACATCGACCAGTATGTACGTACACATTCGCGACCAGAATGACAACGCTACGTACGCTTCGACCAGGTGGGTCCCAACTGTCAGGCACTTCCTTGCTTGCGAAGATGTAGCTGGTGGGTCCCAGCAGTCAGGGGGGCGAATCATTTTTTTTTGCCCGGGCGCACTTCCTTGCGTGCGAAGATGTAGCTGGTGGGTCCCAGCACTCAGGGGGGAAACGTTTTTTTCGCGAAATACGGTGACCCGTCCGGTGGGTCCCTGCTGTCAGGTGGAGGAATCATTATTTTCCGCGTAATAAGGAGGCACTTCCTTGCTGCCGCCGTGGACCCAATTGTCGACCTCCCACCAAGGTGGGTCCTAGCTAGCGATGGGTATTCATTTTTTGTGCGTAATAAGGAGGCACTTCCGGTGGGTCCGAGTGACGGCGAGGGGAACGTTTTTTCATGAAATACGGTGGTCCGTCGGGTGGGTCCCAGCATCGAGGGCAAACGTTCTTTTGCGATATCTTGGTGGGCGTCCGGTGGGTCCTCGCCGTCGGTGGAGGAATAATTATTTTCCGCGTAATAAGGAGGCACTTCCTTGTGGCTGCCGTGGACCCTTGCTGTCAGCCTCTCCATGTACAGTATTCTTCAGATGGAATTCGGTCGTTGACCACATTGACCACGCCGCGCCGACAGCACCACGGCGGTGGACGACGGCGAGGCCTTGGAAGGGGTCGACGCGAAGCCGGGAAGACGCGGCATGGATGCCCACGCGGAGAGGAGTACGAGGGTTCACTGGTTCGGGTTGCCGCCGCCCGCAGAATAACAGGGGTGTGGGTGAGTGGAGTGGAGGGATGGCCTGGCGAGCGGTGGGAGTAGTATGGGGGCGGTGAGGCCTCTGTGGCAGCACAGCCGGCCACGGGAGGCAGGAGCAGGTGGCACGACCGGCGCTGCTTTGGGCGGCCGGAGCAAGAAGACTAGAGGTTGAAGAAGCACTACGGCCGTTGGATGGACATCGTACGGTCAGTCGAGCTAGAATCGTGCATATTGACTAAGTTGACAAAGCCCTTCGTCCCCGTCAACTTAGTAGGCCCACTATACTGGGTCCTAGTTAGCAGGGGGGGTATTCATTTTTTTTGTGCGTAATAAGGAGGCACTTCCTTGCGTGCGAAGATATAGCTGGTGGGCCTGAGCTGTCAGCGGCGGTAACGTTTTTTCGCAAAATACAGAGGCCGTTTCGGTGGGTCCCAGATGTCAGGTGGAGGAAATCATTATTTTGCGCGTAATAAGGAGGCATTTCCTTGCGTGTGGCCGTGGACCCAACTGTCAGCCTCTCCACGTCTGATCCACTTCAGATGCATGTCGATTCGTTGACCACGCCGACCACGCCACGCCGAGAGCACCAGGCGGTGGACGACGGCGAGGCCTAGGAAGGAAACGACACGGAGGCAGGGAAGACTCGCCGTTGTTTTGTTTCCCACGCGGAGGGGAGTACGTTGCACGAGGGTTTATCGTCTGCTCTGCGTCACGGAGAATAACAGCAGTGTGGGTGAGTAGAGGGATGGCTAGGCCAGCGATGGGTGTCTGATGGGGCGGTGAGGAGGCTGTGGCAAAGACAGCCGCATTGGGAGGAGGGAGCGAGCAGTCCCTTGGCGCTTGTTTGAGCGGCTGGAGCAGGAAGAGCAGAGATTGAAGAAGACGACGGCCGTTGGATGGACATCCAACAAAGATCTGTGCCATCTGTGGAAAGCCTCAAATCTGTGAAAAACAGCATACAGCCCATCCGCCATTATTTCAAATAATTTAAAGCCCATTTGCTAATTCTTACGGGTTTTTTTGGAGCCCATATTCTTTATGTTAGCATTACAGCCCATATTGTGGCCACGGTTAAAAAATTATACGAAATTTTGCATATGTCGGTGCGGTCTGAACTGTTTTTAATCCCAAAATTTCGAGTCACATTCAGACTGATTTTAAAAATAAATGTATATCAATATAAAATCCAATAAATTCTCCACGCATAAAAATCAATGCAATTTAAAATCTCGAAATGAAAAAAAAGATATTTGAAAATAATTGCGGTTTGATGTGTTTTAAAATGTACAGCCCATTTCTCATTCTTGATAGGCTATTTTCTCGGCCAAATTAATGAAGCTCTCCTCGCCTTGAAAGATTTGCAGCCCAACAGGCCCGATAAAGCGACTTACTTGACAAATCACAAAAAAACTAGGCTAGCCATTTTCAGAAACAAAAAAAACTACTGGGCTGGTCTGTGGTAAACATAAAAGAAAAGGTTGTCTAGACAGGCCAGAGTGTCCCGCACAGCCCAGTTGACACCTTGCTTCCGTCTCAAAAAGAAATTAGATAAATGCCACTCCAATTATGGCGATTCATAAAAATGCCACTGCAATTTCCAAATTTTGAAAAATGCCACTGCAATTTTTGCAAACTTTGAAAAACGCCACTGCAGTTTGCAAACTTTGAAAAACGCCACTGCAGACTTTGAAAAATGCCACTAGAAATGGCATGAAATGGCATTTTTCAAAGTTTGGAAATTGCAGTGGCATTTCTCGGATACACCAGATTTGGAGTGGCATTTATCAAATTAACCCAAAACAAAAATAACTGGGCGAGCTCTTTGGGTCCCTCGTGTCATTCTTTGGGTCCTCGTGTCACCGCCACAGTAATTCTCTCATTTATTGACTACGTTGATAATGGCATGGGACCCGGATGTCGAGAAATCCACTAGGCGGAGCCATTTTTCTATTGGCTTGAAATAAGGAGGCACTTGCTTGTGTACGAGCTTGTCAGTTTCTTCAGAGGTAGGCATTTTATTCAAAAACTGCCACTTCGCATCTTCGCCGCAAATAAAACTGCCAGAGCGCATTTGTAGGCTAGCTAGTGATCGATCAAGAATTTGTAAACACCGAGCTTAACAGAAATAAGTAACCGTTAATGCATCTCAATGATTCATAGATCATATACAAATATGTAGCTCCAAAAGCAAAGATCAGCCACTTCGGATCTTGCGTTGCAACTAAAACTAACTAGTACGATTCCCATACATAAGATCAACATGTTAATGCATCGCAATGACTCACAGATCATATACAAATATGTAGCTCCAAAAGCAAAGATCTAGAAAAAACATCTGTTCTTCCTACTAACATGTATGCTTCTCTTGGCCAACATTCAGTACAGACTGAAATACAAATTTGTTTGTGAAGTCTACAATTCCTCTTGCAGACGCAAGTGGTTTCACCAACAGCTGGAACCATGAGAATGAACCAGACATGATGGAGGAACATCCATTGCAATATGATTTGGTCTTCTCTCGATCACACGGCGAGACTATTTTCGGAATACAAACTTTAACTTAGGCAAAATGATGCCCATTGTATAATCAGACCGAAGCAATGAAGCACCTAGTGTTGGCCAATAAATAGTACAGTAATACTTTTCTGCAGTCCATGAAGTGACTATCCAATCTTTCTGTGTCTATTTTCAAATGGCACTGCATGTAGTGACTATACTATTCTCTTGTGCAGTTCAACCAAAATTGCGGGCACTTTGTTGGTTTGCCAAATAGCAACGGGAAGACATCTCTGTCTGCACAAATATCAAGCAGCTAGTAAACATATACCACACCTTGTATTTTCGGTTTAAATATGTCTCTTCTGCTTAGCATCTGTCATATGTTCTCTTTGGACAACTGATCTGCTTATGTTTTGCCCTGGACAATTTCATACTGAATTGATTTGCTGGTTCAGAGCAGAAATATAGCGCCTATTCTTCATCAGACCAAGGATATCCAAGTTTGCAGCGATGGAAGAGGTGAAATCGATACAACCGAAATTGAGCATCCAATCATTGAATCATGTCCTGCACCTCCAATGTAGGTCCACCCTGCCAATATATTCACATGCAAACCACTAGTATTACTATCTAATGACAGTACAAAAAGAGTAGCAAGATAGTAGCAAACCATGTACCTTCGTAATGAACAGCTCATAGTGCCACCAATTGTATATAAAGGTTGGGAAAAAAACATGCTCCTAATGTTGAACCAGTTGGACTTTTTGTGCAGTTCCACTAAAATCAAGCAACCCTGTTTGCATAGATATTGAAAGTGTGATTACTCTAAAAATGGCACTAGTTGAAGCATAGACTCACAAATATAAGCATTCCAATTTCTTAATGGGAAAAGGTAGCAAGACTTTTTCTAACCACCTGTTTGAAGGAATAAATAAAGCAACAGCGGTTGATGTGAGGAAGGCATACATAGTTTTTTCTAGAAAAGTGAGCCATTCCTGATCTTTCCTCTTCTTTTAAGCAAATTTTGTGCAGTTCTACTAAAATAAAATGCCATCACCGCCTTGACAATTCAGTGACACTGTACAAAAGGAAATGACTTAGCATTACATCATGATGTCAGGTATGTAGTCGACATGCATTAGAGACAAACATCTGAGACCTCCTCAAGAGAACAAATGAGGAGGAGGTGCCCTCTTGACCTTTCCTCTTGTCTTCATAATTGTGCATGCAGTTTAACCAAAATAAAATGACATCAGCGCCTTGGCATTTTGGTAACACTGTACAAAAAAATTAACTTATCTCATGAAAGTGAGGTATGTAATCTATAAGCATTAATAAAGGCAAAAATCGACGGGAGTAACAAGTTTCATCGTTGGTATACTCATTTGTACAACAAAGATTAGAATGCCTTATAGCTGAAAAATCTTTAATACATCCACAATCAACAGCTAACCCTGAAATAATCCAAAGGACACTAAATGGCATTGCTTAAATTTATGGGTGGCATTAGACCTGAGAGCGGCATTAGTTAAATGTGGCATCACTTTAGCGTAGCATTGCTTGACTTGATCATGGCGTTATACTATGACAAAAAAGTGGCAATAAGAGCATGGGAGGCCCATTAGGACGGTGGGCGCACCAAGACGATGTACCTCCACTGGACGCAGAGTGGTGAGGGAGGTATGGTTGCCCGAGCAACAAATATCCAGCAGCATATGTGGATTACGGTCCCATTTTGTTCTCTTTAGCCACCTTTTTCCTATGCGAGGACAACAAACCGATCGACCTGGTCATTCTCTATTGCGTTGTCATGCCTTCCTACCCTTCTTCAACCAAGAGACACGAGACTCGTTCCTTAGCTACTAATTTTCCCTTTTCAACCTAGATGCGGTTCGATGCCTACTCTCTTGGACAAGACAGTCTCCCTTCCTTTCCTTATTCAACCTGCACATGGATTAGTCTCGCATGAAGTAGGGTTTCCTTTAATAGTGCAAATTATGGTTTTCGCTGCGTGGCCAGCAGAGTAGAGGATAGCAAATTGGGAAGATGGTGGAGTGGAAAAAGATCCACATGCATCGACGTAGCAGATGGGGCAATAGAACAAGGTTATGGCTCAAAAGAGGTAGCATACCCGAGGGTCGGCGGAAGTGGCTTCGCTTGTGGTCGCCGCCCTCCGCACACACTACGGCAGCGAAGCTTGGGGACGGAGGCCATCCAGCCGCTGGACGCTTAGGTCTCGAGAGGACGGCCTTGTCGCTGCACGTGACCTCGACGCCGACGACGAAAGTCGTCAACGCTGCACGTCCTTCTCTTCCCGGTGGATCTGTGACCACCGTGAGGAGGAGAGAGGGCCATCTTTTAGATCTGGAGAGAGGGTGGTAGTGTGAGAAGCAAGTGGGCAGCCCTTAGCAAGAAAGCTGAAGCTCCATCCTATATATCTTTTTATACTACTAGTAATTGGAGGTGGGGTAGTGGTAGAGTAGTTTATATTTTCTCTGCAGATAGTACCGCTTAGTCGTGCTTCAAAACTGATCGGCACGCCATTAAAAAAATAAAGGTCGATAACTAATGCGGCACCTCGGGTCAACGCGGCTAGATCGCATTTTGCACGAGAAATTACATACCATGTTTCGTTGACATGTGGTCCCGTTCCAACATATCAGTGAGACGACGGCGAGTAGTAGGAGTATTCCTGAACGGACGTGTAGGCCGGGGCGCCTCTTCGTGAACCGTGGCAAACTCGCAACCGTCCATCGACTCTTCGCCTTTCCCTCTCGATTTGGAACTGCTGCCGCACGCTCTTCGTCTCCCTCCTCCATTTTCCTTCAACCCTTCACCCTTTCTTCTGCCATTGTCCGATCGTCTTCTCCATGGAGGGAACAGGCCAGAAACGACCCCGTTATTCTTGCCCCGATATAAAATATGATGTGGTTGAGGAACTCATTGATCGGTGCGACGTCATCACCTCGGCTAGCATGGCAGGTTCATTCAAGCCCATTCTCGACTCAACTAATAACATCATTGCAAGGAACCCAAGGGTCAAGGAGCGGTTTGATCTCCCCTATCTTCTTCGCCGTGACCCTGCTCGCTGGCGAGCGAACGACGGAGACCTCGCCCTGTGCAAGTTGATGCCGCTTGATAATGATACATGTGATGTCAAGATGCCATCGCTTGAGGGTAAGTCCTGGGCTGGCGCAAATGGAGATTGGGTTGTTTACATTGGGTACAACTGCTAGTGGGAACTTGTGAATGTGTACACTCGTCACCGGGTTCCACTTCCAAAAATCTCAGCACACTGCCCAGAGGTTGAGCACACCGGTAATGTACGCACGTTCAAATATGATCATGGTGACTGTCTTCTACGGAAGATAGCAATTTGTCGAGTTCCCAACCTCTCTTGGAATTACAAAAACTATGATGTTGTTGCTATCTTCGACAAGCTTGTTGTCGTCCTTGATGGTTTCACTCGATGGATATTGCTCAAAAATCAGTTTCTGTGCACGAAGGAGTACTGTGATGCAATTCAATACGAGGGCCTTGTGTTTGCTGCCACCACTCATGGCACTCTTTATGCATGGCATCCTCGTTGTTTTGGTACATTTGTCTTCCATCGTAATTATAATTGTTTCATCCACATGCATGCGGGTTAGCAAGTTTCCCTTTAGGCTGGTCATAGTGGGGAGTAACTTAGACTAGTAACATGCATATGTTACTAGTCTATGTTACTACCTCTATAGTGCATAGTATTATAGATTAGTATCATAGGTGGTCTCATTTATTGCCATGCATGACACATAGTAGCATCACATTTATTATGTTACGGTATCTACCTATGTTACTATAACCATCTCTCTCTTCTTTAATTACCTGCCACATAAGCATTTTTGCGAGTCCCAATTGCATGATACTACTTATGTTACTCCCACTATGACCAGCCTTACTAATTAACCTTCTTCTTGTGTTTCCAAGGTCCTGTGAACATCCCACCACCTATACTTGAAGATTTTTATAACAAAGGGGGAAATGACGATGGTGATGATCACGAGCATGAGGACGAGCAGCACCGATATACTCTGTGGCGCCTGGCAACTAATTCCGATGGATCACCTCTTCTTGTGTGTATATAGCCCACTGCTGATATTACTGCTAAGGAAGTAGGTGTAGTCTCCCATGGTCGCACACTCCGGACCTATTCCAACACCCGTTGCATGGTATTCGGGATGGATACTAGTGTGCTAGCGCCAACTCCTTCTCCACAGCACGTAATTGATAGTCTTGGAGAAAACTCGCTCTTCCTTGGACAAAACTATCCGATGATGGTGAAAGGCAATCCAACCGTTGTTGACACATTTATGAGAAGAAAGCGTGTCTATACCTCGGACATTTGGGTGGTTCTCACCCGGTATCGATATAGTAGGCCGCTTCACCGATGATCAGTTCTGCGTTGGTCTCCGGATCGACAACGGATGGCCCGTCCCGCAGAATCACTTGTGGTTCAAAGCAAGCGTTTCCAATGTCGCGGAATGGTTGAGTTGAAGTTCATTTCATGGCTTGTTATTTGTTGTGTGGTGAAAACTTTAGTATTTATAATGTATCCTCGTTGTCGATGTGGGTTGATGACCTGTTGTACTATGTAATAAAATGATATGCCTGTAATAAACTTACTGTACTAAATTTATGAATGGCTTTCGAGTCGCTTCTCTGAGTGAGTGGTGCGACGAGGCAAAAAAATATTTTCTGAATACATAATTGTACGTGCATTGCAACATGTTATCGGATGAGGCCAATCAACAATAGTAGTACACTATTTGTACTAGCTTCACATGCTTCAAGGTCGGGCGGGGTGTTTTACTGTAGCCATATGTTAATGTGTTCGTTGTACGTAACCAGCACCTCGAATCCTCGATATACTAGTAGTATAGTATATAGTAGGAGTAAGTAGTAGGAGTAGTAGGGTGGCATGGGCTAGAACAAGCATTCACGTCCAGGAGTACGACACACACCACCACCATGACATCCATCTGACACCATATTATTTCTTGAAGTCCGTGCGAGAGCAATCTCTTCAACCTCTAACTTCAGCCATCGTGCGGCGGGCGAGGTGGGGGTTTGCCGATAGTCGGTTTCCTTAACTGCGGTCCCACTTGTAAGGCCAACTCCAACGCACGACCCCAAACGGACCTCCATTTTGCACGAACTCCAACGATAATTTTGACTAGAAAAGCAAGACCAAAGAAAACAAGAACCACAAGAATACATTTGACTACTCCTGTAGTAAGTTGGATTAGTGCCTTCTCGATGCATTCATTGTTGATCTGCGGAGGCTCGATCTTGCGTGCTTCTTTCTTCTTCGAGTGTAAAGAAGTAGACGTTGCTTCCTCGCATCTAGTCTCATGTCTAGCCTCTAGTCTATACTAGCTAAAAGTGATAGAACATCTACTAAATTGCGCTCTATCAATATATGGATGTACTCTTCTTCCCAATACAAAAACTTGCATCCATTATACTCCCTCCATTGCACAATACTACATGCCTTCTATTTGTCAAAATATATATGTATCTAGACATGTCTTAGTATATAGGTACATCCATTCTACTCCCTCCGTTGCACAATACATGACTTCTATTTGTCAAAATATATATGTATGTAGACATGTCTTAGTATATAGGTACATCCATTTTTGGACAAATGGAAGTCAAGTATTTTGGAACGGAGGGAGTACACAATAAAATTTTTAAGTTAGCACAACTAGTCTAATCCGAGAGCAGAACCCAAGATTTGGTCGGGTTCTTCCTCCTTTTGCCGACCGTGGGACATCCAAAGATCCAGTGTCGTGTCATGAAAGAAAATAGAGTGGTAGTTGAAGCCACGAGATATGAATCTTGGGTTAAATCAGAATAGAATCTTACTACTCTTGAGTAACTCCAAAAGCGCCACCAAGATCTTTATTGATTTGTTTTTCATCACCAAAGACGCCGAGGTGAAAGATGTGCAGTTCAAGGTCCTCTTATGTTTTCACCGACATGTGGGGCCGCATGTGAGCAAACAGATGATGGGCTCCAAGGTCCGCTGGCTGGCTGAGAAGAGAGATAGAGGAGGGCTGAGCACGGATCATGGAAATTTGTTCTACGTACCTCGATATAGGCTCGATATAGTGGGGTGGCATGGGCCATAACTAGCATTCACGTCTAGCAGTACGGCACACGCCACCCACACGAGTCCCATCCGACACCAATTTTCTTGGAGTTCGTGCTACAGCCATCTCTTCTCCCTCCTGTCCTCTTTTCTCAGCCATCGCGCGGTGGGCGGGGTGGGGGTTTGCCGATAGTCGGTTTGCTCAACTGCAGTCCCACTTGTAAGTGAAAATGCAACACCGCACACATTCCCGCTTGAGCGGCGTGCCGGACCAACCGTGTGGGGGTGCGACGCGAACACGGTAGGCTTTTCCTTTTGAACTCGTAACTTGTAAAATTTGGTTCTGCTCCATGGCGCGACCGATAGATAGAAAATAACGATTTTGCCTAGAGTAATGAGAAGTTTGGTTCGCGCCGCTCATGCATGGAGTACGCGTCTGAAAATTATGAAGTTGATGCGAAGGTAAGATAATTACTGTAGTATCATATACTACTACATGGATTTGACGGAAGGATAAAAATACATACGGATCCATCAACGTTCAACGACATCCTCACGCCCTAGTGCGCCGGGTCACCAACCGATGTGTGAGGAGCAGCGGCGTTGGCGGTGAGCTCAACGTGCTTCTGAACAGTGCCGTCCAAGGTTGCCATGCGCTCCAAGAAGGCTAGCATCCTATCGTCCTCCTCTTGCATGTACTAGTCCTTGTGGACGATTTGCGCGTAGACGTGGGTGATTATGTCGATGGTGTCTTGCTGCGCCAGGCTGCGCGGGCGAAAGCGACCGAGGTGGACATTCTCCGTGCAACGGCGGCAGTCGCAGGGCCACCAGCAGTCGTCAAGAGGTTGTTACCATAGTGGCCGTTGAGGGTGGCGGGCATCGCAGAGCCTGGGCGCGTCGGCTAGAGGCTTACGTCAAAGTCGTCCGCAAGCTTCTTGACTACGGTGAAGTTGTCGAGGAAACCGATGAGGACCTCGTCGAACAAGGAGACGAAGCTGTTGTCCAAGCGGCCCCTCGCCCTGGTGGCCTCAAGCAATACTACCTGTCGGGCCGCAGTCAAGGCGTCGTCGATTATCCGGCATAGCCGGCCGATGCTCGCGCCATTGCCTCCATGGGTCTAGCGAGCTTCTAGTCAATCGATCTTGCGATTCGAGTGATCACTCAGCCCTTGGTTAGCGTGCGTGCGACGCGTAGGATTTCGCACTACCTCGGCCCTCATCGCACCCGCCTTTGGCTATATGATAGGTGGGCCAGCCACCCCACGGGGCCACGGTCATTCACCTCTCGACCCGCCTCTCACACGCACTCGCTAGTGTATATATAGTGGTTTTTTTTTCTCCATATCAACCATTTTATATTGCTTACGTGTCATTCAAGAGTGAAATGATGGTTGCTTCTTCCGACTAACTTGCTTTGGTGATTTGACTGCTCCTTAGTGGCCCCTACATCGCATTCCCCTACGTATGCAACGATACTGCGTACACATGGACGCCAAAACGCTGCATGACGCCTCTAATGCATGCATGTCCGAGCACACGACGGAACACACACGGTGACGCCAAGTGCTCAACCTACACGTGCATGCACACACATACTCGGTCGAGGTGAGCTAGTGACCGATGAACACCGGAAAATATATATATTGAGCGCAATGAGCGATTATGAAGTCCATCGACCGTATTTTTACAAATATACAAAGATGATGCGGTGTATTTATCTCATTTGAAATTAAGCCATGTTAACCGGAGAGGAGGCAGCATGGACTAGCATTACTTTGTTGTGTCCCGCCAACTTGTCGAACGAGGAGAAGGTTGCAGGACGGAGAAGCTTGTGCGCCGTGGCTCGCAGGACAAGGAGAAACTTTTGACTAATGCAAGCTCTCCTCGCCAAAGCGGTGGACGGCAACAGATTAATTCGGTGTCAGATTGCCAGAAGCATACTACACTATACTACTAGGAACCGGATGGAGGAGCGTCTGCACTCTTATTATAATTTTAAAATGTGATAAAGCAATCTTCAACACATTTGGTTATCTTCGAGGGTTCTTGAGGGAGTCCTGGACTAGGGGGTGTCCGGATAGCCGAACTATCATCATCGGCCGGACTCCAAGACTATGAAGATACAAGATTGAAGACTTCGTCCCGTGTCCGAATAGGACTTTCCTTGGCGTGGAAGGCAAGCTTGGCGATACGGATATGTAGATCTCCTACCATTGTAACCGACTGTATCCTAGCCCCTCCGTGTCTATATAAACCGGAGGGTTTTAGTCCGTAGGACACAACAAAACAACAACAATCATACCATAGGCTAGCTTCTAGGGTTTAGCCTCCTTGATCTCGTGGTAGATCTACTCTTGTACTACCCATATCATCAATATCAATCAAGCAGGAGTAGGGTTTTACCTCCATCGAGAGGGCCCGAACCTGGGTAAAAACATCGTGTCCCTTGTCTCCCGTTACCATCCGCCTAGACGCACAGTTCGGGACCCCCTACCCGAGATCCGCCGGTTTTGACACCGACATTGGTGCTTTCATTGAGAGTTCCTCTGTGTCGTCACCGATAGGCTTGATGGCTCCTTCGATCATCAATAACAACGCGGTCCAGGGTGAGACTTTTCTCCCCGGATAGATCTTTGTATTCGGCGGCTTTGCACTGCGGGCCAATTCGCTTGGCCATCTGGAGCAGATCGAAAGCTATGCCCCTGGCCGTCAGGTCAGACTTGGAAGTCTAAACTTCACGGCGGACGTCCGCGGAGACTTGATCTTCGATGGATTCAAGCCACAGCCGAGCATGCCGCACTGTCACCATGGGCAGGATTTAGCTCCATTGCCGGACAGTGCCCTGGAGGCCGCACACAAGTTTGCTCCGACCCTTAATTCAGAGCCGACTGCGCAGACCGAGGATGAGTGGCTGGACACCGCCTCGGGGGCTGCTACATCTACGACGATGGAGCCGAACACTGACCTTGTCCCTTGTGAGGCTCGTGACTCCAAGGTGCCGGACTCCTCGCCGGACTCCGAACCTCCCATGCCCCCTCCGCTCGAATCCGATTGGGCGCCTATCATGGAGTTCACCGCCGCGGACATCTTTCAACATTCACCTTTTGGCGACATCCTGAATTCGCTAAAGTATCTCTCGCTATCAGGAGAGCCCTGGCCGGACTGCGGTCAGGATGGTTGGGATGCGGACGACGAAGAAATTCAAAGCCCACCCGCCACCCACTTTGTAGCCACCGCCGACGCATCTAACCGACATGCTAGACTA